>OY998181.1:46000039-46432539 GCA_963921935.1 Galeruca laticollis | reverse complement strand
TATTCCTTATTTTTTGAAGCTCTTAGTTTGATAACCCATCATTTATTTGTTTATTAGTCAACTTCACTTACGTTCTTTCTTCTTTTACAATTTCTGTCATTTTACTGATTCTTCTTT
Source organism: Galeruca laticollis (assembly GCA_963921935.1). NCBI lineage: Eukaryota > Metazoa > Arthropoda > Insecta > Coleoptera > Chrysomelidae > Galeruca > Galeruca laticollis. Next base: position 46,432,422 of record OY998181.1, on the reverse strand, counting down.
TATACTGATAAATACCAACTGTATATTTCAGACCGTCACAATTATTTTACACTAATGATATATTTTTGCTATTGATTTTTATAATGCTATGCATGAGATGTTATTTTCTTTCAAGGTTCTCTTTCATAAATTTTAACTTTTGTGTCACGACTTATTAGAATATTTTTGGCCTTTTATGTTTATTCTTCTTTTTCTTAATTGTGGCTTAATTTCTAGTTTTGACGGTTACTTTATGATATTGTCAAAAGACTTTGTGCCCTTACATTATATTGTGTTTTAGATAATTTCTTTACATGATAGTTAATATGTCTCATTCAACTCTGTTTCGAAATATTTTTGATTTTGTTTTTGAAGGCTGTCATTGGTCCCAGTCATTTGTCAGTTCTCCGACCATCTTGTCTATTTGGGATTTACTGAGTCACTGTGCTTAGTGCTCTTACATACTACAATACTGGACTTTTAGCTTCGGACATATTCTGTCGTACGACGATGTCCAGTTTTCTTTTCTTTCCTTCTTTTCTTTTATACTTTCACCCATTTTTATGACTCTTCTTAATGTTGTCCTGTTTTGTTTAATTTTATTTTATTGTGCAGGACGTTTTACATAGTTATGAAGCTTTTGTCATTTTTATTAATGATTTCCCCCACAATATAATCCCCTTATTGACTACTGACATATGTTGGAGTCTGCTGGAGGCCACGGACATGTGCCGACTTTCTCTTTATGATACTTTCCATGTGGATTGATATACATCAAGGTAATTCGACATATTGTGAATTTCTGATTTTTTCTATCTCGATAACTTTTACAGGCCTGATGATGGCTCAGTGCGCCGAAACTAGTTTCTCCCTTCCTCTTTTACTTACATATGCTGTAGTACTGATTTTGATTTTTATTTACTGCTATTAATCTACAGACTACATTCGAGATTGTTAGTCTTTTTCATTTAAAGTATTGGTATTAATTCCAAGACTATAAGGTAGTACAGTACAGATGAAATGGTTTGGACACTTATTGATAATAATTCACCTGTTAAGAAGATATTGCACTCCAGAACCACTAAGAGAAGACATAAAGGACGGCCAAAGCAAACATGAAACGATGTAGTTGCAGAAATTCTGAGGAAGAGGAATATTTCGGGGACTGGAGCATCTGCAAAGGCTCGTAACAAAAAGAATTAGTAATTTGTGTATGAAAAGTAAAAAAACCACCCTTACACCCGTAGGGTAAACACGGGTTAGGCTTATGTTTGTATCTCTAATTGTGATATATTTTTTTACATATCTTTTGTGATTCTGAGTATATTCTCTTCCTGACAATGATAGTTATAAAGAGATGCAATTGTTTAATATTCTATCAGATGTTTGACGAATTTAGAAATTATTATTTTCAAATGGAAATACGAAAATAATTATAAATATAAAGTCACATCAGTTAATGAAATTGACAGTCTCGACCCTTACTTCGTAGAATATGCTCATATTAGTGTTTTTAAATGAAACTCAAGGTCTCTAGTTAATTCCACAATATAATACAAGTTATTGAAAATTCTAAAAAATTGACAATTGTCTCGATAAATCAATATCATCGTCAGAATGACAGAAGTTACATTTCATTTTATGCCTACCTGATGTTTAGTAGTTATTTTTGGCTAGACCTCAGAAGTAACCTAACTTGTGATTGTATTACCCCCCGTAGGCTAGCTCATTGAAATATTCTTGTAATTCGGTAGAGTAGAGGTGGGTAAATATAAAGGGGATTTTACTTTATAATATAAATCTAATTTAATATTACTGTTTACACTGGAAGTTGTGATTAAACAAAATTAATAACCCAAATGGTACCAGTTGGTTTCCAAAAAGAATTATAAGTGAACCGTCTTAAATTAATATTGTATTATATATATATAATATATCGATATTGTTCTTTCAGCGGAAAGTTTGTGAGATCACCCCAGAGTTTCTATTTAATTGGAAAGACCTTACTTGGCTGATTTGATGTATCCCTCCAATCAAAGTTATATTCCACGCTGGCAGTATTTGTATCGGACAATCTTACTGTAGTAGTGGTGAACTACAACCACCATCCAGGAGGGAACAGTGAATGCGATGCCTGGATCACCATACAGTTGAGGTCTTACCAATTTATATTTAACTATAATATTGTAGAGATAATGAGAAAGTTGATAGGTAAATAGTGATGTAAAGAAGTATAAGAAAAAGAAAAAGGGAGAAAGGCCTGAAACAATAAAATGCTATGTCACATACTGTGAATCAGTTAATCAATTACAATCTGTGCACTCACCGATGATTTTGTGTGGCCTAGATGGATTATATTAATTGCTCAAATTTGTAAATCCTCTTCTTAGAGATTGTTTTCAAAAACTAAATACAATTTGAAAGCAACTAATAGCGTTTCTTTTCTTTTTTTTTTTCGTAAAAATCCTAGAGATTCTAGAAAACTAAGCTCATGCTTAAAAATCGAAGACCAAAAAAAAAGAAAAGGTATCAAATAGATCACCAACAAAAAAGAGTTGACATGATTGAAGTTAAAGTTTCATGCTAAGAAATTTTAAATTTATCACCTGCTTAACCTTGAACCTACCCAGTCATAGAAATGCAGATTTATATATGACATAGAACCAGAATTAATTAACATATAATTATGAGTTCCATGGGAATTTTAATGTCAATTACTATAACCTATACTAATAAACAACACTTGAAGAATATTAAAAGAACTTATTTAGAATAATCTATGTATTTATTTATTTTATTAATTTATTTTGTTTAAAGGTAAATTTTGAAATAATTTGGAGTTTATCCTTTGAAAAGACTGCATTGATTATACCTATGAAATCAGTGTAAACTATTTAAACCCGTAACAATTGGCTTAATATATGTTTATAGAAAAAAGAAGAAGATGTGGTATTACAAATATTGAAGCTTAGATATTATTAGCCCTTTGGTGATATCCTGGATATCATTTTTCCAATTAAGATCAGTATAACTGTGCAATGATATAGAAAACCAGGGAAACTATATCTGCTGATCTTTACAATTATCACTTAAGAAGACCGTTTATTAGTGGAGAATTCCCTAGATTTAACTGTTCATTGACAACTTCATATTGTGGGTTTCTTAAATGTCTTCTAATTTCCAGGTCTTCAAGGAAATCCAGTTCTTGTTTCTTTTCACAAATATGCAGTACTTCTAGTTCTGTGTTAGGTGTCAATGAATGATTGGTGTCAAGTAGATGTTTTGCGTAGTGGGATTTATCTGGTTGTTTTAATCCGTATGCTCGTAAGTGCTCACTGTATCGTATTCCAAAATTCCTAAGGGTCTGACCCAAATAGACAGCATTACATTCTGGACATTTGAGTTTATATATACCTGACTTCTTTAATAATGGTATTTTTGTTTTTACATTTAACAATTTTGTACTAACGTTACTTTCTGTTTTAAAAGAAATTGTTGTATTCGTTGCTGAAGATATTATCTTTGAAATATTATTAGAAATATTTCCTGCATATGTGATGGTTTTATAAGTTTTAATTTCATCAGCTGGTTTAGGATATATTAGTTGTAATGCCACTTTTTCCTCTTTTTCACTAATTAGCTCATTTATCATATCTAATGGATAACCGTTAGATGTTGCTATTTGTCTAATTGTATTAATCTCTCTATCAAAATTACATTTGTTCAAAGGAACTGAAAAAGCTCTATGTATCATTGAATTATATGCTGCTAGTCTGTGTGACACAGGGCGGTTAGAATTGAATGGAATTGTTACATCAGTTTGTGTTGGTTTTCGGTAAATTGAATAATCAAGTACATTATTAACTCTTTGAATTTTTGAATCAAAAAAATTGATTGCGCTATTTTCTTCAATTTCTAATGTGAATTTAATTTTCGGGTGTAAATTATTGATGTGGTTGAAAAATACATCTAATTGTCGTTCACTACCCATAAAACAAGCTAATATGTCATCTACATATCTATACCGAAATAAAATATTTTTCGAAATATTACTTTCAAAGATCTTTCTTTCTAAATTGTCCATAAAAATGTTTGCTAAAATAGGTGATATAGGGCTTCCCATTGGTAAACCTTCATTTTGAATATATATATTATTGTCAGAAGTGAAATAATTCTCATTAATGCATACATCAAATAAATTGAGTATATCTGATATTATTCCTGGATTGATATTTTTATATTCTAGTAATTTTCTTACAAGTATTAGACATTCTTTAGAAGGAATTTTAGTAAACATGTTAGTTACATCGAACGATATGAGTTTATAGTTATCTTGTAAGTGGATTGCTTTCAACTTTTCGATTAGTTCTATTGAATTTCTAATTGAGTACTGAGATTCATATCCGTAAGTATTGAGTATATTGTTGAGCTTCTTTGCCAATATATTATTAGGAGCATTAACATTAATGCAGAATTATTTCAGTTTTGACAATAATATATATATATATATATATATATATATATATATATATATATATGTATATATATGTATATATATATATATATATATATATATATATATATATATATATATATATATATATATATTCAAAATGAAGGTTTACCAATGGGAAGCCCTATATCACCTATTTTAGCAAACATTTTTATGGACAATTTAGAAAGAAAGATCTTTGAAAGTAATATTTCGAAAAATATTTTATTTTGGTATAGATATGTAGATGACATATTATCTTGTTTTGTGGGTAGTGAACGACAATTAGATGTATTTTTCAACCACATCAATAATTTACACCCGAAAATTAAATTTACATTAGAAATTGAGGAAAATAGCTCATTCAATTTTCTTGATTTAAAAATTCAAAGAGTTAATAATGTACTTGATTATTCAATTTACCGAAAACCAACACAAACTGATGTAACAATTCCATTCAATTCTAACCACCCTGTGTCACACAGACTAGCAGCATATAATTCAATGATACATAGAGCTTTTTCAGTTCCTATGAACAATTGTAATTTTGATAGAGAGATTAATACAATTAGACAAATAGCAACATCTAACGGTTATCCATTAGATATGGTAAATAAGCTAATTATGAAAAAAGAGGAAAAAGTGGCATTACAACTAATATATCCTAAACAAGCTGATGAAATTAAAACTTATAAAACCATCACATAGTTAGGAAATATTTCTAATAATATTTCAAAGATAATATCTTCAGCAACGAATACAACAATTTCTTTTAAAACAGAAAGTAATGTTAGTACAAAATTGTTAAATGTAAAAACTAAAATACCACTATTAAAGAAGTCAGGTATATATAAACTCAAATGTCCAAAATGTAATGCTGTCTATTTGGGTCAGACCCATGGAATTTTGAAATACGATACAGTGAGCACTTACGAGCATACAGATTGGAACAACCAGATAAATCCCACTACGCAAAACATCTACTTGACAGCAATCATTCATTGACACCTAACACAGAACTAGAAGTACTGCATATTTGTGAAAAGAAACAAGAACTGGATTTCCTTGAAGAACTCGAAATTAGAAGACATTTAAGATACCCACAATATGAAGTTGTCAATGAACAGTTAAATCTAGGAAATTCTCCACTAATAAACTGTCTTCTTAAGTGATAATTGTAAAGATCAGCAGATATAGTTTTCCTGGTTTTCTATATCATTACACAGTTATACTGATCTCAATTGGAAAAATGATATCCAGGATATCACCATAGGGCTAATAGTATCTAAGCTTCAATATTTGTAATATCACATCTTCTTCTTTTTTCTATAAACATATATTAGGCCAATCACAAGTTAGGTTACTTCTTGGTCTAGCCAAAAATAACTACTAAACATCAGGTAGGCATAAAATGAAATCTAACTTCTGTCATTCTGACTATGATATTAATTTATCGAAACAATTGTCAATTTTTTAGAATTTTCAATAACTTGTATTATATCGTGGAATTAACTAGAGACCTTGAGTTTCATTTAAAAACACTCACATCAGTTTACTTTCTTAAATATAAAAAAACCTTCTATTTAATAAAAACATTTCCCGGAAATCCCCATGTTATCTCAATCATTAAGTGGTTTTATTATCACGAAAGTATTTGATCAGCATTTTCGACTAAATTGCAATTAAGATAATCAATCGATTGGTTGGTAGTGCCTCATCAAGTTTTATTCGTATTTCTAATCTTGGACGATGAAATACAAAACTAATTTAAAATAGACATAAGAAATTTTCGTTTTTAAAAGTCAAACAATTATAGCGGTAGCGAACGCATTACTCTTTAATTAATGAGCCAAGAGAACGATTTTTAATTAGCTGTGATATTTAAATTTATACAAATTTAGCGGAATTTTTAATAAAAAAAATCAATCACTGAGAACTTCGGAATAATTTGAACATTGTGTAATTAATAATTCACTACAGATGATATTGGTTCCTGATGATAATACATCGGAGGTACTTTGAAAACAATTTATCCTTCATCTTGTACCAATAATATACAGTGTGGTACACTTATTGTGTGTAACGAAATAAAAAATGCACATTCCCGAAAATTTTGGGTTATGAAATTACTACTTACTACATAAAAATTGAAGCCTCTCATTTTTAACATACAACACACCAAGATCATAGACAGATTCTAACAAAATCGAGAATAGTATTTACTATACGCTATTTTCTGCAATTTACCAAGAAATAAGATCAAGAATCGGAAAGGCTAGAACAGTGTTTAATAAAATGAGGAATGCTTTAACCAGAACAGATCTTAGTCTACATCTTGAAATCAGAATGCTTAAATGCTACATATTTCCAGTACTATTATATGAAATGGAAGCCTGGGCGTTTAAGAAGTGCGACACTGACTGGTTGGAAGCATTCGAGATGTGGGCATATCGAAGAATCCTCAGAATAAGCTGGGTGAGCAGAACAACGATTAAGGAGCTATTGAGAAGAATGGGAAAGGAGAAGGAAATAATCAACACAATCAAAATCAGAAAATTGCAATATACTCTGTTGCAAACTATTATACAAGGAAAAATACACGGTAAAAGAGGTATAGGAAGAAGACGCATCTCCTGGTTGAACAACCTAAGGCAGTGGTACAACAGTAGCTCTGTTGATTTGTTCAAATCCGCAGCTTCAAAGATAAAAATCGCCATGATGATAGCCAACTTTCTTAAAGGAGACGGCACGTAAAGACGAAGATACGCTATTTTCTGCAATTTACCACATTTGAGAAGGTTCGCAGGATTTGGAAGGCTTGGTTTACAATGGTTTGTTATTCCCTAATTACAGTTAGTCTAAGGATTATCTATACACAAAATGTAAATAAAAACCTGATTGGATTTCTTGATCATTTGTCTTGGAGTGTCGATCGCTTCCTGCGTCTATCTGATTATCCATTTGTTCGGGTTTCACAACTAACTTTGTCACCGGTATATAATTTTGCCACTTGAAATCTTTCAGCTGGAAATTCCCTGAAAAGCAGTGTCTCAATAATTGATATGGATTTTAGTCTTGGAGAGGACAACATGGCAGATGATGATTTTTGTTTAATTTGTTGTTTGTATGTTGGGGATAGTTCTATCCAGTATATAGAGCTAAGCTGAATCTACTCCTAATTTTAGATGCATGGGTTTTGAGATGAGCCAACAAGTTATGTAATTAACGTACCATGCAAAAGCCTACACCCACAATATCGGTTTACTTCTGCCCGATTTACGGCTTTGAGTGCATTATGAAGATTTTTCAGCTGACAACAATCGTAAACTTATGCTAAGTGAGTTAAAATGGGACGTATTGTGATAGATTTTTTCTCGGTCTCACATTTGAGAACTATGAAATGTAGTTGAACAAGGATACTCTATTCCTGAAAGCCTCTATTCCTGAAAGCCATATTTAAATATTTGAACATAATTTAAAAACTGCCATTTTTCAAATACGTGGATTTGCTTGTTGATTCATTGAAATATACTTAACTCAATGAAAACTCAGCTTTAGGTCAGTGTTCTCGAGTAACTAAATAAAAGTGACAATATCATCGCTTACCAATAAATGATGTGGTCGCTACTTCTTGCAAGAGAACACTCACTCCAAACAAAAGGAGGATTTGGGGAAAGGAAGGCAAACAGGAAAAGTATTGGGTGAAATAACAACCACTCTCAATTAACCGTACCTTTTGATTTAATTTAAGTGAAGTCTGATTTGTGATAACTTTCCTTAATCGATTTCGTCAAAATTGGCCATTAGAGCAGAGACGGGAAAATATTAAACTTTTGTATATTATAGAGCCGATCCAAAAATAACAACTGCTATTTCTAATACAAATTTTTCATTGTATTGATACGAAACATCACACTGATATAGTCCCTGAATCCGACTCTGTCTAAGCCAGGTATGAAAGTTAAAATTATGGCGGACGCGTAGGCTCTTCTTAGAATTGTTTACGATTGTGACTGTCTTATCTAGGCATTGTTTTTTTGACCAGTCTTATCTAGAAAATGCCAGAAAGCCAATTGTTTTTGTAATCTAGAATTATCTAGTAAAAAGGGCACTAATATATAAGGGACCGAACCGGGAGAGTGAGTTTAGTTGATAAAGTGATCTCTACGAATAAACAAGAATACACGGAAATAGCGAACAGTGAAGTGTTGATATAAATTATTAATTAGGTTTGCGTGCATATAAATTAAATGTTAGTGAGTAATTAAGTGTTCAAATAAATTAGTAAGTAGTCATACCGTGTGTTTAAAATTTGTCCCACCCGTTTACTGTTTAAATAAGTTAGAAAAACATTACATTGGTGTCTGAGGTGGGATAATATGAATACATTGCTACGTAAAAATGTCCAAGAGACTATGTGATCTGAAAGTGACGGAATTGAGAGCAGAGTTGGAAGATCGTGAGTTGGAAACGTCCAGTAAGAAAAGTGATTTAGTAGAAAGACTTAAAGTGGCACTGGAAAATGACGGCTTTCATCCAGAAACAGTTTTATTTGATGATGAGTCTTCCACTTTAATCTCGGCAATTTCTGCTAACATGGACGAGAAGATTTCTGCTATGAAGGACAACATTTCTGCTAACATTTCTGCAAACATGAACGAGAAGATTTCAACCACGAAGAACGATATTTCTGCTAACATGGACAAGGTTTCTACTAATATGGACGAGAAGATTTCTGCTACGAAGAATGATATTTCTGCAGATATCTTATCATTGAAAAATGACATTGCTGCTGAAGTCGAGAATAAAATTTCGATCTAACATCAGACATTGAGAATAAGATGAAAACGATGGAAAATCGGATGGACGAGAAAATCAAGGAGTTAGAGACAAGGATTGCCGATTTAAGAACACAAGACACTTCAGCAGAAGAAAATAAGATCGAGATCTACAAGCCAGGAATACAAAACAAGACAGATCATATTGGCAGTTTTACATGAGTCAAGGCCGCAACGTTCGATGGAAAAACGTCGTCGACCAATTATGTGAAACAGTTTGAAGCAGCCGCTAGAGTGAATAATTGGTCCGATAGGGAGAAGGCAGTAAACTTAACTATCGCGCTTCGGGGAGATGCCTTAGATGTACTTTAGACGACACCTCTGGAAGAAACGGATGATTTCGAGCAGCTGAAGAAGATTTTGGACATGCGATACGGTCACGAACATTTGGAACATTTGTACAGATTCCAGCTGAAGAACCAAAGGCGAAAACGTGACGAAACCCTTCAACAGTATGATCTGGATATTGCCCGACTAGTTCGATTTGCTTATACATCAGCACGAGATAACATGATGGAATGTTTAGGCATCCAGGCATTCATTGACGGCTTATGTGACCACGATATTGAGAAGACGCTTAGATTAGCCCATCCTAAAATATTGGCCGATGCATTGACTGCTGCTCTTGAATATGAAGCATCCACGATGGCTTCGGCATATAACAAAGGTAGTACCATACAGGAAGGAGGTGACGATGACAAACTTGACCAGATCGTCAACTTGTTGGAAGGTATGGTGAACAAAAAGCCGAAAAAACGCAGTTGCTGTAATTGTGACAAACTAGAGCATGCACGCAGTTCGTGTAAGCGAACTACGACTCCTGCAAACCAAGAACCTCTTAAATGCAAAGAAGCCACGAAGGGCTCGCGGTACAACAAAGGTAGGACCATGCAGGAAGAAGATGACGATGACAAACTTCACCAGATCATCAACTTGTTAAAAAATATGGCAGACAAGAAACCGAAGAAGATCAAATGCCGGAAGCGAGGCGAGCTAGAGCACGTACGCAGTCCGTCTAAGCGCCTCAAGACTCCTGTGACCCAAGAACTCCAGTCACAGGAAAAATCAGACAGGGGTGAACATCCAGCTGATGAGAATCACTGAAAAGCCAACTCTGTCTAGACTGTCATGCCCTGTACACTTTTCACAATGCGACAAGTCGAAATCTGAGGAAGTTGCAGTTTCAAGAATTACAGTAGTCAATGAAAAATGGTCACCCACCAGGATCAGAGAAGGTAAGGAGAATGATCCTCCCCTGAAGATAATCCGGCAATGTAAGAAAGAAAATCGGCGACCTACCTGGCAAGAAGTGTCAAGATTGTCACCGAAACTCAAGGCGTATTGGGCTCAGTGGGTCTCCCTTGTCCTGGAAGAAGGGCTGTTGGAAATAGTCCTTGGAAACGATCATGGTTCCGAGATGAGGAGACAGCTAGTTATCCCGAGAACAAGAGTAGCTGAGGTACTAAAGAAGTTACACGACAGGTAATCGGGAGGTCATCTGGGAGTGATGAAAGCCCTCCAGCGAATCCGTGAAAGGTTTTATTGGATGAACTGCCTCGATTATGTGAAGGACTGGTGTGAGAAATGTTAGACTTGTGCTACGAGTAATGGACCACATCGCAAGAGAAAGGCACCATTGAAAGAGTATAATGTTGGAAGCCCTGTCGAAAAGATTGCTTTAGACATCGCTGGACCATTTCCGATGACAGAAAATGGTGGTAAATATATCCTAGTTGTGATGGATTATTTCATAAAGTGGGTGAAGACGAAGAAATTTTGAAAGCCATCTATTCCAGGGGATTTGCGAAAAGCTGAGAATGAAGAAGACCAGGACAACAGCATTACATCCACAGTCAGATGGAATGGTCGAGAGAATGAACAAGACTATTGGAAAACACCTGTCCAAAGTAGTTTCTAGCCATCAGAGAGATTGGGACCAGTATCTTTCCCTATTCGCATTGGCTTATCGATACGCATTGGCTTATCGATCTGCCATCAATGAGAACACGGGTGAAACATCTGAGAAAATTCTGTTTGGACATGGAATGAGGCTTCCTTGTGACCTGAAATTTGGCTGTCGTCCTGGAGAAGATCTAGCAGGACATGACTACGTGATCCCATTGAGAAGAAGGTTGGACGATATTCATGAATTAGTTCGAACAAATCTTCAAGTTGCCAGCGACAGAATGAAAAGTCGGTACGACACACATGCCACAGAAGGCGGGTTTAAAGGAGGGGACAAAGTATGGTTACACAACCCGACGAGGAGGAAAGGATTTTCTCCAGAATTACGAAAATCCTGGGAAGGTCCATACTTAATCAAGAATAGGATCAATGATGTTATATATCGCTTAAATAATATCCCCAACGGAAAACTAAAAGTAGTTCACCAAAACCGACTAGCGCCATTCGAAGGAGACCATGACCTAGGGAAAGGAGTAAACCATATTCGTTATGTGTCTGACCCTACCATACATGAATTTATGGGCGCGTATGGGGGTATAGGGAAAGCTAGATATGGAGTCACTTCAGAACAACGACAAGATTTGTTCACTCTCCCGGAAGATTATTCACTGGCATACAACATTCCCGCCCGTTTCAAGAACGCAAGAGGGTTGGCAGTCGTCTTTCGAAAGAAGTTCGGGCAATTAGAAAAACTTGAAGACCAGTTTCCAGCCCCTGGCAAGACACTGAAACTGAAACATAATTCGCGGTACGTTTTCTACGTGGTAACTAAAAATGAATTTCAAGATCGACCTACCTACCGCGATGTATGGGAAGCACTTTGAAACCTCCGAGACCATGTGTTAGAATCCACCGTGAAGAAACTGGCTATCCTCGATGATACCGGTGTCCAGATATTAATTTGCAATCACTGAGAACTTCGGAATAATTTGAACATTGTGTAATTAATAATTCACTACAGATGATATTGGTTCCTGATGATAATACATCGGAGGTACTTTGAAAACAATTTATCCTTCATCTTGTACCAATAATATACAGTGTGGTACACTTATTGTGTGTAACGAAATAAAAAATGCACATTCCCGAAAATTTTGGGTTATGAAATTACTACTTACTACATAAAAATTGAAGCCTCTCATTTTTAACATACAACACACCAAGATCATAGACAGATTCTAACAAAATCGAGAATAGTATTTACTATACGCTATTTTCTGCAATTTACCAAGAAATAAGATCAAGAATCGGAAAGGCTAGAACAGTGTTTAATAAAATGAGGAATGCTTTAACCAGAACAGATCTTAGTCTACATCTTGAAATCAGAATGCTTAAATGCTACATATTTCCAGTACTATTATATGAAATGGAAGCCTGGGCGTTTAAGAAGTGCGACACTGACCGGTTGGAAGCATTCGAGATGTGGGCATATCGAAGAATCCTCAGAATAAGCTGGGTGAGCAGAACAACGATTAAGGAGCTATTGAGAAGAATGGGAAAGGAGAAGGAAATAATCAACACAATCAAAATCAGAAAATTGCAATATACTCTGTTGCAAACTATTATACAAGGAAAAATACACGGTAAAAGAGGTATAGGAAGAAGACGCATCTCCTGGTTGAACAACCTAAGGCAGTGGTACAACAGTAGCTCTGTTGATTTGTTCAAATCCGCAGCTTCAAAGATAAAAATCGCCATGATGATAGCCAACTTTCTTAAAGGAGACGGCACGTAAAGACGAAGATACGCTATTTTCTGCAATTTACCACATTTGAGAAGGTTCGCAGGATTTGGAAGGCTTGGTTTACAATGGTTTGTTATTCCCTAATTACAGTTAGTCTAAGGATTATCTATACACAAAATGTAAATAAAAACCTGATTGGATTTCTTGATCATTTGTCTTGGAGTGTCGATCGCTTCCTGCGTCTATCTGATTATCCATTTGTTCGGGTTTCACAACTAACTTTGTCACCGGTATATAATTTTGCCACTTGAAATCTTTCAGCTGGAAATTCCCTGAAAAGCAGTGTCTCAATAATTGATATGGATTTTAGTCTTGGAGAGGACAACATGGCAGATGATGATTTTTGTTTAATTTGTTGTTTGTATGTTGGGGATAGTTCTATCCAGTATATAGAGCTAAGCTGAATCTACTCCTAATTTTAGATGCATGGGTTTTGAGATGAGCCAACAAGTTATGTAATTAACGTACCATGCAAAAGCCTACACCCACAATATCGGTTTACTTCTGCCCGATTTACGGCTTTGAGTGCATTATGAAGATTTTTCAGCTGACAACAATCGTAAACTTATGCTAAGTGAGTTAAAATGGGACGTATTGTGATAGATTTTTTCTCGGTCTCACATTTGAGAACTATGAAATGTAGTTGAACAAGGATACTCTATTCCTGAAAGCCTCTATTCCTGAAAGCCATATTTAAATATTTGAACATAATTTAAAAACTGCCATTTTTCAAATACGTGGATTTGCTTGTTGATTCATTGAAATATACTTAACTCAATGAAAACTCAGCTTTAGGTCAGTGTTCTCGAGTAACTAAATAAAAGTGACAATATCATCGCTTACCAATAAATGATGTGGTCGCTACTTCTTGCAAGAGAACACTCACTCCAAACAAAAGGAGGATTTGGGGAAAGGAAGGCAAACAGGAAAAGTATTGGGTGAAATAACAACCACTCTCAATTAACTGTACCTTTTGATTTAATTTAAGTGAAGTCTGATTTGTGATAACTTTCCTCAATCGATTTCGTCAAAATTGGCCATTAGAGCAGAGACGGGAAAATATTAAACTATTGTATATTATAGAGCCGATCCAAAAATAACAACTGCTATTTCTAATACAAATTTTTCATTGTATTGATACGAAACATCACACTGATATAGTCCCTGAATCCGACTCTGTCTAAGCCAGGTATGAAAGTTAAAATTATGGCGGACGCGTAGGCTCTTCTTAGAATTGTTTACGATTGTGACTGTCTTATCTAGGCATTGTTTTTTTGACCAGTCTTATCTAGAAAATGCCAGAAAGCCAATTGTTTTTGTAATCTAGAATTATCTAGTAAAAAGGGCACTAATATATAAGGGACCGAACCGGGAGAGTGAGTTTAGTTGATAAAGTGATCTCTACGAATAAACAAGAATACACGGAAATAGCGAACAGTGAAGTGTTGATATAAATTATTAATTAGGTTTGCGTGCATATAAATTAAATGTTAGTGAGTAATTAAGTGTTCAAATAAATTAGTAAGTAGTCATACCGTGTGTTTAAAATTTGTCCCACCCGTTTACTGTTTAAATAAGTTAGAAAAACATTACATTGGTGTCTGAGGTGGGATAATATGAATACATTGCTACGTAAAAATGTCCAAGAGACTATGTGATCTGAAAGTGACGGAATTGAGAGCAGAGTTGGAAGATCGTGAGTTGGAAACGTCCAGTAAGAAAAGTGATTTAGTAGAAAGACTTAAAGTGGCACTGGAAAATGACGGCTTTCATCCAGAAACAGTTTTATTTGATGATGAGTCTTCCACTTTAATCTCGGCAATTTCTGCTAACATGGACGAGAAGATTTCTGCTATGAAGGACAACATTTCTGCTAACATTTCTGCAAACATGAACGAGAAGATTTCAACCACGAAGAACGATATTTCTGCTAACATGGACAAGGTTTCTACTAATATGGACGAGAAGATTTCTGCTACGAAGAATGATATTTCTGCAGATATCTTATCATTGAAAAATGACATTGCTGCTGAAGTCGAGAATAAAATTTCGATCTAACATCAGACATTGAGAATAAGATGAAAACGATGGAAAATCGGATGGACGAGAAAATCAAGGAGTTAGAGACAAGGATTGCCGATTTAAGAACACAAGACACTTCAGCAGAAGAAAATAAGATCGAGATCTACAAGCCAGGAATACAAAACAAGACAGATCATATTGGCAGTTTTACATGAGTCAAGGCCGCAACGTTCGATGGAAAAACGTCGTCGACCAATTATGTGAAACAGTTTGAAGCAGCCGCTAGAGTGAATAATTGGTCCGATAGGGAGAAGGCAGTAAACTTAACTATCGCGCTTCGGGGAGATGCCTTAGATGTACTTTAGACGACACCTCTGGAAGAAACGGATGATTTCGAGCAGCTGAAGAAGATTTTGGACATGCGATACGGTCACGAACATTTGGAACATTTGTACAGATTCCAGCTGAAGAACCAAAGGCAAAAACGTGACGAAACCCTTCAACAGTATGATCTGGATATTGCCCGACTAGTTCGATTTGCTTATACATCAGCACGAGATAACATGATGGAATGTTTAGGCATCCAGGCATTCATTGACGGCTTATGTGACCACGATATTGAGAAGACGCTTAGATTAGCCCATCCTAAAATATTGGCCGATGCATTGACTGCTGCTCTTGAATATGAAGCATCCACGATGGCTTCGGCATATAACAAAGGTAGTACCATACAGGAAGGAGGTGACGATGACAAACTTGACCAGATCGTCAACTTGTTGGAAGGTATGGTGAACAAAAAGCCGAAAAAACGCAGTTGCTGTAATTGTGACAAACTAGAGCATGCACGCAGTTCGTGTAAGCGAACTACGACTCCTGCAAACCAAGAACCTCTTAAATGCAAAGAAGCCACGAAGGGCTCGCGGTACAACAAAGGTAGGACCATGCAGGAAGAAGATGACGATGACAAACTTCACCAGATCATCAACTTGTTAAAAAATATGGCAGACAAGAAACCGAAGAAGATCAAATGCCGGAAGCGAGGCGAGCTAGAGCACGTACGCAGTCCGTCTAAGCGCCTCAAGACTCCTGTGACCCAAGAACTCCAGTCACAGGAAAAATCAGACAGGGGTGAACATCCAGCTGATGAGAATCACTGAAAAGCCAACTCTGTCTAGACTGTCATGCCCTGTACACTTTTCACAATGCGACAAGTCGAAATCTGAGGAAGTTGCAGTTTCAAGAATTACAGTAGTCAATGAAAAATGGTCACCCACCAGGATCAGAGAAGGTAAGGAGAATGATCCTCCCCTGAAGATAATCCGGCAATGTAAGAAAGAAAATCGGCGACCTACCTGGCAAGAAGTGTCAAGATTGTCACCGAAACTCAAGGCGTATTGGGCTCAGTGGGTCTCCCTTGTCCTGGAAGAAGGGCTGTTGGAAATAGTCCTTGGAAACGATCATGGTTCCGAGATGAGGAGACAGCTAGTTATCCCGAGAACAAGAGTAGCTGAGGTACTAAAGAAGTTACACGACAGGTAATCGGGAGGTCATCTGGGAGTGATGAAAGCCCTCCAGCGAATCCGTGAAAGGTTTTATTGGATGAACTGCCTCGATTATGTGAAGGACTGGTGTGAGAAATGTTAGACTTGTGCTACGAGTAATGGACCACATCGCAAGAGAAAGGCACCATTGAAAGAGTATAATGTTGGAAGCCCTGTCGAAAAGATTGCTTTAGACATCGCTGGACCATTTCCGATGACAGAAAATGGTGGTAAATATATCCTAGTTGTGATGGATTATTTCATAAAGTGGGTGAAGACGAAGAAATTTTGAAAGCCATCTATTCCAGGGGATTTGCGAAAAGCTGAGAATGAAGAAGACCAGGACAACAGCATTACATCCACAGTCAGATGGAATGGTCGAGAGAATGAACAAGACTATTGGAAAACACCTGTCCAAAGTAGTTTCTAGCCATCAGAGAGATTGGGACCAGTATCTTTCCCTATTCGCATTGGCTTATCGATACGCATTGGCTTATCGATCTGCCATCAATGAGAACACGGGTGAAACATCTGAGAAAATTCTGTTTGGACATGGAATGAGGCTTCCTTGTGACCTGAAATTTGGCTGTCGTCCTGGAGAAGATCTAGCAGGACATGACTACGTAATCCCATTGAGAAGAAGGTTGGACGATATTCATGAATTAGTTCGAACAAATCTTCAAGTTGCCAGCGACAGAATGAAAAGTCGGTACGACACACATGCCACAGAAGGCGGGTTTAAAGGAGGGGACAAAGTATGGTTACACAACCCGACGGGGAGGAAAGGATTTTCTCCAGAATTAGGAAAATCCTGGGAAGGTCCATACTTAATCAAGAATAGGATCAATGATGTTATATATCGCTTAAATAATATCCCCAACGGAAAACTAAAAGTAGTTCACCAAAACCGACTAGCGCCATTCGAAGGAGACCATGACCTAGGGAAAGGAGTAAACCATATTCGTTATGTGTCTGACCCTACCATACATGAATTTATGGGCGCGTATGGGGGTATAGGGAAAGCTAGATATGGAGTCACTTCAGAACAACGACAAGATTTGTTCACTCTCCCGGAAGATTATTCACTGGCATACAACATTCCCGCCCGTTTCAAGAACGCAAGAGGGTTGGCAGTCGTCTTTCGAAAGAAGTTCGGGCAATTAGAAAAACTTGAAGACCAGTTTCCAGCCCCTGGCAAGACACTGAAACTGAAACATAATTCGCGGTACGTTTTCTACGTGGTAACTAAAAATGAATTTCAAGATCGACCTACCTACCGCGATGTATGGGAAGCACTTTGAAACCTCCGAGACCATGTGTTAGAATCCACCGTGAAGAAACTGGCTATCCTCGATGACACCGGTGTCCAGATATTAATTTGCAGCTACAACCCCTGTTATCAGTATCCAATGAAGACGGTGCCCTGCTATTTTCATAAGATCGGAAAGTGTAGAAATGGGGTGAGTTGTCCATTCAAACATCCAGTCTCGGCTACACAAAAGTTCCAGGAGGAACTGCCATTTAAGGAGGGGGTAATGTGACGAAACAGCACACTGGTATAGTCCCTGAATCCGACTCTGTATAAGCCAGGTATGAAAGTTAAAATTATGGCGGACGCGCAGGGTCTTCTTAGAATTGTTTACGATTGTGACTATTTTATCTAGACATTGTTTTTGTGACCAGTCTTATCTAGAAAATGCCAGAAAGCCAATTGTTTTTGTAATCTAATATATAAGGGAGCGACCCGGGAGAGTCAGTTAAATTGATAAAGTGATCTCGACAAATAAACAAGAATACACGAAAATAGCGAACAGTGAAGTGTTGATATAAATTGATAATTAAGTTGGTGTGCATATAAATTAAGTGTTAGTGGGTAGCTTAGTGTTCAAATAAATGAGTAAGTAGCCATACCGTGTTTTTAAAGTTTATCCCACCCGCTTACTGTTTAAATAAATTGGAAAAACAATACAGTATGCTTTGTGGTGATTGTAATAAATACGGATATTCAGAAGAATAATTTTATTGTAGAAAGTTTCAGAACACACGGTAAAACATATTTTATTTTGAATCATAATATTAAATGGAAACACGACCCACATTATGTTCAATAAAACAAATACGAAGCCAAAACAGAAGAGAGAAATACTGGGTCAAAGCAAAATGATTGTTTTAAAAACAAGGATTTCAATAACATAAACTAGCACGATTCAAAAAAACAAAAGTTGTTTTTTGCAAGTCGACAAAAACCCCAAAATCAATGTCGGGGGAAAACAAAAAAGAGTGTAGAGAGATCAAGAGCGGCAGTGGGTACCGGGTGCGAACGGCGCGAAAGGAAAGGTTTTCCCTTGCTACGGTAACTAGTGTTTTAGTGTTAGCGGTACGAGAGGTAGAAATTCTCACCGTTGTGTTAGGAGGGGATACTGTCTCCTACTTCGATGCACAAACGGTAGATTTACCCTCTACGCTCATTGCCTTTCAACCTAAAACGATTTCGTTTATCGGGTACGATACGTAGCGACCAAACAGATGGAGAAAATCAAGAAATCTCCCGACGTGACGGAGGAAGATAGTCAAACAGTAAGTTTTTGAATTAGATTTCGATTGGGATAAATTTCTTTTATTAGTGATATATATATGTACTCGTTATTGGTCGAGCTGGAGTCTGAACTTGGGAGCATAAGAAAATTTCTATATACCAGGTGTAGCGATAGCAGATATTATTTATTTGATTTGTTTTATTGTTGATTTTCAAAGAGACGGAACACATCTGTTCACTCTCAGATTGAGTTTTTTCGTCCTAACGAACAGTTAATTTACCGTGTGTACTGAAATAATTTCGATTTCCAGAGTTTCGCCAACCTGACACGAGTTGGGTTTCATTTTTGTTAAGTAGGAGATTATCATATGTTGAGTTACGTATTTTCTCTTCCACCTCGAAAATAGAAAATAGATAGAAAGTTAGGCAAGGTTAATTTTGTAGGCAGTAGAAAAAAAAAAGAAACAAAAAGGCCGGAGCGGATGCTTGCCATATTTGCGTGGGTGTCAGCGAACTAATGCTGAAAAGTAAATTGATTGTAGAGAACCTTTGTTATCAGTCTTTCGTTCAGCCGTAATTATAAATTATAACTCGATTATATTTTGCCAGGGTAAAAGCACAAATTAACATATGTAATTAAACTACAGGGGAATTTCACAACTTGGACCGCCAGTGTCGATAAATAATTTAAACTATTTCATTAGCTCATCAGAATTTCTGTATAGAACAAGAATTTCACTTTCGTTTTGAAGGTCAATGGCGACCTGAATCGACATAACGTGAAACGTTTATTGTGGTTAAAAGCAAATTTACACATAAGATTTATTTGTTTTTCTCGTCGCAGGGGAATAGAAATATTGAGAAACGAATAATAATAAGCTACACTCTTCTCCCGCAGTTGTTGTAAAGGTCCGAGCTGATAACAGGGATAGGCTCACTGCCACCCCCGGAAAAACGGGAACTCCGTTCATAATTATCGTTTTATACAGGGGTAGGAATAAGCAATAAATAAATTTTTAGACAAATTTTATGTATAGGTAGAAATTATAACGGGGAATTTTGGGAACTGAGTCCTTCGGGATTATTGTTAGGGTTAAGTATGCATAGCTGCATCTAAGGATTTAGAAACGTTATTTTTTTATTATATATGTATTTTGTATAACTTGTTGGCTCTATATTATTTCACCCAACTCCCCTACCCCAACATTTCCCCTTTGGAAGTGTATTAACGTGGACGTGCGACAGAAACGAGGAAGACAGCCCTGTCCTAGCAAAGGAGGATACATCCGTTTTAAGACCAGGCGAACCTAGCTAAAAGAAATCGGACTGGATTGCCTTGCACGCTCAGCCGCTCTTTGGAGGCAGAAATTGGCAATAATCTAGGGTCGGGATCAATAGAGAGCGGCCAAAAGATAGGTAGGAAATATTTCCCTTTTTTTTTCTGACCCATATTTTTAGTACATCTAGAGCAGCGGATTTTTTTTTTCAGGAGGATAAATTATTACACTGATCATTAAGTTTTGTTGGCTAAGATTATTACAGTTACATGTTAAAATAAATAAGGGTCCAGATTTTATTACAGGTCTACTTTATTACAGTGGTGACAGCGGTTTTTTTTGTTTTTTAAGAATCAACTCGGTAACAAAGAAGGGTAGAGTTGTACATCTGGTGACAGCGGTTCGCGTACCATCCCCTATTGGAACAACCTCACCCAGGGAAGGTGACAGCGGTTGTCCAAAAACCATTTCTCTCCGAGAGGTATATCCGGTTGTCTGGAACCACACCCCACGAGCGGTGACAAGCGGTTCAGCTACCCTACCTAGGAGGTAGAAAAATCGATGGTCGCAACCAGGATCTAGTATAGCGCAACATAGAGCCTACGGGACCATAGCTTCCGCTAGATCAAGACCAGTGTGCGTGGTGAAGAGCCACAACCTACACGAGGTGTCACTGCGGGCGCAGAACACACTGGATCTAGACCAGAGAAGGTCGAGAAAAAATCCATACATCAGATAAAAGGCGTAATACCGATCTGAGGTGAACATGCCAAACGGCGTAAGGTGGAATACTTCGGTCAACTAAGTATTGACAACGGAGTTTTTCTTACCAGGGTCTAGTAATTGCGCAAAACATAGCTTCCACTAGACCAAGATCAGTGTGCGTGATGAAAAATCACACCCTGCCAAACGGGTAGCACAGCTCCTGCAAATCAAACTGGATCTAGACCAGTCAAGGTCGAAAAATAATCCTACTCAGCAATCATCGACTGAGTTGATTTCTGCTTCACCATAAGATTGTATAAATATAGTCTATAGTCTACATTTACATGTTAAAAAAAATTACATCTAGCGATTATTAAGTTTTAGAGTTGTACATCTGGTGACAGCGGTTTTCCGATACAGGGTTGTTCGTTCAAGTCGTCACAGCGGTTTTCCGATACAGGGTTGTTCGTTCAAGTCGTCACAGCGGTTTTCCGATACAGGGTTGTTCGTTCAAGTCGTCACAGCGGTTCCCCGATACAGGGTTGTTCGTTCAAGTCGTCACAGCGGTTCTAAAATACAGGGTTGTAAGCCAGCAGGGACGCCAGTTCTTCATCCCAGATATTCCTGTCAGGCCAAGATCATATGCCAATCTTTCTACAGCACAAGAGAATACAGGCAACGGTGAAGCTGTACGGTCTGTAACCAGAGGCTGCAATAGGCAGTAAACGGGGCATACAGGAGGATAGAAAGGCTGGAAAATATCGAGAGTTAGCCGATACTCCTCCACCATCATCTCAGTTATCCATAGGTACAACAGTCGTCTATGAGAACAATTATACAGCATTTTGCTACAAATTAGTCCAGTTGTCATTCCGTTATACAATTGATTTTTTTTTGTTTGTCCTTTCGTCTTCAATTCTTTTCATTACAATAAATCATAATTCCTGAAACGACGTAAGCTTCAATTTCACAAAGGGGGAAGTTAACCCATCCTCAAATATCCTATCCGTGCACCAAAAGCTATCCATTTCAGGCGTCGTAGAAGCCAGAAAGGTAGGAGTAATATGAGTTTATAAAATTAGAAAGCTTCATTTATTAAATAAAAATAAAAATGACCAAGTTCAGACAGCGTTATGCCACTCGATTCGCAAAATAGGTTAGGTACAAGCAATCAAGGTGAACCAGAAACCACGGGAGACACAAGCAGCATGCCGCCCACACTGAGGGTAGCACAGGCGCAACCATTAGGGGTCATAGCGGCGACTTTAGCCGATTTCACAGGTAGAGATGCGGCTAGATACATAGAAAAACTCGAATTAAGGGCTAAATTAGACGGGTGGGCGGAAGCAGAAACACTAACATTATTGAAATTTAAACTTGCGGGCGTAGCACACGATTTTTTCAAAGCGGATCCTAGGCTAGACACAGTGTCATATTCGGAATTTAGAGAAAAACTACTACGGAAATTTGTACCAAAAAAATCGATAGCAGATTGGTGGATGCAATTGGTGCAATGCTACCAAAGACACGATGAGGACGTAGCGTCGTTCTGCACCAGACTAAAATTAACCGGGAACAAGATACTAGAAGAGGATATAAAAGGCGCAAGTAGGGAACAAATACCAAACATACAAAAAAAACATAATTCGGTATCAATAAATCAATTCAAAGTAGGGTTGAGAAAAGACTTATTAAGGAAGGTAGGTTTTTACATTTTACACAAAGACGACATGACATTAGAAGAAGCAGAAGAAATAGTTAGTTGTCAGGAAACGGCGGTAACTATGACAAGCGGCAGAAACAATGGCCACAAAGTCGCATTTATGAGTGAAAAACTGAGGTGCACAACGTGCGGAAGGTCGAATCACACTTCGGAAGAATGTAGGCAGAACGCGAAATGTTTATTCTGTGGCAGACAAGGGCATTGGATGGCCAATTGTAGGACGAAGGAAGCAGAAGAAACAAAAAGGGAGACAAGATGCCAGATTTGTAGAAAACAAGGACATGGGGCACCGGATTGCAGAGAAAAAGGGAACGAACCAACAAATACATGCTACTACTGTGGGAAACAAGGACATTGGGCAAAAGAATGTAGAAAGAAAATATTCGACGAAGCAAACAAACGGAATAAAACAACCTCTAAGTACAACAGATGCAACGACGAAAAAGTAAGGTCATGGAAAACGGAGAAAACTAGGTATCACGGGGAAAACCAGGAAACACAACAAGGAAACTAGAGAGAATATAACAGACAAAGAAATCAAAGGGAAGAGGATCACAAACAAGAGACACAGAGGAGGTCCCAACAAAATAGTTTCGGGAACTACGACAGAAACGGACGCCAAAGGAACGATAATATAAGAGGACAGTCTGAAGAAAGAGGACACACAAGTAACAAAGAATGGACGAAACATTTAAACTAGTAAGGACCACAGTTAGTCCCCGGACAAGTGGCCGAGCTAATTTAGCAGGGGAAACAGATTTAAATAAACCACAATGGGATCAAACAAACCAAGAAGCAACGAATAAGGATAAACCGAGAATGGAAAAAAAAGGAAAAAAAAGAAACAATGTATCACAATGATGCAATGTCAGTAACAAACGAGGACGCCCCATATATAGTAATGTTAAGGGTGAATGGTATAAACAGACCATGCATGATAGATACAGGGGGAGCGTACTCATTAGTAAATAGGTCGATAATTGCAGAGTGGGAATTAGACACAAGAATCATAGAAGAATTAACTCTAAAAGGGATAACAGGGCACACAATACAGCTGTATGGATCGACAAAATTGGCGATAAGCACAAACGGAATGAACTACAACATATACGAAAGAGCCATCGCAGCAGAAGACGAAATAATGGGAGAAATACCAGTTCTTTTAGGAAGAGATTTCCTAGAAAAACAGAAAGCAATCATATCATACAAAGGAGAGCCTTCATTAGAAATATGGGAAAGAAGAATACCATTGATAAACGCAAGGCAAGTTGAGAGCACAATAAATAACGGCAGAAGCACGGAAGTAAATGGCCAAGTTGCAACAGTAAAGGAAAAACCAAACACTACCGAAAAGAATAATTGGCAGAAATGGCTAGGAATAGTGGAAACAATGTATAAAAGAAGGGACACAGAACACAGAACAATGGAGAAAAAAGAGAAGGTAATGACAAGGGAAAATAAAGCAAAAACAAATCAAACAGACAAACAAAGACAAAACGGCTACAGAGACGAAAATATAGAACTATACAGAAGGAAGAAAGAAATCGATACAAAGAGAGAAAAAAGTCAGGAAACAAGAATGAACGAAGAAATATACGGACACATAGAACAAAAGAAGAATAGTACAGAATCAGAAACATGGAAAAAGAAGGGAAAAACAGAAACCAGGGAGGAGAACAAAGGAATAAAAGAAACAATAACTAACAGAAACTTCACAGATGTATACATAGAAGATAGCATAAGTATACCGGCACTAACCGAAGTTCACACAATTGGGACACTAAAACACACAATAAAAGGAAACACTATTGCGTGCGAAACACAACACAAAGGACCAGAAGCAATAAGACTGGCAAATAGCATAGCAAATAACGGAAAGAAGATTCCAATTAGAATAATAAACACATCAGCACAAGAAATACACCTAACAAAAGGAACCAAACTAGGGAAAGCATATGAATGTACAGAAGACACAGTACCACAAACGAAAGCACAGGACACGATCAGGAAATTTGACATCAGAACAGATGAATGGATCAGAAAAAATTTTGAACTAGGTCATATAGATACAAGGTACAAGGAAGAACTAATTAAGTTAATACAAAAGTACCATCATTTATTCACAGATGACGACGAAATTCTAACAAGCACTACAAAAGTCAAACACCACATAACCATAGAAGCAGGAAGCCAACCAATATGCAAAGCTCCATACAGAATACCATATTACCAAAGAGAAGTACTCCAAAAAGAAATAGATAGGCTACTAGAAGCGAAAGTAATCAGGACATCATCCAGCCCATGGTCAGCGCCAGTAGTATTAGTGGTAAAACAAACACCCGAAGGAGAGGAGAAAGTGAGAATGTGCATAGACTACAGAGGACTAAATGCAGTAACAAAAAAGGAATATTACCCTCTACCAAACATATCGGATCTACTACAAGGCTACAAAGCAGGAGGAGAAACGTTGTTCTCAGTAATTGATGTAGCAGAAGCTTATCACCAAGTAGATATGAACGAAGAAGACATTCCACTAACGGGATTTAGCACATATCAAGGGCACTACGAATACACCAAAATGCCATTTGGACTGGTAAACGCCCCAGCAACTTTCCAAAGATTCATGAATGCAACCTTAAGAGGCTTAACGGGAATAAAATGTATGGTTTATTTGGACGACATAATCATATTTAACTATGCAGGAAAAAAGGACCATTTAGAAAAATTAGAAGAAGTATTCAATAGATTAACAGAAGCAAACATTAAACTCAAACCAAAGAAATGCAATTTTATGTTGGAGAAAGTAAAATATTTAGGACATATCATCTCACAAGAAGGAGTAGCTCCAGATCCACAGAAATTGGAGGCAGTACACAAATACCCCCTACCAAAAAACGTAAAAGGAGTAAGAGGTTTCTTAGGGCTAGTAAACTGGTACAGACGGTTCATACCGAACATAACCGAATTAGCAGCACCACTAGTAAATCTAACCAAAAAAGACACACCATTCAAAATAACAGAGGAAGTAATTAGGGCAATGGACTTACTAAAAGAATCGCTAACGTCAGACAAAGTTCTAATCTTCCCAGACTTTTCCAAACCGTTCATCGTATCGACAGATGCATCGAACATAGGCGTAGTAGCAATATTAAGTCAAATAAGGGACGGTAGAGAAAGACCAATAGCGTATGCAAGCAGGACACTAAGTAGAGCAGAAACAAATTACTCAACGACTGAAAAAGAACTTCTAGGTGTGATTTTTGCCATTAAAACATTCAGATGCTACATTTACGGGACAAAATTCACAATCATCACAGATCACAGAGCATTAAAATGAGTACTTACACTGAAGGACCCAAATTCAAGACTTACACGATGGGCCTTAACCTTAGCCGAATACAACTTCGAAGTAATCCACAGAGCAGGACGGAAACACGGAAATGCAGACGCGCTAAGCAGAATGTTCGACAATACGTGCAACTACATAGAGACGTCATACAAAGATTACTTACAATACATAACGGAAAACGAAGTGCCAGCAAAAGACAAAATATTAGAAAAAGAAGGAAAGTTAGTATCCATACAAGAAGAACAAGCAATAGTACTATTTACAGCCAAAAATAAGCCAAACCAAGATCCATTGATAAAGGAAGTAGAAGACACATATAATTTACCGGACGTCGCACAAAATCGAATAGAAGAAATTAAAGAATGGGACACGTTGGACGCAAAATTCTACATAGGGGTAAATAGAGCAGCGTTGAAAGAAGAAACCTCGTACGAAATCATGTGGGGCATAATACAACAGTTAAAGACACTATGCGAGGAAAACAAAGAAGAGAGTATAACCTTCATAGCGAGCAAAGACCAAATCCCAGGACTTTGTTGGGACGAAATTACTAAAATGATCCAATTTACATTTTACAGTATACCCACCAAAATAATCATTTTACGACCAGATAACGCAGGGGAAACAAAAAAAATTTACGCGATAGAAATAGAAGAAGGTTGGGAGCCAATATGGGACAAAGACATGCTGAAAAAAGCACAGAAACGAGATGAATTCTGCAACAACACCTTACAACAAATGGACAAGGACGAAGAAACAAAAAGAAAATACTACATCGACGAAGAAGGTATCTTATATAGACAAGAACAGGAAGAACATAGAGATCAACTAGTAATACCGAGAAGCTATATCACCAAAGTGATAGAAGACTTTCATGACTCACCCATATACTGCCATCAAGGACAACATAAAACGTTATTGGCGATAAGGAGACAGTGTTTCTGGCCAACGATGAGAACAGACATAATAAACTACTGCAAACAATGCGACGCATGCAATAGACGGAAGACTTCACCCCACTTCAAGAAAGCTCCATTACAAAAATTTACAAATGTCACAGAACCATGGGAAATAACCTCTATGGACATAGTAGGACCACTGCCAACCTCAAGCGAAGGAAACAAATACCTACTAACATTTCAAGACCATTTTACCAAATACTGTGAAGCAATACCGTTACCAGATCAGAAAGCAGATACAGTAGCAAGAGCATTCGTTGAACAAATAATATCAAGACACGGTACACCCCACAAACTGTTAACAGATAGAGGGACAAACTTCATGTCAGAACTAATGCAGGAAACATGCAAGTTACTAAACATAAAGAGGCTACACACGGCAAGTTATGCGCCAACGACAAACGGTCAAATAGAAAGATTACACAGAGTACTGAAAGACATGTTAGCACACTACATAGCACCAGATCAACGAGATTGGGACAAATGGATACCATACGTACTTATGGCGTACAGAGGAAGCGTACACACTTCAACAGGATACAGCCCATATTTCCTATTACATGGAAGAGACCAATCACTACCATTTGAAAAATTCATCACACCGAAAAGAATCAAATACGACATTGACAACAATTATGTGTCAGAATAAGAAGCTAGGCTAAGTCAAGTATACAAGACAGCACTGAAAAACACAGAGAAAGCAAAAGAAGAAAGGATAGCCAGATATAACGAAAAAACAGCATTAAGAGAATTTTCACCAGGAGATTTAGTATACCTACTCGACATAAGCACAAAAGTAGGAAAATCGAAGAAACTACAAAACCAATGGACAGGACCTTTTGAAGTAAAAGAGAAGGTAGGACCGGTTACATATCAAATAATTTCGCAAAAAGGGAAGAAGACACGAATAGTACACATCAACAGATCAAAAACATACCACGGAAAAATAGAGGACAAGGAACATAAGATACTTCAAGATATAGTGAACTTGAGAAGTATAGAAGAGTTAGAGGAAACACACGAACAGGAAGAAAATGAAGTAGACCCAGGGAAAGTAGCAGCACTACCATTATGGTCAACGAACGAGAATCTACAACCACCAAAAAATAAGCCACCATCCCAAACCAGATATAAAGGGAATAGAACAGAACAAAGACCACACTTCTCACTACGACCTCCACCGGAGATAAGACGATCCGCCAGAGTGAGAAACAGGATACCAAGTGCACCCAGTTACACAAAAACATTTAATGCCGAAAGGAGAAGAACACGGAATACAGGACAAAGACAGACGACTAACTATAAAAGAAACAAGACCAAAATAAGTACCAGATGGATAGCGATGAGCTTGAATCTACGTAACTAATACGTTAAAATCAAGTATACATGTATATATTAGGTAACATTATTAAACTAAACAGTTTTATTTTTCAATTCATAGGTTAAACCAAAGTAAGGGAATAGGAATAATTAAGTAAGTTAGGAATCATAACAGAATAACGAAATATAAGACCATAAGGACACTATAACCAAGTATATAGGCAAAGGATGCTAATAGTACGATTTAAGTGAATGATTTCACGTAAGTAAATCTTTTTCAATTCTTGAATACAAGGGGACTACAAAAGTAATGAAATATAGAAATAAATAAGTGGGAAACAAACTCACGGGTCACAAGTTTAAAGATTTCTTCTCTTCTATTCAAAGAATAGAGCTCATTTGACAGTCCTAAAGAAGTGTGAAGCTCGGTCAAATGAGGAAATGTCATATAAATATGACAAAATGGTAGGTAATCATAGTATTATAACAAAGAAATGTTTAAAAATGTTTGTAACAAAGATAAGTTGTATTAACGATTGTAAATTT
This sequence comes from Galeruca laticollis, assembly GCA_963921935.1. Classification (NCBI taxonomy): domain Eukaryota; kingdom Metazoa; phylum Arthropoda; class Insecta; order Coleoptera; family Chrysomelidae; genus Galeruca; species Galeruca laticollis. The sequence continues at coordinate 46,403,426 of OY998181.1, read as the reverse complement.
GAAAAAAAAATGTTTTTAGGATAACAAAACCAAAACAATGGCACGACAAAATACTATCCTGACCTGGGTGACATTCTTCATGTGCGGGCTACATATAGTAGTTGGGCTAATCGCGTATGAGTGTTCGCACCCCAACACAAATATCACAGTGTTATCGCTAAAAGATATACCGAAGTGTCCGGAACCAGAAAAAACGTACGCGAGTGAAAAAACAGACATACAAGTGATTCAACGAAACGAAATAAAAATGCAAAAAGTATGGTCATGCGTAATAGAAGTCACAAAATTCATGTTCTACTGCGGAATGCACAGCCACACATCAGTCGTCAACGAAGGACTATCAACCTACATCCACAAATTGGGAGCAGAAGGATGCAGAAACACCCACGGATATAAACTAACAAAGTTGTACCAACAAACAATAGACAACATACTAATGAACGGTACTACAACAGCGTCAATCAAAATAGGCGGCACACTCGACAATATGGGAACATGTAAGGGTATCACATACCAAGAAAACGGCAGAAGTTGGAACGACGTAGTGATAATAGCAACAGCCAAAATAACAACCAAAGACTATCTAGCTAGAGTAACGCTAGAAACGAACGAGATCCACTTACAAGGAGAAATAACTTGCAAATTCACGAATGGTTACTGCTTCGACTCCACGGTAGGAGAATCAACATGGTCCAGTTATGAGCCAACAACATGCGAAGACCATCTGAGCCAGTTATACGAAGGCATAGGCAACAGAATCACAAACACAAAAACACAAGAAGAACTTATAGTAATCGAAGAAAAAGACAAAGTATTCGCACTAACATTACAAAAAAGAAACATACTATGTGGAATAGAAGTATGGCAAACAGAACACCCACGAATTGTCATAATACTTCAAAACACACAAAAATTACATCCGACAATGCCAATTCTAACACAAAATGTCGATCTAATGAATTATGTAAATAGTAAACTACTCTATATCGAACAAGCATATAAACGAGACGTAAACATGCTTTACACAGATACAATACACCGAAGATGCTTAACGAAACGAGAAATGCTCAAAAACAGACTGCTAATGGCACATACACTACCTAATGCAGTTAGCCAACTAATGGAAAATGAGCCTGGACACATAGGCAGAGTATTAGGCGAAGTACTTTATATCATAAAATGCATACCAGTAACAGTCGAGATAAGACGAACAAACAGATGTTACAACGAACTACCAATAAAGGTAAACAACGAAACAAAGTTTATGGCTCCACTAACCAGAATAATACAAAACCACGCAGAAGAGATAGATTGCAATAACATGATACCACCACTTTATTTTATAGATGATCAATGGATAGGTCTAACGCCACATCCCACAATAGCCAACCAACCAAAAACGATAGAAGTAGAAGAAGAAATTAATCTCCATTTCGACCCCATTCAACCACTAGGAGCGAAGGGTCTGTACACCCAAGAAGAAGCCAACGCAGCACAAAGAGCCCTCACGTTCGGAACAGAGAGAAAAGCAGTAGAAAACATAATTACTCGCAGAGCAGCGGGAATGAATGCCAATAGTCAAGGCTACACCGTATCAAACATATTTGATACAAAAGAAATCAAGAACCTCGCAGAATCCACCCTAAAACACACATGGGCATGGTTCACAGAATTAGGTTCAGTCATAAGTGGAATAATTGGAATATATTTTACATTCCAAACCATCAAATACATAGCAGGCACCATACTAAATGGAATTCGTATCCACCAAACAATAGGATGCAGTATAGCACTAATAGGCAGCATATGGGACTCCCTAACGGCATGGATAATTCACTCACACCAGACGAGGAAACCAGAGGAAGGAACAATAGAGATGGACGAAATAACGCATCAAGAGACGAGCCACCCAAGGTCACAGCATTGGACAGACAGAAGTCGCCAGATGAACGATCTACTGAGCAGCAGTGTCGCGAGTGTAAACGGTCGCGACCTAGGTCAAGGATAAAAAGGGCAATAGCGAAAAATTGCCAAATACAGTGCCGATCATAAATATTGAAAAAATGTAACATAAATATGTAAAATGTATAAAATTGTAACATTAATTTTAAGGTTATAGGCCACTAGTGTAAACCGACGGCCACAAATAATTAAGGGTAAAAATAGTTAAGCATGGGTTTTGGAAAAATATAAAAAGAAAAAAAAGATATTGGACCAGGGAGGTCGCAATACTTTTACAAAGGGGGAAGTAATGTAATAAATACGGATATTCAGAAGAATAATTTTATTGTAGAAAGTTTCAGAACACACGGTAAAACATATTTTATTTTGAATCATAATATTAAATGGGAACACGACCCACATTATGTTTAATAAATTAAATACGAAGCCAAAACAGAAGAGAGAAATACTGGGTCAAAGCAAAATGATTGTTTTAAGAACAAGGATTTCAATAACATAAACTAGTTTTTTGCAAGTCGACAAAAACCCCAAAATCAATGTCAGGGGAAAACAAAAAAGAGTGTAGAGAGATCAAGAGCGGCAGTGGATACCGGGTGCGAACGGCGCGAAGGGAAAGGTTTTTCCTTGCTACGGTAACTAGTGTTTTAGTGTTAGCGGTACGAGAGGTAGAAATTCTCACCGTTGTGTTAGGAGGTGATACTGTCTCCTACTTCGATGCACAAACGGTAGATTTACCCTCTACGCTCATTGCCTTTCAACCTAAAACGATTTCGTTTATCGGGTACGATACGTAGCGACCAAACAGATAGAGAAAATCAAGAAATCTCCCGACGTGACGGAGGAAGATAGTCAAACAGTAAGTTTCTGAATTAGATTTCGATTGGGATAAATTTCTTTTATTAGTGATATATATATGTACTCGTTATTGGTCGAGCTGGAGTCTGAACTTGGGAGCATAAGAAAATTTCTATATACCAGGTGTAGCGATAGCAGATATTATTTATTTGATTTGTTTTATTGTTGATTTTCAAAGAGACGGGACACATCTGTTCACTCTCAGATTGAGTTTTTTCGTCCTAACGAACAGTTAATTTACCGTGTGTACTGAAATAATTTCGATTTCCAGAGTTTCGCCAACCTGATACGAGTTGGGTTTCATTTTTGTTAAGTAGGAGATTATCATATGTTGAGTTACGTATTTTCTCTTCCACCTCGAAAATAGGAAATAGATAGAAAGTTAGGCAAGGTTAATTTTGTAGGCAGTAGAAAAAAAAAGAAACAAAAAGGCCGGAGCGGATGCTTGCCATATTTGCGTGGGTGTCAGCGAACTAATGCTGAAAAGTAAATTGATTGTAGAGAACCTTTGTTATCAGTCTTTCGTTCAGCCGTAATTATAAATTATAACTCGATTATATTTTGCCAGGGTAAAAGCACAAATTAACATATGTAATTAAACTACTGGGGAATTTCGCAACTTGGACCGCCAGTGTCGATAAATAATTTAAACTATTTCATTAACTCATCAGAATTTCTGTATAGAACCAGAATTTCACTTTCGTTTTGAAGGTCAATGGCGACCTGAATCGACATAACGTGAAACGTTTATTGTGGTTAAAAGCAAATTTACACATACGATTTATTTGTTTTTCTCGTCGCAGGGGAATAGAAATATTGAGAAACGAATAATAATAAGCTACACTCTTCTCCCGCAGTTGTTGTAAAGGTTCGAGCTGATAACAGGGATAGGCTCACTGCCACCCCCGGAAAAACGGGAACTCCGTTCATAATTATCGTTTTATACAGGGGTAGGAATAAGCAATAAATAAATTTTTAGACAAATTTTATGTATAGGTAGAAATTATAACGGGGAATTTTGGGAACTGAGTCCTTCAGGATTATTGTTAGGGTTAAGTATGCATAGCTGTATCTAAGGATTCAGAAACGTTATTTTTTTATTATATATGTATTTTGTATAACTTGTTGGCTCTATATTATTTCACCCAACTCCCCTACCCCAACATTTCCCCTTTGGAAGTGTATTAACGTGGACGTGCGACAGAAACGAGGAAGACAGCCCTGTCCTGGCAAAGGAGGATACATCCGTTTTAAGACCAGGCGAACCTAGCTAAGATAAATCGGACTGGATTGCCTTGCACGCTCAGCCGCTCTTTGGAGGCAGAAATTGGCATTAATCTAGGGTCGGGATCAATAGAGAGCGGCCAAAAGATAGGTAGGAAATATTTCTCTTTTTTTCTGACCCATATTTTTAGTAGATACATCTAGAGCAGCGGATTTTTTTTTTCAGGAGGATAAATTATTACACTGATCATTAAGTTTTGTTGGCTAAGATTATTACAGTTACATGTTAAAATAAATTAGGGTCCAGATTTTATTACAGGTCTACTTTATCACAGTAGTGACAGCGGTTTTTTTTGTTTTTTGAGAATCAACTCGGTAACAAAGAAGGGTAGAGTTGTACATGATGTAAAGCCATACCATTTTTTTTCCTTATGCAAATAAAAATTGCGCAAACAGGTCAGAACTTCATACAAATTTACTGGCGCTAGAAATTTGACGATATTCAAACACAATTTCCACAAAATATTTATTTAAAGTATTCAAAAACAATCAACATGTTTAAAAACTGTTTTTATAATACGATACTTATTTAAGCCTCTATTTTATTTGATACCTCTACAGAATTAGTTTGATCTGATAATTTACAGGGTTGTAACGTGGCTCCTAAGAAATCGGTCCGGAATTTTTCGGTTTTCTCATTTTTATCACAGTACTTTCTCAAAATTTCGGGGAAGCATAGTGATGCTGGTAAATAACGACTGAAAAAAATAGGATTATTAAAAATCAATTGAAACTGAAAAATATAGAATCAATTGATTTGTAATGTAGAAATAGAGAAAGTAGAACTTATTCAATTTTATTTATCAATATAGTGTCCTGCAACAGCATTGAGGTAACTGGGCACTGAAAATTGAGATCAACATGTATAAGGGGGCAATTGGAATTACAGTTTTGTTATTGTAGCCAAACCCATATGAATCTCTAGATTCCTTAATAAAAAACGTCAACTGGGTTTCCAAATTAATAAAAAAGCCTATATCAAACATGTCATTGTACTTACTAGCAAAACCTTTGTATAGAGATGGGAATGTTTTGGTCATCGTGTGTTTTGATAGAGATGACTTTCAAACACTCGATGTAGTCTAAAAGAACACTGTTGCGTCCAAAAGAGCTGACACAGCTGGTAACCTTGTAGTCTAAAATTGAAATAATTTAACTTTTATCTCTCCATTAATGTCTACATGAATTATTAGGATTCATATTCAATACGTAGTAGTTGATATGTTTTTCTAAACCATATTTCATTAGATCCTTCCTACAAAACAAAGCACCTGGTTACAGAAGAATTCCTACCGCATGAAAACTTTTTGATATAATAAATGCCTTTGGTGGCTAGCATATAAAAGTTTCGTATGAACTGATTCAAAATTTCTACGTATCCTCCTTGACAATTCACAAAGGTAAGTGATAAGTGTCAAGAAATCTGTCTTATTTGTGTTGTGCGAAGTCACAATAAATTCCAACCAGACGAATTATACTTGCTTGCCAAGCAAGAAGCCGCTATGATCAATTATTCATGAAAACAAATCTGAAACATCAGAATATTATAACTTACGTTTTTCATTTTTCAGTGAAACCCTCTGTAACCAGAAGCCCAGAACCAGAAAACCCTTCACCTTACTTGTCTTATGAACAAGTATTATATCAACTACTACAACTCAAAACATAATATATCTACTTCTTGGATGAATATAAATCGAGCTTTCCCCATCTGAACATTCAATATAATCATTTCAATTATGTACAATTTGTCTTACATCGTCTAAACTAAATCATTTCTATGGGGTTCAAAACGTCATGTTTAATTTTCCAGTATATTTTTTCTAAGCCCTCTATAACCGGAATAGAAATAGGAAATTCTCTTATGCAGAAATCATCTAAATCACTTATGAAAGCGTCATATCTACAGCAACAAACCTAATATATCTAAGTAGGTACTTCGCGGATGAATAATAATTAAGCTATTATGTATATATATATATATATATATATATATATATATATAAAAACAGAATTAGCGGGCATATGACGCAAAAGAGGTTACAGAGAATGAGTGGTAACCGTAGACATGCATGTTTCTGGCTCATTAGCCTTCATCGGTACGGCATAACCAAGAAAAGGTGTACAACTTGGGAGCAAGGATGGTAATTGAAACATGAGAAAACACAAACAACGGATTACAACAAGATAAGCAAACGCACATTTGCGCCTTCAAATGGAAGATCCCGAGTTTTCAAGACAACAACCAACAGAGACACGGAGGCGTCTATAGCTCTCCTGTCTAAACCTTCTGACCCTGGAAATAGACAAATAATCAATGAAAAGATTAAAGAATAACGCGTGGAATATAAAACAAAAACAGAATTAGCGGGCATATCACGCAAAAGAGGTTACAGAGAATGAGTGGTAACCGTAGACATGCATGTTTCTGGCTCATTAGCCTTCATCGGTACGGCATAACCAAGAAAAGGTGTAGGTGGTTATCTTGTTGAAATCCGTTGTTTGTGTTTCCTCATGTTTCAATTACCATCCTTGCTCCCAAGTTGTACACCTTTTCTTGGTTATGCCGTACCGATGAAGGCTAATGAGCCAGAAACATGCATGTCTACGGTTACCACTCATTCTCTGTAACCTCTTTTGCGTGATATGCCCGCTAATTCTGTTTTTGTTTTATATTCCACGCGTTATTTTTTAATCTTTTCATTGATTATTTATATATATATATATATATATATATATATATATATATATATATATACCAGACTCTTCTGCCCGTTGCCTTTTCTCTGCAAGTAGTGATATAGCTCTATCTATGTCCCTAATTACTTCGTCTTTCCATCTTGCTGTTGGTCTACCTCTTCTCTTTCTTCCTCCTATTCCGTTGTTAATTATTTTCTTTGGTATTCTATCGTCATTTATCCTCATGATGTGGCCTTGCCATGTAAGTCTTTGTCCTTTAGCAACTGCGATTATATTTGGTTGTTTAAATAACTCTAGTATTTCTCTATTTGTTCTTCTTTCCCATCCTTCCGTTGTTCTCTTTCCTCAATATATTTTGATTTCCCATACTTTTTCAGCCTCTGTTCTTTTGTCTCTAATGTCCATGGCTCACTTGAAAATAATATTATAGGTCTATTAATTGTTTTGTTTATGCCTATTTTGAGATCGCTGGAAATACTGCTACTGTGTATTATTCTTTTAAGAGAATGAACGCATCGATTTCCTGCCATTATTCTTCTTTGTATTTCTCTGTTGATTTCTAGTTTTCTGTGGAATTCTGTACCTAGGTATGTAAACTGCTCTACTTCGGCGAATTTGTAGTTTTTTTCTGTTTTTGTTGTTATGTTTAAAGTACTTTGCTGATTGTATTCTTTTCTGCCCATGTCATATGTTTCGTCTTATTTTCATTTATTTCTAATCCCATCTGAAGTACCATCTTTTCTAATTCTAATATCACTTTCGGTAGTTCTTGTTTTCCTCTGATAACGATTACTAAATCATCTGCAAAGGCTAGACATTGATGTTTTTTATTATACAATAACCCATTTCTGTTAATTTCGGGTTTCCTTATGACATACTCTAGTCCACAGCTGAACAATATCGACGACAGGGGATCTCTCTGCCGTGAACCTTCTCGCACGTTGAACTTGTCGTATGTTCTTTGTCCCACCCTCACCATATTATCAGTTTTTTTTAATGTTAGTTTTACTAATCTAAATAGTTTCCCTCTCATTCCTAGTTCGTTTAAGGCTATATATAGTTGTTTTCTCTTTATTCTGTTATATGTTTGCATGAAGTCTATGAATAGCACAAATGCCTCTTTATTATGTTCGTAGCTTTCTTAAGGTAAATATCTGATCTATAACTGATCTTCTTTTTCGGAATTCACACTGGTATTCTGCTATTTCCTACTCCAATTTCGTAGAAAGTTTATTTTTGAGATCTGTGGCTAAGATTTTGTATGCAACATTTAACAGAGCGATACCTCTGTAGTTTGTACAATCCATTTTATCTCTTTTTCATAAATTGGAATTAGTACCGCTTCATTCCGGTCTTTGAGAAATCTTTCTTGCTCTCAAATTGTTTCAACCAGTTGATTTATCCACCTGCTTATGGTTTCGCCTCCATATTTTAGCATATCGGCTGTTATCTGGTCATTCCCTGGACTTATTTTGTTTTGTTTTTTTAGCTTTTAGCTTCTTTATATTGGGTATTTTCTTCTCCTACATATTCCCATTCTATCTCATACTCCACGTTCCTCGCAGAACTTAAATGTTCTTCAAAATACTCCCTCCACATTTCTATAATCTCTTGTTTATTTCCTATTAATTTCCCCTCTTTATTTTTGTAATACACCGGTCTCTGTTGGTAGCCTTTTCTTTCTCTTTTGATTCCCTGGTACATATCTGTTTCTTCCGTTGGGACCTGTATATTTATTAATGATATCTTTCGATATTTTCCTTTTAATCTAATCCAGCATAGTCTTTCAGAAACCGGTTTAAATTCAACTATGGCCTGTTTAATTTTCTTACTTACTAGAAACCCAGTACCCAACCTTCTGTTATCTCCTCCACTGCTAAAGAATATGTAGTCGTCTACTTCAATTATTTCCTTTCCTTTCGGTTTTGTCTCTTGTAATGCTATGAGATCGTAGCAATACTTCTTCATTTCTCCCGTTACTTGCTTCATTGCTCCCTCTTCATATGTTTCCCTGACGTTCCAAGTTCCATAACCTTTTAGTTTATTCCCTGATTTTCCTTTATTTACTCTTTTATTTCCAATTTTATTTTCTTTCTCGTAATTATTTTCCATTGCTAGTCTCGTTTCCAAGTCATCCGGTTTTCGTGACGTACCTAGTTTTTTTAACTTTTGTGTTTTTAAAGCCTTCGCTTCCTTGTTCCATTTCCACACATCCTTGTTTATAATTACTTTTTGATGTCTCACTTCAATTTCCTTTCCTATGTTCAATTCTTCTTTTGCATTTTTTCCTATCTCTCTCTGTATTTCTCTTTCCTCTCTATTCATATTGTTGTTAAAAAATACTTTTTTCCTTGTGTTATTTCTGAGCTTGTATTTATTTTTCATGACCTCTAATTTATCATCCAATGTATCTAACTCTACTAAATAGGTTATATCTGCCAATTGTATGGTAAAATTTATTTTTACCTCTACTCCCATTTCATCCTTTATAAAGTTGTTAACTTCTTGCTTCATTTCCTGTACACCTAGGCGTAATCCTTGTACTACTATATTCTTCCTACTTCTGTAATCTTCCAAATTTTTTCATTTGCTTTCTTTATTCCTTCTTTGAGGTTATCTTTTCCTTCCATCGTATTTTTGTTTATGTCTTTTAAATTTTTTAGCTCTTCTTTCTGTTCTATCTGTTCTTTTCGCAGTTCCTTAATTTCTTTTGCTAATAGCTCCATGTTTTCTCTATTCTTTTTTTGATCTTCCTTGATGTCAATATATCTCTTGTGAGGTTTATCATCATTTCCATCATCCTCTCTATCATGTCCTCATTTTTCTTTTCCTCTTTATTTGGTGTTCTAAATGTTTTCTTGTATGTTCCAAATTATATATCTTCATATTCACCTCTTTTTGAATTTTCATCATCAGTACTATAATCATCGCTATCCATTGTATTTCTTTTCTCAGGTCCCAACGTTAAATGAGTAACTCGGGTCAACCCTTCGGAAGTAACTCACCTCTTGGAGTACCCTGTCATTGTCTTGTAATTGTGCTATTTATTGGCGGCTTGGCAACACAGTATATTTCTTTGTGAAAGTTTCAATATAGTTTTCACTTTCCGTTATCTGCTTATGAGCTAACCTCTAATGAAACCACTCTTATTCACCTCTGTTTTTTCAGTGTTCTGAGCTGTTTATTGCTTATTTTTTCGCACTTACGTTGCATATTTTGTTTATAATTGCCTTTTTACCGTTATCTGTATTTAATTGTCACTAAAAGATTCAAAATTTTGGGTTTGATGTAGGTGAAAAATCAAACACGTCTTTATTCTTACAACACAACGTTGCCACTTTGTTCCCCCCTAAAAATTCAATTAAATTATTCCATATATGTTTTATAATCGTTTATATTGAGTTCAAAACTTCATACTAATACATATCTATCACATCAGAGACATAATAGTTTCTCAAATCGATTCAAAAGTAAAATTTGGTATGAAATTGAGGTTTAAACTTACCTGTAAACAATGGTTTATCATCATATAAGAAACGAATCATGGATTTAGATAGATTCAAAACAAAATCTGGTAAGTATTGTTGGTTAGTTGCTAAGCAGTTTCTCACTTTTTTGATCGAGTCTTTACTACATTCTTCAACTTTCTCAATGTATTCTTCTTTTGAAGTATCGAATATTGGATATTTTTGAACACATTTCTTCATCTCCTCTAGTGTATCCTACAAAATTTTCCAATTAAAATACAGACATCACTTCTGAACTCATATCATAAGTGCGATAAAAAGTCCTCGTCCGATACCACAACAGTGAAATCAGATACTGCGGGATATTCAATATGTTGTAATGCGGGATATGTTGTAACAGTTTTATTTTGTACTAGTGTGCCTAAGCGGTATATCCAACTGTATTCGATTATTATATTGTTAACTTGTGATTTCACTCCGTAAATCAAGTTTAAATACCTAATTCAGTTATTTATTACCCTTACTTAATAACACATTCCTATTGATCAACATTAGTATATTGAAATAGGTAGTCTGTTAGAATTACGTAGACCAAGAATTCTACCACATAATCTGTGGTAGATGTTAAATATATTATTACACCCTGTATATGGTTGTTAATAACGTTATTAAGTCACTTCTTACCTTAGTTCAATTCATATTAACCATTCATAGTTTCAAACAGGTTGGCAAAGATAGTCTCTGAGGTAGACATAACTTGTAGGTATATTTTGTTCGAGTAAATATTGACATATTCTGGTTCCTCCAAATAAACCGTTTTAGTATGGTATTCCATTAGTTATATTAATTGTTTCTGACTTCAAGACCTTGTACGAGTGGTATAATATTCCAGTAAAGGAGTATGTTTGTCTGATATGCCGTAAGTCCATAGTTTTGAGGAAGGTTTCATATCTTCTTAAAATTGAGTTTCCCATGTTCAGGTTAACTCAAGGTTATTTTACGGATTGTACTATTCAGTACCGTGCACTCAAATTGGGATGACAAATATTGAGACTGGAGAATTAATTAGTTATTATAAATCCATTTTCATGTTATGATTTTGAAAAATGACATTTAATGATTAGATATTTAGACTGACAGATAACCTCGATATACGGCGAGGCAATTTTTCAAACGTCACATTGTTTAGTGATGATGTAGATGGTGTCAACCATCGATTTTATGGCGACTTGCGCGTGTAGAGTAAATAGTTATTAAAATTAAGGAGTATAGGGATTTATTTGAAATTAGGATACAATGGAGGCATTTGTGAGATATTAAATTACACATGCCCAAGGTTATTTGAGTTACATTAAATTGCTCACAATCTCTTCAGGTGGCACGATGATGTCATCAGATAGGTTGGCAGGGATGAAAGGAACTAACTGTTGACAGTGTATTTTTCTGATTTGAAAAATAGGAAGGGGAACACATTTTCATTCTCTTCAAGTTTGAAGCATAGCAGTTTTGGGGTGAGATATTTGGTTTAAAAAGAAACCCTTAACGTGGCGTTTGCCATCCCTCAGTTTGGGGATATTTATGTCTAACCCCTTAGACATATTCACCGACAAGAGTAACTTCGTTGGCGTATTTTGTTTGAGCCGAAGTTGGAAAGAGTTGTGGAAGAAAGCGGTGACCATTTTGTTTTGGGATCTACACTCTGTGTGCTGAACTTGTGCGTATGATTAATTTGAATGAGGCTGGGGTTGAGACCCTGTTGCTGTTGGTGGCATTATGGTTCATATTCTTCATATTCTTTGCTAATGACCCTTCAGGATTGGAGGTGAGTTTCATAGTTTTTTTTATACTTAGTTTTTATGTGGGACAAAAAGTACCGGTAGAACAATAAAAACCACATGGTTTCTAGAATTTCGAGTGTGATACTGGTACTAAACTGTAAATTTATTTTACCAATTTCAAATAGCTAGACGTAGCTGGTATTTTTGATTATTTTCAAATGTTGAAGGGGATTTATTGGGTAATACATTTGTATAGTAATATAATGTCAGTAATAAGGACATTTGAGTAGTTTTTCTTTGGAAAAATAGTTTTTTACTGTAAAATATTGTATGTAGTCATATCTTATGGGCCATTTAATCCAATTAGCTTTAGATTGATTTATTAAAGTACCTAGTAAAACAAAGTTAGAGGAAGAAGCAGTAAATGATTCTTTTGGGGGATTTTTAAATATAGATGTGAACGCAACACATAGTTATTGAGAAATATTTTATTTAAGGGTTGTTTGAATGGGTGTGATGTCTCCAGTATTATTGGTAGCCATGTCCCGGAAGATTCATTGAGAGGGGCCGCTCTGAGGAATTTCCCTCATAAGCGAGGTGGTAGCAGAACGATTGGGAAGCGGAATACCCTAGAAAAGATGTTTTGTCGTCCGGAGCTAGGCGAGGGATGGACAACCATTACCTCACTCCTGGTTTGAGTTTTATTATTTTTTTGATATTATATGTCCGATGGACTTTTAAATTGATTCGTCGTTACTGCGATTAAGTAAGAAACTTTTATGTTGGGTCTTTTCATTTAATCAAAACATATTTATGATCTTCAATTATGAATAAGTAGTAGTAAATACCGCTGGCACTAGGAAGTCAAACAATTTATACAGGAATGTAATCAGATTATCTTTCAAACTTTAAAATTTGTATAGAATTCACTTCTCCCTTATAGTTGATAAATTAAGAGTCTGTGTCGGTGACTTCATTTCCCTGGCGTTACGTTTTTTAAATATATTCATTTTAAGATTACTGTGCAATGTATTATACATAGTGGTTCATTGTGTAGTAGTGACTTGGAGCAGGTCAATCAATGACTATTGTAAGGGTTGAAATTGACAGTAAATTCATATGAAGGAGTGCCTTATGCATTGACCTTATATAATTGTCAATCGTACACCTGTCTTTCGCCTTGGTACCAAAGCTAATGACCAGTACATATTAATATTTTGTGGTATGAATCATTAATTTCTTCCTATATAGGTAACGCAGAAAACCTTTTGACCTGGGAATGTAAAATACTTTGGTCAATGATAATCTTGGTCAACATTTAAATATTTCTAGTTGTAGATACCCTGTTAAGCAGGCTTTACCTCGTTCATTTGTTATTATTATTTACTATTACTAGTTACTAATTCACATTTAGCTTGGAAGCATTTTAAGGGAATTTTGGGACATAATGTTATAACCGGAGTCATATTTTGTAACTTGAAGTTTTTCAATTATCTGTTACACTTATTTAAAATTATATTTATATGGTGGTAACTGAAAATCACTTAAGCATTTGTAATACCTTCTTAAGTAAGTAAATGCTTTATAGTTTTTTATATAATCACACTGTTAGACAACTTGTAGTATTTTTGGCAACTGATTGGTGAATAGAAGATCATAAGTGAGGTTGGACTTTTATTCTTCTTTTCCATTTGCTGATTTAGGTGGGAAATAGAGCGTATTAGGCAAAAGAAATCAGCTGGCGCCTGGGTAATATAATAAGAGGTTTTGTAGATAATCTAACGAATTATAGTTGATATCCCAGTAATTTTTGGGACCACGCCCGTCTCCTCTGAAGTTTAGCCGCGGACATAGATTGACAACTGGGACAATCTTAACTTTTTCACTTATAACTCCCCCTTGGTAGGTATTAAGGTTAAGGGGAGGTTATAATGTGCCAAAACTTGATCCTCACTTGGTGGTGAGAACTGGGTACTCAGACCCAAATGGACGTATATAGGTCTTAGCTCAGAATAGGATGTCATTTACCAGAAGATGACATTGTGAGAAAAGACGAGGAGGGAGAAGAAACCTAAAGAAAATGACGTTTCTAAATATTATTATTTATTTTTTGCTTAGTACATGGTTCTCTCAAAAATAAACATCTATGCATGAATCCAAAGCAAAGCTGTGTATCATTCACCTATACCATACGCAAATATTTTCTCAAGGTATGCATTTTGTATCTTGCCCTTGTATGACTTTGGTCAAAATTTCCGTAAAAACATGAATATTGTAAGGTCATAAGTAACGATTCATAAGCACTTTTATTTATAAAAGGTCGTATGTACCACAATTTTTCTAAAATTTTGAAAAAAGTTACTCAATTTCTATGAATCATGTATCCAAATTTACCAGCCAAATAAAATGTAAATATTAATTATACAGTTCTCTCAACTAGAAAAATATTATTAATTGATGAAATGGTTCGAAAATTCCAAACCTATTTTCTAATAACTAGTAAATGGAAGATACGACCTTATGTTATTAACCCTTATAATACCAAGCGGGATGCAAATGTACCCCACATGTACTTTTTTGTATATATCTAAGCCAATTATATTTTGTTTTATTTCCTCTTTTTAGTAGCTGCATATTTTTAGGTTCCAAATATTATTTACCTAAAATCTTGCATGGACTTTTTCCATCTCTGTTATTATTTAGGTTTTTAGAGTGTGGGGTGCATTCGCACCCCGCGTGGCATTTTACGTATACCAATATTCCTGATATTATGAGCTAACGGCAGGGTAAAATCCTTACATGTTGTACTGTTCGTATCCCCACTTATCTTATTTGGCGCGGCGCTGGCATTGCTACGCCGCCGGCCGCCTACTGGTATAGGAGTAATAGTTATCACTATTTAGTGTCGTTTATGCAAGCGTCTGTGTAAGATAAACGAGTCGATTTATAGTGAGCCACGTGGTTGTTTATTCGGTCGAAAATGAGTGATTTCCGAATTCGAAATAAAAAAGCTCTAAAGGAGGAGAAAATGTTAATGCTGTTGCAAAATGATGATCCAGAATATGCGACATCGAAAGTGGGGACCATATATCCGACCAAGAAGAATTCGATGAAAAAATCTATGCTTCTTCTGATGAAGAAAACACTAACTTAGAGGTACCTGTAGCTGATATTCCTGTTTATACAGCTTAAGATGGTACCCAGTGGTATAAAATGCCAATAAATAAACAAGTTCGACGTTCGCAGGCAAACAAGATTGTGCATGTTCCAGGACTTACACCTACCAGTGCAGAAATAGGTACGATCAAAGAATCGTTTATGCTGTTTTTTTCAGACGACATATTTAACATTATTGTCGCTGAAACCAACTGGAAAGCTAAATTTTATTCTGATAATTATAATGAAACCCATCCCGAGAGTACAAAGAAATATGTGCCAACTAACAGAAGAGAAATCGAGGCCTATATAGGTCTACTTATTAAATTAGGAGCATTGCAAGCTAGTACCGAACCCATTGAAAAGCTTTTTACTAGTGACCCTTCATATTGTCGGCCTATAATAACAGCAACTTTGTCTAGAAATCGATTCCACTCTCTAACCAAATTTTTGAGATTCGATACTTTTGAGACCAGGGCTGAGAGAAAATTAGAAGACAAGCTTGCACCAATAAGGGAAGTATTTGATAAATTCGTATCAAACTGTAAAAAAGCACTATATCCGCGTACGCACGTGTGCATTGACGAGCAACTCGTCCCATTTCGAGGAAAGGCTTCATTTAGGGTCTTTATGAAAAGCAAGCCAGCAATGTATGGAATAAAGATATGGGCACTGGCAGATTGTGAATACAATTATACTTTGAATATGCAAGCGTATTTAGGTCAGTCATTTATTTCCATTTATGCTATGTTATCTACCGATTCTTTTTGTTTGGCAAAGTAGGTAACATGCCTGAAAAAGGACAAGTTAAACGAGTTGTTCTTGAACTTTCTGATTATCTAAGTCAGGAATATGGTATCACAACTGATAACTTCTTTACTAGTCTTCAGCTGTCTCAAAAATTGTTGGATAAGAAGCTTACATTATGTGGCACTCTGCGCAAAAATAAGACGTTTATACCATTGGAACTACTTCCATCATCTTCAAAAAAAGAATATTCTTCAAAGTTTGCTTTTACAAAACATTGTACATTAGTGTCTTATGTGCCGAAAAAGAACAATGCCGTTATTTTGTTATTAACCGAGCATGACGATGACAAAGTAAGTAATAATGAGTCAGACTACAAACCAGATATTGTCTTGCATTATAATAGTACTAAAGGAGCTGTAGATGCAACAGACCAAATGACAGCAAAATATACCACTCAAAGAAAAAGTCTTAGATGGCCCATGGTACTTTTTTACCATATTATCGATATTGGAGCTATAAATGCCTATAAAATATGGAAAATTAAAAATCCAAATTACGGGTCTGGGTACTTAGATGCAAGAAGAAAATATCTTCTTCAGTTGGGAAAGGAACTGGCCAAGGAAAATATGATTTATAGATTTAGAAATACTAATGGTTTGCAAGCAAGCATGAAAGAAAATATTCTTAGAGTTGTTCCAGAATTGGAGCAAAATATCCCTTCAACAAGTCCTGTAGGAACTCCAGGTAGATGTTTTCTCTGTGAAAGAACCGAAGATAGAAAATCAAGACAACGTTGTGTAAAATGTGAGCATTTTGTTTGTGTAAATCACTCTGAAAAAGGAATTTTTTGTATCCCAAGTAAAGCAAAAAATTAAAATTAATTTTGAGTACCTAATTAAGGTTTGTTTATTTTTCAGTAACTAAATTGAAATACAAATAGATACAAGATAATTTATTTGCGTTTTTTTTCATTTCACTTCAAAAAAGTGTAAAAACTACAAAAATAGACAAAAAAAATGGGGTGCAAATGAACCCCGATTGGTATCGCACGTATGTACAAAAGCTTGGTATTATAAAGGTTAAAGTAGCGACATGTTTCCATTTATCTATATAACTTATAGTAAAGGAGCAACACCGGTTCGGGCTCATTCCTTATGTAAATTAACATGGGAAATCGTCTAGGTCCATCGTGGTAATTTTTGACGCAATTTCGATTTGCGCATGCGTCAAGGCGACCGGATGAACAGGCGGATGGCCTATGGGTGGTTACCGATAGGAAGAAGTTTCCAGAGGGTTTACAAGAAGTAGAAGAAGTCTCTAGATGGTTAGCAAGTAATAACGGTAGCGTCTACGGGGGTTATGCGAAAAGTAAGTGTGTATGTTGTTACGTGTATAAGGTAGAGGGTGGTTTAGAAGAAGCGAAGGGTTTTTAAGAGTAGCGTCTACGGGGATTACGCAAGGGTGTACGGGGGTTATGCGAAAAGTAAGTGTGTATGTTGTTACGTGTATAAGGTAGAGGGTGGTCTAGAAGAAGCGAAGGGGTTTGGGTAGCGTCTACGGGGATTACGCAAGGGTGTATACAAGAACGGGGGTTATGCAAAAAGTAAGTGTGAATGTTTTTATGTGTATAAGGTAGAGGGTGGTTTGAGAAGAGGCGAAGGGGTTTGGGTAGCGTCTACGGGGATTACGCAAGGGTGTATACAAGAACAGGGGGTATGCAAAAAAGTATGTGTGTATGTTGTTACGTGTATAAGGTTGAGGGTGGTTTAGAAGAAGCGAAGGGGTTTGGGTAGCGTCTACGGGGATTACGCAAGGGTGTATACAAGAACGGGGGTTATGCAAAAAGTAAGTGTGAATGTTTTTTATGTGTATAAGGTATCTAGGGGGCGATTTAGAAGAAGCGAAGAGGGTTTTAAGGGTAGCGTCTACGGGGGAGGGGGAGCGTCTACGGGGGATTACGCAAGGGTGTATACAAGAACGGGGGTTATGCGAAAAGTGAGTGTATATGTTTTTACGTGTATAAGGTTTGGTGGGATTGAAGTAGAATAAAAGACGATGAAGACAAGAGGTAATGTCATAAGGACACTAGTGTACCATGACGTCACCCAAGCTCAGTCAGTCGATAATGGGGGATCAAAATAAAGAACAATTGATTAAACATTTTATTGTACAATATAAAATTGAAAAGTATAATAAATAAAAATAATAACAATAATTTCTATTATTATATAAATCTTTAAGGAATAATGGTGTCAACATCCATGTAGGCATCAATGGAATAGTGGCCCCATGGTAAGGTTCCATCGGAACCAGGAAGAATAAATCGCTTATCATCCGCAGGACTCAACGCTACTTTATCTTGAACAATTGAATGGACTAGATGTTTGTCGGCATGAATTAGATTTTGGGAAACGGTTTTCTGTGTGAAGGTGTCAAGGCAATTTTCATAGTCTTCAAACGTGATTACGGTCTTCACAACTGACGATTTTACCCCTTTAGCTTTCTTAGTTATTCCAACGTTTTGAATAAGGCAGTCTATTTCTTCTTTCTCAAAACCATCATTGGCAAGACGTTTTCGTTTTTCTGCTAGATCATCTTCAGAGGTAAGTAACCGTGTTGCATACAATTTAGACCATAACCCAACATAATCAGTCATTATGATACCATTGTTCTCATCCTTCATCATCCCAAGAACCTTCTTATTAACTTGAGGAATTCCATAAACGTTATCAAGAGGATAGTCTGAGGTGTCGAAATATTTATAACAATCAATCTTCATTACTTCATATGGATCTTGATCTCGAATCTCATATATAAGACTATCGGTATCGGTGTACAGCACAGTACAGTTCTCACTAAAACGGTTCATCATGTACTCATAGTGAAAATCATAGATCGTAGTTTTAGCCAGATCTAAAATTGCCTTTTCTACATATATCGGTTTATTTAACAATATTTGCAGCTTCCGTAATTCGATGGCAATTAGGTTTTCGCTGAAAATCGTACTATTTTTGAACTCGGGCTTAGCTATGTACGATTCAGCACCATATCGACCACTCCAATGAGAAATTAGCTTTACATCAACACGTTCGCGCACGTTCTCCTGGGTTTTACCTGCAACAATTAGAAAAAGTGATTAGTATAGAAATATTTATATAAAACTAGCAATACTCACCAAACACGGCATTGTTCATCAGTTTGAATAGGTTCTTCTCAAACTTATTCTTCGCAGCCTTACGTAACTCAGTGTTTAAGTCAATGTAGGGCTTTAACCATGAACTCTGCTTGAATTTCAATACTCGATGTATTTTTGATAATAGAAGCCCATTCTGTAACGCTTGCTTCAATGCTCGGTAATGTATAACGTATTTTGTTTTATTAGTTAGGGTAGCCATCAACTTAGTCTCCTCATTTGATCTTGTAGCAGGCATCATGGTCTTAGGATTTAGGTGTTCAGGACAAAATGGAATATCCTTATGCAAATCATGTAAATGAGAAGGATACTCCAAATCAACCTCGAGCATGTATCCCTCAGAAGCATCATCAGCAATTTCTGTAACGTCTATATTAGAGCCACACCATTCAAATCCTCCATAAGGGAGATATTGTAACATAGCCCATCCATATTGATAATTCACATCATTGTACATTAAATATTTCGGTGGATTTGAAGGATTATAAGTGGGCATATACTTATTGTTAGCTCGAGCACGCGTATACCACGCTCAACAAACAAAAACATGTCTACATCAGTGAGAAGTTCCAATTCTTGTCCAGTATATTTCAGCATAGCATCGAATGTAAATCCTGGTAATGTATAATAATGCTTGGGATCGATGTTATACGTAGCAATACAACTGGAACGAAACTGCTCAAAAACGTCAGCAAGAAGAAGGATATCAGTCTTCATATACAACTCTACATGATCACCTAAGGTTTGACATTGAAACGTATTCCAGACGCATTGTGCTCTACTATAAAGTTTACGTGAGCAGGGTTTATCTTCGAAATTATTATAGAAAGATTCGATAGGAGGTAACCTTGTTTCTTCAAAGCGGTCGAAAGAATTGAAATAGTCATAAGGCATCACCCCCTTCTTAGTTATCATTGTGAATTCTTCCTCGGGAACACCAGAAAACTGTGATCTCAAATTAGGAAATTCGGTTAAATATGAGGCGAGTATATCGAGAGATGATGCCATGAATCGGAAACTATCGATAAATCTGAATTGGATTCGTGCATCTTCAACATGTTTTGTAAAGGAAATATATTTTTCTTTTGTAATAGGAAGCAAATCAATAGAGCCAGTCATGCGGGTAGCAATGTCTTCGATGATGAAATTTGCATCATAACCAGATAAGTTGTGGAACACTACATTAACAGTAGGCGAATCCTGATAGTTAATATTGCACCCCTCATGCGCTGCACCTCTATAATTGTTTTCGGGAATGAGATGATCAAGATCTCGGACTTTCTCATCAGTAGCGGAAAATGGCGTTTCACAAATATGACATTCGGTAGCAGCTTGAAACTGGCGCTCTTGATTAGGAGTCATATGAATTCCATAAGGACAAAGAAACACCGTACTGATATCTTGAGCAAGCAGATTCAGCTCATCAGCAAACCAGCGCATACAATCTTCACCCAAATAACTCTTATAAAAGGAAAGCGAATCATCATATGAACACTTGAAGTAATACCCAACGGCTGCAGAAAAATGCTGTTGTGGCTTCTTAGAATCCCCAGTCTGCTTCAAAACACTCTCGAGATCTGCATATACTATAAAAGGTGCCTTTACCTTATTCTTATAGTTTTTGAATTTAAGAACGTTTTTCCCCAGTTCTGGCAACTTAACAGCACAATCATTCATTTTCATACAATCTACGACGTGAGCATCCAACTGTTCCGCTGTAGTAAATGGCTGTAAACATCTTTCACATAAAAAGTACATTCGACCCTTGCAACATTTAAGATGAACATCTAGTTTTTCATGGGATCTGAAATAGCGTAGGCAACGATCACAGAAGTATTTTTTAGCGTCTTCTTTACTAAGTTGTGAAGATAGAAGTCTTGATAGATTCTTTATCCAAACAAAGTGATATTTCGTTGGCGCTTCATCATATTTATCTTGCACCATCAACAAATTTACATGTTTATTCATCTTATTTCTTGTAAGGTAAGTTGGCAGAGTAATGAAGGTCTTTTTATCTTTTTGTAGAATGTAAACATTTACGGATATATTATTTTGCTTCTCAAAATTGGGGATCTGCTTGATAGTCATGGGAAACTGAATGCCCTTTAGTTTTAATATGGTCGAATAGTGGGGGTATGATGAAATTCTAGCCACATTTTTCATAGCAGGAAACAGTGCCGACGTCACCGCCCAAGCAAAGCAAGAATCATCTTCATTATTGACGTTAATACAAGCCTGCTTCTTTTTTATTCCTGCTGGTAAATCAATATATGAGGATCCCAGTTGTGAAGTATATTTATTGATGTTAACGCCTAAGTTCACCACCTTCTTCAATGCCCAACCACTATCACGTTCTTGAAACTCCTCCAGGTCTTTAAGGATAGGTGCAATGACTTTAGTATCAAAACAGTCATCAATGTTTGTATCTTTGTAAATTGGTGAATTGTTCGTTGTAAAATATCTAAACTCATTGAGAATCTCCTTTAACAATTTCAAATCCACCTCTGAAAGCTACATTTACCTTAACAGCTACTTCCTTTTTTAATATATTATGTATACGTCGTTTAAAGATAGCCTTAAAATCTTTGAGAAATGCAATAGGATCCTTATGCTTCAGGTTCGAGATGGTGCCAGTTCTGATGCGGTTGTTAAATGATGTCTCTAAATCATCCCATTTTACACGATGTTTTGCGGTTTCAATATGAGATGATAGGTCTCCACCATGTTTTTGAATATATTTAAATTGGTTACGATATGACTTTATTTGAGTTATACTAGTTAGAATATGCTGCTTTTCTCCAATATTCTTGGCACTTCGTAACGCATCATTTAGTTTCTTTATAGCTTTCCTACACTCCGTAAGCCCTTTCGTCACTTGGTGTTCATTATAATTAGATGTTATAAGCCCGAACAGCGTAGCAAAATGTTTCACGATATCCACAATGAGACTCATAATAAGGATGAAACTTTTTTTAAGTAAGCACTTTGAGCAAATAACTGTAATCGAATGAACATTATCGAGATATGAGGGGTAACAAGTGAACTTCTAGTCGGACGGAAGACTGAACGGTAACATTTTGTCTAGACCAGCGATTGAGGAAATTTGTGTCTGTTTTTCCATAGGAAAGAAGGTAAAAATGATGCATTTTAAGCTAATTGAGCAATTCTGACACTTTTTTTTAACCGTAATATTTGAGGAAGATATGATATACTCAAGTGATGATTCCAATTAACAAACAGTGATTGAAACAAGAAGTTTATGATCTGTATCTGTAGGCTACGATTTAGCTAGATTACAAATTCCATTCCGGCAACCTTCAGGACCATTGATTACGAGAAAAAGTATGTCACCATTCGAGGAATTTTAAAAGAATAATAAATTACTTATAAATTGAAAACTTTTCGCGTATTATGATATTTTTACTTGAGGAGGATATGATATATTCTAGTAATGATTCCAATTAACAAACAGTGATTGAAATAAGAAGTTAATGATCTGTATCTGCAGACTACGATTTAGCTAGACCACAAATTATATGCCGACAACCTTCAGGACCATTGATTACGAGAAAAAAATCACCATTCGACGAATTTTAAAAAGAATAATAAATTATTTATAAATTGAAATCGTGAATTTGTCGATCACGAATTGTTTATTATTTTTCTATATTGTCTACTTACCCATAGTTAAACATATACTATTATTTATTATCTATTTTTCATATGTGAGGTCGAAGGAGATTCTTTAATAGCCTTTAGGCAACAATTTTCCCTGATATGTGTTAAAAACATACAGAAAATACTATACGCACTTGAACTAATAGATAACCGCATGTTTTGTAGGCATGTCTTACAGATATCCTAGTTAAGTACTCATCCCTCAATGTGGTAACTGCCGTATTTCTGTGCGGAAAAAAGTCGATCCCCCGTTTTATATCCGAAGAGACCTCAAAAAATATTTATATGGTTAAGAGAAATCGATATACGAGACCCACTACTTTTTTCCGACTAAAAATTCAATTACAATTTAAACTACAATACATCTCAGAAATCTATATAAAATTTACATATGAGGTCATAGGCTCTCTTCAATAGCCTTCAGGCGACTCTACCCGATAACAGAAGGATACTGTTCATACATAACTCAAAAAGTTGACTGCTCGGATTGTAATCGATTCTAACCGACACCCTAAGTTTTTTGTACTTCTCCCACTGTGTGGTACCTGTCATATATCTGTGTAGGGAAAGTCGGTACCCTTTTTATACCCGAAAGATCCTCATTGTATGATATCAAAATTATATATCACAACTAAAACAATAAATATTTCTTGTAGGTAAATACTCAAAAGATACTTACTCGTTTCCCTATTCCCTTCTACAGCGATCTTCACTCCAGGCGCGAGCTGTTGTGTACCACACGTCATCGCGATTTTAGAAGAGCCCATCTAATTCGAACGTCAGACTAGAAATAAAAATTTATTAGTCTAATATTTTACTAACCAAAATTTTCAACAATTGACTTTCAATTAAACATTTTTGCATAAATCTATCTACATCCCCTCACTTTTTTATAACAAACAATGATGATCTTAACAAAAAAACTATAACATCGTTGCAGACTAGCGAAATTATTAGTAAAAACATTTATATATGGGTGTATATTTCCATATTAACTAATATTTTTTTTACGCAACACTAAATAAAAGGATTCAAAATATTCATAAAAAAAGATCTCCTCAGATGTCTATTCTACATAAGAATCAATGCATATTTATACTTTCATCTAAGTCGATGACGTCATAGATTCTCGTTACTAATAACGTACCTTATGAGCGAAAACCGACAAGTCCAAACAAGTTCATACTAAAACGGATAAATGATTTCAAAAAAACTTGGGTTATAATGAAAAATTATATGATTGTCACAGTGATTTTTCATTATGTCCAAAAGATAATATTCCACCTGGTTCAAAATATCAAAATTTATTGACTACCCATTATCCTAAAAATAATTATAAAATTCACTGCCGGACACTTAACGATTGACATAGAAAAAGATACATAGGTTTATAAAATTCGAGCGGAATTCTTGGTTGAAGATATATATATATATATATATATATATATATATATATATAGGTGGGGATAACGGGGATTTCAGTCCAAGGAATCAACGCGAAGATCTTTTATTTACAAAATGCCGCCAAGCTTTCGTGTCCTTTTGACACTTCTTCAGGGCACTATAATACATATACAAATATAAATATGATTTAAAAATAGAGAAATAAATATAAGTTATATAAAAAAAAAAATATATATATATATATATATATATATATATATATATATATATATATTGATTTAAACAACCATTTGGGAAATTTAGCAAACAATGATTTTGAATCTTCATAAACTTATTAATAAAACAATGGAAAATTCTCGAAAGTACCGTTATGTTAAATTACTTAAATCTTCAGACGGCCGCTACAGTATAAAACATTTCATTGCAATTCCTTTGTTAAATTATAGTACAATTTTTAATGAAAATCTAGTAGCTGTTAAATTAAAAAGGACTGAAATATTTTTCGGTAAACCTCTTTATATAGGTGTGACTATTTTTAGATATGGTGAGGTCATAGCAAGGTTTGATACAAGTCTCGACAAGATTTTTAGTTTAATTTTTTAAATAATAATATTTTCGAATCAGCTCAATCCGCTATATTTATTAATAAAATGTTTTCTATAAGACCTTATTCTATCATAACCAATATTTCTTATTCAAGTATCAAAACTAACATGTGGTATGATTTTGGTAAATATATATTATTTTCACACATCATTTTTAAATCATTATCATAGCAAGATCTACCCCCATCCATCCTACGTAAGAATTTTTTAATGAAATTATTACTAAAAAACAATATATACAGCCCTATCTTTATACATTAACTGATATTTTTTGGTCCAAAGACATATTTTAACCCCAAACTCACGTATACGTTAGAAGCGTAATTAAATTATCATCAACATTCATCCATCGTTCGTATGAACTTTTAAATGAAATTATTACTAAAAAACAATAAATACGGCCTTATCTTCCTACATTAACTGATATTTTTTGGTTCAAAGACATATTTTAACCCCAAACTCACGTATACGTTAGAAGCGTAATTAAATTATCATCCACATTCTTCCATCGTACGTATGAACTTTTTATGAAATTTTTACTGAAAAACAATATATACGGCCTTATCATCCTACATTAACTAATATTTTTTAAAAAAACATCTAAAGTAATTTGTCATATTTCATCAAAAAAATATTTATTACTCACGTTTTAAGGAAACAACTGCTCACTTGCACACCTTATTTAACACTGAAAATATCAATTTGTAATACACAGGTCTTTGTCAATTCATTAAGCCGGTGACGTCGGCATGAATATTGGATTACTTTATAGGAGAAAAATATTTTTGTATTATCAGTAATCAACCGCAATATCTCACAATGAATAAAATACTGAATCGAATCGTAGAAAACAAAATGAATTGAGGAAACTTATCACTAATCAAAAAATAACTACAAAGTATGATGAATGTGGTTTCAACAATAAACCATTATGATACATTGTTGCAATGAATGGTGTGTTGTTGTGTTGTTCCAGCCAGGCGCTGATGGTGCAGAATATGCAGAATATGCAGTGACCCCTGACCCCGTTCCTTGCCGCCGACATGCCGCCGACGTCACCGGCTTAATGAATTGACAAAGACCTGTGTATTACAAATTGATATTTTCAGTGTTAAATAAGGTGTGCAAGTGAACAGTTGTTCCCTTAAAACGTGAGTAATAAATATTTTTTTCATGAAATATGACAAATTTCTTTAGATGTTTTTTTAATAAATATTAGTTAATGTAGGATGATAAGGCCGTATATATTGTTTTTCATTGAAAAGTTCATACGTACGATGGATGAATGTGGATGATAATTTAATTACGCTTCTAACGTATACGTGAGTTTGGGGTTAAAATATGTCTTTGAACCAAAAAATATCAGTTAATGTAAGAAGATAAGGCCGTATTTATTGTTTTTTAGTAATAATTTCATTTAAAAGTTCATACGAACGATGGATGAATGTGGATGATAATTTAATTACGCTTCTAACGTATACGTGAGTTTGGGGTTAAAATATGTCTTTGAACCAAAAAATATCAGTTAATGTTGGAAGATAAGGCCGTACATATTGTTTTTTAGTAAAAATTTCATTAAAAAGTTCATACGTACGATGGATGGGGGTAGATTATAATTTAATTACGCTTCTAACGTATACGTGAGTTTGGGGTTAAAATATGTCTTTGGACCAAAAAATATCAGTTAATGTATGAAGATAGGACTGTATATATTGTTTTTTAGTAATAATTTCAATAAAAAATTCTTACGTAGGATGGATGGGGGTAGATCTTGCTATGATAATGATTTAAAAATGATGTGTGAAAATAATATATATTTACCAAAATCATACCACATGTTAGTTTTGATACTTGAATAAGAAATATTGGTTATGATAGAATAAGGTCTAATAGAAAACATTTTATGAATAAATATAGCGGATTGAGCTGATTCGAAAATATTATTATTTAAAAAATGAAACTAAAAATCTTGTCGAGACTTTTATCAAACCTTGCTATGACCTCACCATATCTAAAAATAGTCACACCTGTATAAAGAGGTTTACCGAAAACTATTTCAGTCCTTTTTAATTTAACAGCTACTAGATTTTCATTAAAAATTGTACTATAATTTAACAAAGGAATTGCAATGAAATGTTTTATACTGTAGCGGCCGTCTGAAGATTTAAGTAATTTAACATAACGGTACTTTCGAGAATTTTCCATTGTTTTATTAATAAGTTTATGAAGATTCAAAATCATTGTTTGCTAAATTTCCCAAATGGTTGTTTAAATCAATATATATATATATATATATATATATATATATATATATATATATATATATTTAGTTAAGATACAAGGTGGGCTCCTCCCATGTTAAATCTGAGGTATAAGTGAGCTCCGCGGTAAAATGGGCTCCGGTATACGGAGCCCAGTTTACCAAGTCCTAAAAAAAGCACCAGCTACCTTATATTTATGTATTGATTGATTTGGCATAGTTTTTAGAAGGAGCTAATTTTGGCTGTTTTCGTGAATTTGTATATTTTTGTAGTGCTCGTGTATATTTCTAGATGGCGATATGTTGAAAACTTGATATACATTTTATGTTATATTTGTAGGTATAAGTAGGATCCGATAACTTTGGCACCACTGCAGTTGAGTACCCCATCACTGTAGCGGTCAGAGTGAGCCCCTTCTAGTATTATTCTACTAAATTGGTGAAGAATTACATCATCGGTTATTTCTTGTTACAGTTAAAGTATTATTCAAGAAAATCAAAGCTACGAGTCTATTTTAAACTACATATTTCGGAATGAGATACGTATACCATGCAAGGGCTCTCAAGTAATTTTAAACGATTCGGTAACGGGAGCTTTGGAGTTGGCTGTTTTTTGTTTTAGATATGAATGCAAATTATAATTACTTTAATTCATTCAGACATAACTCTGTCATTTTGAATCTTGAAAGTAATTTTAATAAAAATATTCAAAACGCTTCAATCACATTGTAGATCTTATTGACTCGAGGCTATAACAATTTTTATTATATTGTGTGAAATTAATAATCTACTTTTTCGGCTTATAATTTTACTGATTTAATACAAAAGTTCTTCTTGAATTTAAAAATGGCTGAGTAATCACGACGTTTATTGCATTGGCTTTTTGTTCCTATTTAGGTTTGAGCTCAATTTGGCATATAGATTCTGGTTTTTTTCTTATGTTTATAGATTATATCTACCGGCTTCAAATTCATGGCAAGATAGACTGAATGAATATAACCAAATATTACGTTAGTTACATATAGAGACTGTTGGACGATACCAAAGAAGAGGGACAATTACCTAAGCTGAAGCCTTCGGATATCCTAAAAATTTTCTAGGAAATAGGACTAAAGGAAATACTCTAGTTTCTCAGACTTTCCTCAGGAACTAAGTAGAAAAAAGGAGGCACAATAGATCTCTTAGGTCTCAGGGAATGTCACCCCAGTAAACACTCATACACACACGATACGAAAAATTATTTACTAAATATATCTAGTTTGCGTCCTAACTGAGCTAGAGTTTTTTTTCCAATTCTAGCTTTTATTTTTTGTACACATACGATGTAAACATCAAAATTCTTTTACGCGATTTTCGTTTTCTTCATATAATTTTCATGCTAGCATTTTAAGTTGGCGTCATGAAATTATGAGGATTTCAAGTGTCCAAACACAACAAAAATTCAAGTTGTTTATAAATTATATAACAAACATACTTGTTCAGCCACAGTATATTTTAAGAGCTAAAAACTTATCATGCTTCGCTACAGTGATTCATAAAATGGGAAATACTAAGAACAAACTATTTATTTCTGAAGGTAAGCATCCAAATTATAGCATGATATTGATAAACACTCTTCGGTTTTTGTTGATTCGACATAATTTTGGGATAACTAATCTAATTAAAAATCGAGAGCTTCCGCCCGTGGGCTTTGATAAATTGACTATCAATATAACATTCCATTGATCAATGAAATTTCATAAATTTTAAAACAAACCAATTGGAAATAATTAATAGCGACTATTGCACTCGAGCAACTATTAGTTACTACAGAAATAGTAACTTTCATTTGGAAACGTTGAATATAACTTCAAATGATTCTGTCAATTTTGGCAGTAATTAAATTGTCATATCATAATAAAATTTGTCCATAGCTGTTTGATAATTGATAATGTTTACATTTTACGTGTGGAGCTTCCTAAGAATGATGACGTTCATTATTCACTAGTCAATAATAAGTATTGATAATCAACAAATCCCAGACAGGCCGTCGCAGGGCGAGTTCGAGCGATTACAATACAGCTGATAGCTAATATTTTAATTATTATACTGAATTAAAATTACCAGAAAGTTTAATATGAAAAACGAATCAGAAGGTGAAATGAATGTTACCCCGCCGAACATAAGGGAAGCCAGCACAATTATGTAGACTCATTAGCTTGTACCCGCGACTTCGTCGACGTAGATCGTCAAATTAAATATTATGCTGATATGTAACTTATCTTTCTGCAAAAAATTCGTTGTTTTTTTAATTCAAATCAATTCAATATTTAAAACGAAACAAAGTAGAATTTTATTATTATATATTATTGTGAAGTTAAATACATTTTTGCAATTATACATATCCACACATGTAGTAGTGTGTGCGCAACATAAATTTAGTTCAGCTCGTAAGTTCAAAAAACTCCAAAACTGTGTACTTTTTTTATCTTTACTACTCCATATCTAGCAAACTAGGGTGAATATAACATACCAAAGTCCCAACAAATGGACGCCTCTTTGCACAAAACAGCGCGATATCTTTTCAGTATATATAGCAGTTATTTCGGGCTCCAGTGGAGTACAAACATGTACTGTACAAGGCACGTGGTTAGAAACAATTATTGTATAATTGTTATCGGTATTGTGTGAGAATGTCCACGATGACGTTTCGATTTACGAGAATATTAAATTTAGCTTTAAATCGGGTTCCAGATTGTAAGTATTTTTACAAAGTGTGTGATGACAAATAATGTTTATATTATTACTTTTGGAATATAAGTCAATTTTTCAGAAACATTTTCACATTGTTTTCAAGCTAAATAAAAGCCATCATATAACACATCCACAATGTTTTTGAAAAAGTATTATTTTTGTGGAAGATTAAAGTGGAATACAAAATATTTTACATCTTTAAACTTTTCCATATCGAGTCTACAACTAAGATAGGACGGCTGGCTGTATATGAAGAACCGATAATCGTTGATAGAGAAATTACTGAAAATTGAATTTAAATTAAAGTATTATGTATTATGGAATATCAACAATACCTCTGTTGTTATCATCAATCAATTCTAAATTATTTTGAATAAAAAATTCTCAAATAATTGGTGTACGGAAGGATAAAATAAATGAATGATTATAACCCGTTTATTTCAATAGAATTCGACAAAATTGGTTGAATATTTAACCAAATTAATAACAAATCGGATAGTTTCAATCTCTTTACGGATATATCCAACAATTTCATCATTTCATTTCAAAAGGTTTAACAAGGTATTTAATTTCTCTAGTGATAAAGTGAAATAGAATTTTAATTTTTCTTACGAGCACGATATACTTTTGACAAATTATGTTGCATCTGTATATGCTTTTTATGGGGTGTTCTATTTAGAATTTTCCATATGGTAACTAGAGGAAGTATTTATCCCTACCGCATGCCTCTAGTGATAGAGGAAAATTATACTTTACCACTAATTGAAGTATCCTAATATATAGAAAGTGGAAGGTGTAAAAACAATGGACTACAATCATTTCAAATATTTATGATATAACACCCTAGATCTCAGTAAGAAGGAATATTTTTGTGCAGTTACTATATGGACAATTGTTAATGAACCACCCTGTATAAATATGACTGTTGTACAAGTGAAAAACACCATTTTTTACGATAACGTCAAAATTTTACTAAATTATGTTAAATCTGACGTTTTTACGTAGATGTGAGAGGTTCTATGTTTGCTTGTATTTAGTTTATGTAGCTTTAATTACCTAGAACGATGGGAATAACTACTTTAGTAAAAAAATGAAAAACTGTTACCTGAACTTTCATAAGTGAGAATGATAAAAAGGTTTATAATAACCCTGAAAAATATGGTGGGTTAAGGCTTGATGAATGCGGTTGGAAAGGAATGAAAAATGGTATTCCTGGTATTTACAGTGAAAGGTAAAGTCGTACGAATAACTATCCAGTGTAATAATTTCATTGTAAATACTAAAAAAGTCTACAATTCTTCAAACACATGCTTAGATCTTCATTTTCTTTGTTGTTTTTCTTTGTCGTGAGAATAAATCAATGTTGACGAAATTAAGTATACGAGTATATACACTATTTCATATCTCAAATGAAATTATTTTAGTGAAAACAATTAATAAGCTTGCGAGATATTCATTTTTTATGGTCTGAAACACTTTGTTGAAGAAAATTGAACTGTGAAATATCATGGTACAGAATAACTATAAACATCCGTCTTAAGCGCAACAAAGCGGTGAATTAAAAGGTACTTTGAAGATAGGGCGTAGAGAAATGACTATTAATATACAAATAATAATTATTTTTTATTAAATAATAAAGACAAAAAAATCACGAAAACCATTACATTCAGGCATAGGGAAATGTTAAGAATATATGGTTGAAATCTAATATAGAATTGAGGCGACAAAAAAATATTTTGCCATTTAAAAATACCCAATAATTACTTACCTAGTCGATATATTTAAGAACACTCTGTATAAATAATCATATTTTTATATTATTGTGTGATGTACAATAACTGCATCTAAAATATATTTTCTATATTGTATTACAGGGGGAATTATCATAACAGAATCTTAATTGTTCATGACTTTAAAGATGTATATTTCAAAAACTGATCATAGGAAAATCTTAAGACTTCAACACTTTCATTGAGTACTAAAACTAGTAACAAAAACTTACAGACATTAACTAGAGTTAAGCTGAGCCTATCAGCAATTTAATTAACTAGATCGAGTTCAAATGCATATCAAGTTTTCAAAGAAAGATACCAGTCGCCACTTTTCATAAAAATTGCAGGGTATTTATTCGGATCAACTATTGACACAAAATAAATTAGGTGTGCATAAAATGGGAGAGAGAAGGTGCATATTCTTGTAAATGCATCAGTCAAAAATGTTAATGTATATTTCCATAAAAATATATAATATAAGCTCGACTATTGAGCTGATTTTTGTCAACAGGTTTTTATCTGATATGGAAATATGCTAATTTATAGGTATTATTACGTATTCACTCTTTCATGTTATAAACAATCTCAGTTTCTTTAATATAAGTCAATTGTTTGTAATTTATAATTTTTATTTCTCATAGTTGTTGTTTCAAATGAACAATTTCAGTCTCAGATAAAAATTTCTTACGAAGAAAGCCAATTGCAATCGTTTTATACAATGTCAATACCGAACTGGCAATTGTTCTTCTGATTATATGTATTAACTGGCCGATAGTATATGTGGCAACGCCGCAAGGAGTCCATATTACCTGAAATGTATTATATACGGAGCCTACCTTGCTTTTGAAATATGGAAATATACACCAACGGAGCCTATTGTAACCGCTACTTATAACGGATCCCACTACGACGTCAACTTATATAGTGGTATACATGAAATATACGCTAGGAGCCCAAATTGGACTACAGGTATAACGGAGTTCACATTAGCCTGCAACAGTATATATATATATATATATATATATATATATATATATATATATATATATCTTCAACCAACAATTCCGCTCGAATTTTATAAACCTATGTATCTTTTTCTATGTCAATCGTTTAGTGTCCGGCAGTGAATTTTATAATTATTTTTAGGATAATGGGTAGTCAATAACTTTTTATATTTTGAACCAGGTGGAATATTATCTTTTGGACATAATGAAAAATCACTGTGACAATCATATAATTTTTCATTATAACCCAAGTTTTTTTGAAATCATATATCCGTTTTAGTATGAACTTGTTTGGACTTGTCGGTTTTCGCTAATAAGGTATGTTATTAGTAACGAGAATCTATGACGTCATCGACTTAGATGAAAGTATAAATATGCATTGATTCTTATGTAGAATAGACATCTGAGGAGATCTTTTTTTATGAATTTTTTAAATCCTTTTATTTAGTGTTGCGTAAAAAAAAATATTAGTTAATATGGAAATATACACCCATATATAAATGTTTTTACTAATAATTTCGCTAGTCTGCAACGATGTAATAGTTTTTTTGTTAAGATCATCATTGTTTGTTATAAAAAAGTGAGGGGATGTAGATAGATTTATGCAAAAATGTTTAATTGAAAGTCAATTGTTAAAAATTTTGGTTAGTAAAATATTAGACAAATAAATTTTTATTTCTAGTCTGACGTTCGAATAAGATGAGCTCTTCTAGAATCGCGATGACGTGTGGTACACAACAGCTCGCGCCTGGGGTGAAGATCGCTGTAGAAGGAAATAGGCAAACGAGTAAGTATCTTTTGAGTATTTACCTACAAAAAATATTTATTGTTTTAGTTGTGATATATAATTTTGAACGCATACAATGAGGTTCCTTTGGGTATAAAAAGGGTAACGACTTTTCCTACACAGAGATATGACAGGTACCACACAGTGGGAGAAGTACAAAAAACTTAGGGTGTCGGTTAGACTCGATTACAACCCGAGCAGTCACCTTTTTGAGTTATGTATGAACAGTATCCTTCTGTTATGGGGTAGAGTCGCCTAAAGGCTATTGAAGAGTGCCTATGACCTCATATGTAAATTTTATATAGATTTTTGAGATGTATTCTAGTTTAAATTGTAATTGAATTTTTGGTCGGAAAAAAGTAGTGGGTCTCGTATATCGATTTCTCTTAACCATATAAGTATTTTTTGAGGTCCCTTCGGATATAAAACGGGGGATCGACTTTTTTCCGCACAGAAATACGGCAGTTACTACATTGTGGGATGAGTAATTAACTAGGATATCTGTAAGACATGCCTACAAAACATGCGGTTATTTATTAGTTCAAGTGCGTATAGTATTTTCTGTATGTTCTTAACACATATCAGGGAAAATTGTTGCCTAAAGGCTATTAAAGAATCTCCTTCGACCTCACATATAAAAAATAGATAATAAATATCAGTATATGTTTAACTATGGGTAAATAGACAATATAGAAAAATAATAAACAATTCGTGATCGACAAATTCAGGATTTCAATTTATAAATAATTTATTATTCTTTTTAAAATTCGTCGAATGGTGATTTTTCTTTCTCGTAATCTATGGTCCTAAAGGTTGTCGGAATATAATTTGTGGTCTAGCTAAATCGTAGTCTGCAGATACAGATCATTAACTTCTTATTTCAATCACTGTTTGTTAATTGGAATCATTACTAGAACATATCATATCCTCCTCAAGTAAAAATATCATAATAGGCGAAAAGTTTTCAATTCATAAGTAATTTATTATTCTTTTAAAATTCCTCGAATGGTGACATACTTTTTCTCGTAATCAATGGTCCTGAAGGTTGCCGGAATGGAATTTGTAGTCTAGCTAAATCATAGCCTACAGATACAGATCATAAACTTCTTGTTTCAATCACTGTTTGTTAATTGGAATCATTACTTGAATATATCATATCTTCCTCAAATATTACGGTTAAAAAAAAGTGTCAGAATTGCTCAATTAGCTTAAAATGCATCATTTTTACATGCTTTCTTATGGAAAAACGGACACAAATTTCCTCAATCGCTGGTCTAGACAAAATGTTACCGTTCAGTCTTCCGTCCGACTAGAAGTTTACTTGTTACCCCCTCAGTTATTTGCTCAAAGTGCTTACTTAAAAAAAAGTTTCATCCTTATTATGAGTCTCATTGTGAATATCGTGAAACATGTTGCTACGCTGTTCGGGCTTATACCATCTAATTATAATGAACACCAAGTGACGAAAGGGCTTACGGAGTGTAGGAAAGCTATAAAGAAACTAAATGATGCGTTACGGAGTGCCAAGAATATTGGAGAAAAGCAGCATATTCTAACTAGTATAACTCAAATAAAGTCATATCGTAACCAATTTAAATATATTCAAAAACATGGTGGAGATCTATCATCTCATATTGAAACCGCAAAACATCGTGTAAAATGGGATGATTTAGAGGCATCATTTAACAACCGCATCAGAACTGGCACCATCCCGAACCTGAAGCATAAGGATCCTATTGCATTTCTCAAAGATTGTAAGGCTATCTTTAAACGACGTATACATAATATATTAAAAAAGGAAGTAGCTGTTAAGGTAAATGTAGCTTTCGGAGGTGAATTTGAAATTGTTAAAGGAGATCAGATTCTCAATGAGTTTAAATATGATAGTGGTTGGGCATTGAAGAAGGTGGTGAACTTAGGCGTTAACATCAATAAATATACTCCACAACTGGGATCCTCGTATATTGATTTACCAGCAGGAATAGAAAAGAAGCAGGCTCGTATTAACGTCAATAATGAAGATGATTCTTGCTTTGCTTGGGCGGTGACGTCGGCACTGTTCCCTGCTATGAAAAATGCGGCTAGAATTCCATCATACCCCCACTATTCGACAATATTAAAACTAAAGGGCATTCAGTTTCCCATGACTATCAAGCAGATCCCCAATTCTGAGAAGCAAAATAATATATCCGTAAATGTTTACATTCTACAAAAAGATAAAAAGACCATCATTACTCTACCAACTTACCTTACAAGAAACAAGATGAATAAACATGTAAATTTGTTGATGGTGCAAGATAAATATGATGAAGCGCCAACGAAATATCACTTTGTTTGGATAAAGAATCTATCAAGACTTCTATCTTCACAACTTAGTAAAGAAGACGCTAAAAAATACTTCTGTGATCGTTGCCTACGCTATTTCAGATCCCATGAAAAACTAGATGTTCATCTTAAATGTTGCAAGGGTCGAATGGACTTTTTATGTGAAAGATGTTTACAGACATTTACTACAGCGGAACAGTTGGATGCTCACGTCGTAGATTGTATGAAAATGAATGATTGTGCTGTTAAGATGCCAGAACTGGGGAAAAACGTTCTTAAATTCAAAAACTATAAGAATAAGGTAAAGGCACCTTTTATAGTATATGCAGATCTCGAGAGTGTTTTGAAGCAGACTGGGGATTCTAAGAAGCCACAACAGCATATTCCTGCAACCGTTGGGTATTACTTCAAGTGTTCATATGATGATTCGCTTTCTTTTTATAAGAGTTATTTGGGTGGAAATTGTATGCGCTGGTTTGCTGATGAGCTGAATCTGCTTGCTCAAGATATCAGTACGGTGTTCCTTTGTCCTTATGGAATTCATATGACTCCTAATCAAGAACGCCAGTTTCAAGCTGTTACCGAATGTCATATTTGTGAAACGCCATTTTCCGCTACTGATAAGAAAGTCCGAGATCATGATCATCTCATTCCCGAAAACAATTATGGAGGTGCAGCGCATGAGGGGTGCAATATTAACTATCAGGATTCGCCTACTGTTAATGTAGTGTTCCACAACTTATCTGGTTATGATGCAAATTTCATCATCGAAGACATTGCTACCCGCATGACTGGCTCTATTGTTTTGCTTCCTATTACAAAAGAAAAATATATTTCCTTTACAAAACATGTTGAAGATGCACGAATCCAATTCAGATTTATCGATAGTTTCCGATTCATGGCATCATCTCTCGATAAACTCGCCTCATATTTAACCGAATTTCCTAATTTGAGATCACAGTTTTCTGGTGTTCCCGAGGAAGAATTAACAATGTTAACTAAGAACGGGGTGATGCCTTATGACTATTTCAATTCTTTCGACCGCTTTGAAGAAACAAGGTTACCTCCTATCGAATCTTTCTATAATAATCTCGAAGATAAACCCTGCTCACGTAAACTTTATAGTAGAGCACAATGCGTCTGGAATACGTTTCAATGTCAAACCTTAGGTGAATATGTAGAGTTGTATATGAAGACTGATATCCTTCTTCTTGC
Source organism: Galeruca laticollis (assembly GCA_963921935.1). NCBI lineage: Eukaryota > Metazoa > Arthropoda > Insecta > Coleoptera > Chrysomelidae > Galeruca > Galeruca laticollis. Next base: position 46,366,498 of record OY998181.1, on the reverse strand, counting down.
TGACGTTTTTGAGCAGTTTCGTTCCAGTTGTATTGCTACGTATAACATCGATCCCTCGCATTATTATACATTACCAGGATTTACATTCGATGCTATGCTGGAACATACTGGACAAGAATTGGAACTTCTCACCGATGTAGACATGTTTTTGTTTGTTGAGCGTGGTATACGCGGAAAACGTCGTGCTCGAGCTAACAATAAGTATATGCCCACTTATAAACCTTCAAATCCACCGAAATATTTAATGTACAGTGATGTGAATAATCAATATGGATGGGCTATGTCACAATATCTCCCATATGGAGGATTTGAATGGTGTGGCTCTAATATAGACGTTACAGAAATTGCTGATGATGCTTCTGAGGGATACATGCTCGAGGTTGATTTGGGGTATCCTTCTCATTTACATGATTTGCATAAGGATATTCCATTTTGTCCTGAACACCTAAATCCTAAGACCATGATGCCTGCTACAAGATCAAATGAGGAGACTAAGTTGATGGCTACCCTAACTAATAAAACAAAATACGTTATACATTACCGAGCATTGAAGCAAGCGTTACAGAATGGGCTTCTATTAACAAAAATACATCGAGTATTGAAATTCAAGCAGAGTTCATGGTTAAAGCCCTACATTGACTTAAACACTGAGTTACGTAAGGCTGCGAAGAATGAGTTTGAGAAGAACCTATTCAAACTGATGAACAATGACGTGTTTGGTGAGTATTGCTAGTTCTATATGAATATTTCTATACTAATCACTTTTTCTAATTGTTGCAGGTAAAACCATGGAGAACGTGCGCAAACGTGTTGATGTAAAGCTAATTTCTCATTGGAGTGGTCGATATGGTGCTGAATCGTACATTGCTAAGCCCGAGTTTAAAAATAGTACGATTTTCAGCGAAAACCTAATTGCCATCGAATTACGGAAGCTGCAAATATGGTTAAATAAACCGATATATGTAGGAATGGCAATTTTAGATCTGGCTAAAACTACGATCTATGATTTTCACTATGAGTACATGATGAACCGTTTTAGTGAGAACTGTACTGTGCTGTACACCGATACCGATAGTCTTATATATGAGATTCGAGATCAAGATCCATATGAAGTAATGAAGATTGATTGTTATAAATATTTCGACACCTCAGAATATCCTCTTGATAACGTTTATGGAATTCCTCAAGTTAATAAGAAGGTTCTTGGGATGATGAAGGATGAGAACAATGGTATCATAATGACTGATTATGTTGGGTTACGGTCTAAATTGTATGCAACACGGTTACTTACCTCTGAAGATGATCTAGCAGAAAAACGAAAACGTCTTGCGAATGATGATTTTGAGAAAGAAGGAATAGACTGCCTTATTCGAAACGTTGGAATAACTAAGAAAGCTAAAGGGGTAAAATCGTCAGTTGTGAAGACCGTAATCACGTTTGAAGACTATGAAAATTGCCTTGACACCTTCACACAGAAAACCGTTTCCCAAAATCTAATTCATGCCGACAAACATCTAGTCCATTCAATTTTTCAAGATAAAGTAGCGTTGAGTCCTGAGGATGATAAGCGATTTATTCTTCCTGGTTCCGATGAAACCTTACCATGGGGCCACTATTCCATTGATGCCTACATGGATGTTGACACCATTATTCCTTAAAGATTTATATAATAATAGAAATTATTGTTAATATTTTCATTTATTATACTTTTGAATTTTATATCGTACAATAAAATGTTTATTCAATTGTTCTTTATTTTGATCCCCCATTATCGACTGACTGAGCTTGGGTGACGTCATGGTACACTAGTGTCCTTATGACATTACCTCTTGTCTTCTTCGTCTTTTATTCCACTTCAATCCCACCAAACCTTATACACATAAAAACATATACACTTACTTTTCGCATAACCCCCGTTCTTGTATACACCCTTGCGTAATCCCCCGTAGACGCTCCATCTCCCCCGTAGACGTTACCCTTAAAACCCTCTTCGCTTCTTCTAAATCGCCCTCTACCTTATACACGTAAAAAACATTCACACTTACTTTTTGCATAACCCCCGTTCATGTATACACCCTTGTGTAATCTCCGTAGACGCTACCCAAACCCCTTCGCTTCTTCTCAAACCACCCTCTACCTTGTACACGTAAAAACATTCACACTTACTTTTTGCATAACCCCCGTTCTTGTATACACCCTTGCGTAATCCCCGTAGACGCTACCCAAACCCCTTCGCTTCTTCTAGACCACCCTCTACCTTATACACGTAACAACATACACACTTACTTTTCGCATAACCCCCGTACACCCTTGCGTAATCCCCGTAGACGCTACCCTTAAAAACCCTTCGCTTCTTCTAAACCACCCTCCACCTTATACACGTAACAACATACACACTTACTTTTCGCATAACCCCCGTAGACGCTACCGTCATTACTTGCTAAACATCTAGAGACTTCTTCTACTTCTTGCAAACCCTCTGGAAACTTCTTCCTATCGGTAACCACCCATAGGCCATCCGCCTGTTCATCCGGCCGCCTGGACGCATGCGCAAATCGAAATTGCGTCAAAAATTACCACGATGGACCTTGGCGATTTCCAATGGTAATTTACATAAGGAATGAGCCCGAACCGGTGTTGCTCCTTTACTACGACTGAGTTTTCATATTGTTATTCATCTGTTGCTCCAGCTTCGGTCTTACGGTATTATTCTTTCGTTTCGTTATGTCTATTCTGTTTTTGCTATTAGGTCTCGTCGCCTTTTTCAACTGCAATTTTATTACACTCATAAGAAGGACACCATCAGTGTTGACGTCTGTTCCATGGTATGTTTTGGTTAATTATATCGCATTTAGATAGTGGGAAGAAAATCGAGAAAACAATGAGCTCAGTTAGACGGGATAAGAACGAGAGTGTCAAACATGCTCGTTTTTGTCGCTCTTCTCGCTAGTTGTTCTGTTCAAAATGAACATTTCCTTTAAAATAACTATCATTGCTAAAAACACGTTTAACTAATTGTGTGTTTTTCATAGCTCGTACCATTTACCTTGGGCGCACTCGAATGCCCGAGCACGAACACGAATTTTCAAAGAAACGCTATACACTGTTAGAAAATTTAAATTTGTTCGAATATAGCGGACAGAAGAAAGAATAAAAGGTTGCGGAACTAAAGCCAGAAGTCAGTTTACACTATAGTATTGGCGATAAACCAAGGCCATCTTCAAATTCATATCAGGTAAACAAATCAAAATGCATTTATTGTTCGGATTCTACACGTTCTCTATCGATGCCAAAAATTCTTATTTCTCTCACCTAGTGATCGACAAAAATTTGCTAAGACTAGCAAACTATGTTTGAGCTGTCTAAGTCTTCTTCATTTGCTTTCTGCCTGCAAATCATTGCATAGGTGTCTGAGCTGCGGCAAACCACATCATTCTCTCCTCCATTTTGAGTCTAATTCTCATGCATGAATTTGAAACAACTATAATCCGGTTATTATAAATGGTGCTTCTCCTGTGCACAGCTGTGCACACACCCGGGATAATGCAAGCAATTTAAACTCAAATTTCGTAGTAAATAACTCTAATCCTACCTCGCATGTTAATGATGTACCTCAGGCATCATTGGCAGCTACAAGTGTCGTAAATAAAATTGTTCTACTTCCTACTGCTTTGGTTAACGTACATTGCAGCGACGGAAGAATTGTTATAGCTCGAATCTTACTAGATTCAGCTTGTAAAATGAGTATCATCATAAAATCTTCTGCTGTCAGTTTAGGGATTCCTTATCGATTTCATAAATTGAATATTTCTGGTCTCGGTAACAACCGGTGCACTCACAGCACAAATGTTATAAATCTCAAATTCGTCTCCCAAGTAGTTCCTACTCAGGTATTTCTTGTTACCTGTTCTGTAATTGGCAATATTACAAGCCAATTACCCTAATTCTCAACTTCACCTGATAAATTTAACTTGCCTGATCATGTGAAACTAGACCTTGCTGATCCTCTATTGTTCCAACCAAATGAATTCCAGATTTTGATGCTGATCTCTATTTCAATCCCCTAAGGGATGAGGTTATTAGTATGGGAGATGATCTGCCCACTTTCGTTAATACCCACCTGGGGTATGTAGTAGCTGATCCTGTACCACTGTACCAGAGAATCGAAAGATTCATTCAAATGAAGATTCATTTGTTCTTTCCTTTCTAACAGTTACTGATAATATCTTCGAAGGTCCTCCGAATATTAGTGAAAAGTGTTAGGAAATAGAAGCAGGACCTTCTTCCAAAACAATCCCGGTAGACCATCAAATTGCTGAAAAAATATTCAGAAACAACCAAAATTTTGTCTTCTGGTCGATATCAAGTCGACATACCTTTTATTCCTGATTCTAATAAAATATTAGGCCATTCTTTGTCTATAGACAAACGGCCATTCTACTCTTTTGAAACCAAATTTGCCTAGAATTTGAAATTCTTTGAAACATATAAGTAAGGGTCGAGACAATTAATTTCATATAGAATGTTCTTTTCAACTATTTATCTCTTGGTCATGCCAGGACCATACCTTTATCTCTTTATTGTGCTGCTTCAAATTAAATTATATATCATGTTCCACATCGAGCGGTTCTACGTGAATCATCGGCTTCTTCGAAATGTCGCATTGTCTTCGATTATTCATGTCGCTCCGACACTGGAGTTTCTTTAAACGATCTAACTACCAAGTGCAAGATAATATTTTTGACATTATTTGTAGCTTTGGAACTTTTAAAAATGTTTTGTGTGCAGACATCCAAATGATATACCGTAGGGTCGAGATTAAACTGAATGCGTGTCACTTCCAAAATGTGATTAGGCGTGACAAACCTACTCATCCATTTCAATGTATTGAACTTTCGTGGCTCAGTTTTGGATAAAACTGTGCACCTTTTCTCGCTACTAGAGTCCTTAAAGACATAGTAATGAAAGATACGTATTTTCTCCTTGCTAAAGAAGCAATATTGTCTCAAACTTACATGGATGTTATTCTTGGTGGAGTTAATGAATTTCCTCTATTGGAAACGATTAACTCTGAATCCAATTCCTTGCTTAACAAACATGACTTTTTTCCACCCAAATAGCATTCTAATTCTTTTTTGTTTTTAAAAACTCTCTCTTTAGATCATGCTTCTGATCTTGACCTGAATCTAGAGAATTCTCCCTGCAAAATACTCGGATTAAAGTGGAACTCTGTAGAAGAGTACCTCCAAATCTGCTCTTCTCCTTTACCTCAAATACCATGTCTTACTAAAAGAGTGCTATTATCAATCATCGCTAGTAACTTCGACCCTTTGGGTTAAGTTAACCCCTTAATTGTTCTAGATAGATTAATTATGCAATCTCTTTGGAAACTAAAGCTTGATTGGGACACCGCTATATCCGAGGTGTCTATTCTATAACAATGGAATACCTTTACTTCTGATCTTTCCGAACAAGCTGAATTTTCAATTCCTCGACTATTGATTGAAAAGGAAGAAATCCAAGTTGTTTCACTACATGGCACGGTCTACGGCTGCTGTGTATATCTTGTAACTACCTATATTGATGGTGCTACTTCTTCTCAACTTGTTACTTCCAAATCCAGTTAGTTCATTGGAAAGTCAGTTAACCATACCTAAGCTAGAGCTCTGCGCTATGGTGCTGCTCTCATTATTTTTTCATAAACTGGTTTCTATTCTGACCCCATGCTACAATTTTGATTCCTTGAATCTTTGGAGTGATTCTCTTATTTATTCATGCTGGCTTGAACGAAAGGAAAATGATCTATCCCCATTTGTCGCCAGACGCATTAACGTAATCGATGAACATAATGTCGGCTCAATTTGGCGTCCGGACAGAATCAAATCCTGCCAATATAATCACCAGGAGAAAATTTCCCGCTAAAGTCCGACAATTTTGGCTTCATGGTCCCACATTTTTGTGCCGAACCCAGGATTTCGCTTCCTTCGACACTTTCACTGCTTAAGATTCAGTTCATGAACTAAAAAAATATTTTTCAGTTGCTTTCAACCCGTTGAAGGAGCTATTTCACATTTCCAAATTCAGTAAACTCCACAGTACTCTGGCTTATGTTTTTCGATGCTTGAACAATTGTAAGAAGGATGCCAGCAAGTTGTCTGGCACTATATCCGTAGACGAACCAAATAAATCTCTTTTATTCATTATTCTAAAGTTCCAAAAAGAATATTTTCATAAGGAGCTTCAGTGCCTTCCAAATAAAAAGCCAATGACTGAAAAATCTCTAATTCCTCCCAACATTTTTTTAGATAATAATTCACTTCTGCGCGTAGGCGGGCGCCTGCAAAATGCATACATAAATTATGAGAGAAAATATTTCATATTATTACCCCATAACGATACAATTGTTAATAGCCTAATCCAGCAAGAGCACTGTAGGCTTAGTCATAGCGGACCTCAGAATGTATTAGGCAATTTACGACAGCGTTATTGGCCACTTGGCGGAATTCGAGCAATTAAGCGAATTCTTGCTAAATGCATACAGTGTTATCGATTTCACGGGCAGTTTTTTCCTCAACTGCATTGCTAGCTGATAGGATTTAGTCGGACCGGGCATTCAATAAAGTAGGCGTACACTTTGCCGGCCCCATTTATATGCTAATTCTCAACCTTATTGGTTCGAAAATTATTTTTGCAGTTCTGAATAGGGTGTTACAATTAATTTTTAAAAAGTCTATAAATTATGCTGTGTTTGGGATCAAGGTTCGATAGGGTCAGTACCCATTGATTACTTTATATTACCGTCACCCCCAACAACGGGGTCCACTCCATTCACCACCGAGTACACTCGGAGGCTGAAAGACAAAATCAAAAAGTTGCAGGCTTCAAAGCCTGAAAGTTTTACCAGTGAAAGCTTAAATAGTGACAATAACGTGTATGTTATTAAAATAGTTAAATCAGTGAAACCTTCACCAAAGCAGAGGCAAAAAGGTACGCTTAAAATTAACAAATCGTTGAAAAAAACACACAAAAAATAAGATAAAAAGATTATCAAAAGATAAAAACAAAAAAAACTATTAATAAAAACAATAACCGATCTCTTGATTCAACTGATTCAGATGATATAACACATACATCTGAAACTTTAAATTCAAGTCCTTCCAAATACGCGGAAGAAATAGAAAGAGTTGAAAATAAAAAACTCGAGCTCAAATTTAAAAACAGACTCTATCACAAATTAGTCTTCTTTGAAGAAGATAGTGTTGCTAATAATAGTGAATTTTCCGAAACAATAAAAATTTCAAAAAACATAAACATTCCTAAAAAGTGTCTCGATTCGCTAGACGTCGGTACTATATCAAAGTGTATTGAACTCGTAAACCCGCTTACATTTATCAACGCTAACACATCTGAAAATCAAGACAGCGACATAAAAAAGTGTATAGAACTCAGCGAAAAGTATACAGAATCGGGAAAAAAGTGTCTGGGAACTAATAAAAAGTGTATAGTAAATCAAAAAAAGTGTAAGGAAAACACAATATTGACTGCCGAAAGTGACAACAACAATAAATCAAATAATTCCGAACATTCCATACCATTGTACAGAGGAATTAACACAAATAATACTTCGACGCCTGAAAAATCTTTACAAAACATTAACCTTCCAACAACCGAAATGGAAGAAGACACGATAGGCAATATTAACATGAATAACTCGACAGACGAAGATGATAGCCCAAACCATCACATAGTAACGACAGCGGCCGCCCAAGTACATACAACAGCAAACATGTCGTGGTCGCAAGAAGTCGAAAATACTGAAAATGCTATCAAAACAAATTCCGTTGACGCCTTCACCTCCCAATATGCCCAAATCATAACGAAAGGCCCAAAAATTGTAGCGAGAACACTGGTAACAACATCTAACAAAGACGACGTAAACGCAATCAACGTAGTAACCCCGATGGATGACAATCCGCCTGGCTTCATAATTCCAAGAAAACATTCAACGTTCAAAAATATTTTAAATCAAAGGCGAACTGTTCAGAACCCTACAATAATCAAAAACACATACGAATCTTTATCGGAATTATCAGATGACGAAACCAACAAAAAAATCTCACAAAAAAACGAAAAAAAAAAGATTCCGCAAATTTACTGCAACAGATCAAAGTTCGGACGAAGACATCACAAACAATCAAACGCATAAAAAAACCAAATCCACACCAAAAAAATCAAATAAAACAATTCAATGTCCACCAATTGTTATCGATGGTAACGTTAGTCATCATCGAGACATAGTAAACAAACTAAAGGAAATTATTAAAAACCCGTTCGAGATCAAATACACAAACAAATCTTCAATCATTTTCACCAAAGACTGTGACGATTTTGAGAAATTAAAAACAATATTTCGCAACAAGAAAATTCAGCATCACACATATTCTCGTAAAGAAGACAAAACACATGAGTTTGTGCTGAGAGGCCTTGCCGAGGGTATTCAGATTATTGATATTCGAGAAGAGCTCGAAAAAATTTACAAAATTGAAGTGAAAGATATATATATATATATATATATATATATATATATATATATATATATATATATATATATATATATATATATATAGGATGACAACTAAGAGTATGCCAGTATACTTATTTGTTACCTCCTCAAAAATTACACTGGATTATCTAAATAAAATTATTAGAATAATTGAGCATACAAGGATCAGCTGGGAACACAGGAGACAAAACAAACCTATTATACAGTGTCACATCTGTCAGTTGTGGGGGCACGCCACCTCAAACTGCGGACGAGCTCCAAGGTGCTTAAAATGTGCAGGCTATCATTTAACTCCAGAATGCACCAAAGATCGCGCACTTCCTGCCAAATGCGCGAATTGCAAGGGAGACCACCCCGCCAATGCAGAAGTTTGCCCGGACTTCATAAAGAGAAAGATTTGGATAGAAGAGCCCAGCAACCCTCCAAACCAACCCCCAAATTCATCCCTGCACCCCCTCCCAAAATCAATCCCTGGACGCAGGAAGCAAACAACATCAATACAGAATTCCCAAGTCTCCCTGTCAAAAATATTCCTCAAACCACCCCTAAAAATGCCCACCCCCTACCCTCTTCAAGTAGAAGCATTAGCCACCCTAACAACACAAATGCAGACATCAACAAGTTTTCCGAATTGAACAGCCTTTTCCAGGAACTATATTCTCTGGTAAATTTAGAGGAACTAACCAGAGCGGTATCTGATCTCCTACTAGAGATGAGGAAAGCTACAACTAAACTGGAGTGATTCATGGTATACAATAATTTTGTTACTGGAATAGACAACTATGCTATATAGGCAGGTACGTTATAAAACAGTAATTCAAAAACGATACAATCTCAAAATTATTTTCTGTAATGTACATTCTGTACAAAATAAACTCCCAATAATCAAATTGACTGTCTCGACCCTTACTTCGTGGAATATGCTCATATTAGTGTTTTTAAATGAAACTCAAGGTCTCTAGTTAATTCCACAATATAATACAAGTTATTGAAAATTCTAAAAAATTGACAATTGTTTCGATAAATCAATATCATCTGACGACGATCGTCAATTTTTTAGAATTTTCAATAACTTGTATTATATTGTGGAATTAACTAGAGACCTTGAGTTTCATTTGAAAACACTAATCCCAATAATCAGACATTTTCTCGAAATTCATAAACCAGATATCTTCTTTCTTATGGAGACGTTCCTTAAATCATACATGACAGTAAACCTCAGAAATACTAACTATTGTCTTTATAGACAAGATCGCCCCGGTGATGCCGACAGTGGCGGTGTCGGTTTATTTATCAAAAAAGGCATTAAATTCAAAATCCTGCAACAAAATAAATCTTCAATTGAGCATATTGCGATACTGTTTGATAATAAAATTAAAATTGTCGGTGCATACAACCCTCCCGACAACAAACTAACACTTACAGACTTTCACAATATATTCAACACTCACAATAAAGTTCTGGTAGTTGGTGATCTCAACTGCAAGCATGCGGAGTGTGATCAATACGTCAACTACCCGAACGCTAATGGAAATACTCTCATGAAGTTTTGCGATAACACGGATTGTGAAGTATCTCACACCACTGAACCTACACACCATCCTTTTCAAGCAAACCACTTTCCTAGCACATTAGACATAGCCATTGGTAAAAATATTAATAACATGACCAAAATAAAAACCCTTACCGACCTTACCTCAGATCACGATCCCGTCCTTATTCATTTAAAACTATCACACAACATAGTCAACTCGGACAATAAAACATTATTTAACTACAATAAAACGAATTGGAACAAATTCCGCAAATATATTAATAATAATTTAACAATAGTTGATAAAATTTTAAATGTAAATCATTTGGTAAAAATTACTGATAACCTTCAGAAAACAATTCTTAATGCTAGAGATCAGTCAACGATAACTAAACAAATAACACACAAGAAAAATACGCTTCCAGATAACATTGTTGAATGTATTAAAGACAGAAACAAGGTTAGGAAAAAATGGCAACAAACTAGAAACTAAGGATTTCACGAAGCACTAAATCAATACCAACAAAAAATCAATATGATAATTGAAGAGCACAGAAATAACGAATGGTCGAGTTTCTTAGACACACTAAAACCAGGTGACAATTCATTATGGAAAATTGCTCGTCACTTTAGGCAAAAGCATAATGAAATTAACAAAATCATACATAATGGTAACACATATTACAATAGCCCGGAAATCGCAGAACAGTTCGGAGAGTATTTTCAAAATAACTTTGTCAATCATACACAACACACACAATTTCACCAAAATATAGTACACTCAGTTCATAATTACATAAATTCACTTAACACAGACAATAACAAAAATTTAACAACATGCTCTGAGATATATAATACAATTCAACAACTTAAAAACAAAACAGCCCCTGGATTAGATACCATACACAACATTTTACTGAAAAACATCCCCAAGAAAGCCACCAAATCACTCACATAACTAATTTTATTATTAAAACAGGGCAATATCCAGATATGCTCAAGACAGCCAATGTCATTCCCATTATCAAAGCTAATATACAGCCAAGTTATGTAGATAGCTACAGACCCATTTCCCTTCTAAACAATATAGCAAAGGTGATCGACAAAATCATAGTATTCAGGCTCAAACAATTCGTTGTTAAACAAAATATTTTTCCTACGATCACTACCCAAAGTAGGCTTTTGCACACTCAAATCTAACCGCAAAGCTGATGTTTTCCGTGATATGTCATAATTTGACATTATTTCCGCTCTAGAGCGTACTTTTCCGCTCGCATGTTTTCATTTACAATAAACTGAAGAAAGTTAGTAAATAATTAGTATATTAATAGTACATTATACACTCAGCGACTAAAGTGACCCATTTAATCCCGCGGACGGGACCCATTTAATGCCCGAGGAAATCAATCCATATACATTTTTAATAAAAATGAGTCCTACTTAGGATGGCTGGGCATCAAGGATGCACTTTTATGAAATTAAACATGGCTGGGCATCGAGGACGGACTTTTATGAAATGAAACTTTGATGGGCATCGAGGATGGACTTCCATTTTTTTGTAGTAAGTCAAAGTGCGCCAATGAAAAAATAGCGTAAAGTATTCGTGGATAACTGGTATTTCAAACACGCGCGATTTTTTGAGCGCGACGGCGCAGTGTTATAAGACCTTACAGATTAGACCGATTCAGACGTCACTTCAATTATTATTTTCTATTTTATAAACCATCCAAAACACCTATGTTCATAGTTGTAGTTAATATTTAAAAATATTCAAAGTGTATAACTAATTACTTCCAATATTTTTCTAACCTCAATTTGTTTAACCTTGTAAATGTCATCTTAATGTCGTTTACGACTTTTGTAAGTTTTAAATTGTCATTAGTTGCTTTTACGCTGTTTTTGATAGATTAGGTTAATTTTCTTCTTGAAACCTTGACTCAAAACATCAAATTGCAAGAGGTTATGGACACAGGACACGCGTGAGACACCATTGAAGCTTCTGGAGTTTGTAATTTGTTGAATTTTTGTGTTAATAAGTGATATCATGAGCCAGCTTCCGCTGATCGAGCATCTAAAAGGGCACGAGAACTATGGTACGTGGAAATGCCCGGTACAGATTTATTTAGAACACGAAGAGCTTTGGGACGCAGTAAAAGGATTTTTCGTAATTTTTATTAATTATTTGTTTAAAAATAAGGTGATCGTAGAAAAAATCTTGTGTGCAATTCGAGCGGAAAGTGCGTTGCCGCTTTCGGCAGATCAAGCGGCAAAGTATCACTTTCCGCTCTTAATACACGAATAGCTAATTCCTATCGAGCAATACGGATTCAGAAGCGGCCATAGCACTGTATCTCAAATTGTCAGAGTTATTAATTATATAAGGGAAGGTTTCCAATCCAAAAACAAATCGGTCATGGTAACAATTGATATCCAAAAGGCTTTCGACTCCGTATGGCTCGAGGGATTAATACACAAATTAATTAAGTTAGAAATTCCAAACCATTTAATAAAAATATTATATTCATATTTATCAAAAAGAACTTTCTACTCCAAGATCAATAATCATACTGCGGGATCGTATTTAATACAAGCTGGAGTACCGCAAGGGTCGGTGTTATCACCTTTGCTATACTCCCTATTTATCCACGATTTACCAACATCCCCTCATCTGTTAACCGCAATGTATACCGATGACACTTGCTTTGTATCATCTGCACAGAATCCAAATGACGCACTTAATTCAGTACAAGCACACATTAATACAAAAATAATACCTTACTTCCACGATTGCAAATTAGCTAATAATGAATCCAAAACAGAGTATTTATTACTCACGAGAATAGCTAAGAAAAACACATCATTGCATTCTTCGCTTTGCGTAAATGGACATAATATTCAGCCTAGTAATACCCTAAAATATTTAGGGTATACTATACAATCGAACACAAACGCGAATGCTCATATCTTGCAACAGGTGCGCAAGGCAAAGATTGCAATGAGAAAACTGTATCCACTCATTTGCACACATAGTAACTTAACAACTCAAAACAAAATACTCACGTACACATACATCATAAGACCAATCCTCACATACGCAGCTTCCGTTTATTATAACGGGACTAAACACAACTTCCACTCCCTACAGGTAATACAGAATAAGTGTTAGCGGATGGCAATTTAACAAAACTATTACCCCATATTACCCTAAAACTCCTGGATACATAAGAAAGCTGATCTACCCACTATCAGAGACTTCATATCCAAAATATCACAAAACTTTTACAATAACTGTCTGCCAGACGATCTTCGGAAAAATATCAAAGACGCAAATCGCGCAGGAGACATCCGTGATAGTGGGTGTAGACTGCTGCAAGGTTCGTTAATTACATAACTAGGGTGTTTAACCTACTTTCACACTAACTTGTGCAATCAACTCATCATTACAAATAAACAAAACTAAATCAACGTCAGTCAAGTTGCCGCCTTCAAAACTAAACCCCATATCATTTTTGAGTCACTGTTTTTTAGCTATTTTTCAGTGATATAACAGCCGAAATATACTAGGTGTCATAATTCATTGCGGGACAAAGTTATTGTTACTAGCGAATATCAATGGATGATGCTGCGGCAAGGAGCCATTGATGCCACGAGGACTTAAACTGAGGATCAAGAAAACTTCCAGAACATCGGCCTTACTTGTTGTTGTTTCTTTATTCTATGTAAAGGGAATAATATTTTATAATGAAGACCATTTTTAATAATAATAATCCCATTTTTTCATTTTTCATTTCATTATTTTAAAATCTCTTTATCACAATAGATTGTCATTCTCCAAAATTACAATTCATTCAAAAATAAAACAGTGAAAGCCGATGGTCTGGCGATTCTTGAAGTCCTTGAGTATTACGTCCTTAGAGTGTATATGACTCCTTGCGTACAACGCATTATCCATATATTATGATTTACATAATACCTTTGCCCCCGGTATATATTTCTAGCTCCTACGGTGTTTTGGATGGAATTTTCCTGAAAAGCAGCTGAAAAACAGGGTCTCAACAATTGATAGGGTTTTTAGATTAAGAGAAACGCAACATGGCAGATGTTATCAAATATTTTATGGATTTTAAGCTGGAGGATACTTTCGGTTCAGGGCTGAGCCGAAGTCGTGCCCTGCTTTTGATGATTGGGTTTCGGAAGTGCAACCAAGTTATATTTTTACCGTACCATGCAGAAGCCTACACCCACTATCATGAGTTGCTTCTGCGCGATTTACGGCTTTGAGAGCTGTTCGAAGATTTTCTGGCAGACAGTTATCGTGAAAATTTCTCGAAATTGTAGTTACGAAGTTTATAGTAGGTAGATCTGTTTTGTCATGTAACCATGAGGTTTTGGAGAGGTGAGGGTAAGGTATTTGGTGTTTAACTGTCATTCTCAGACACTTGTTTTGTACCACCTGCAGAGTCTGAAAGTTGAGTAGTATTCCTGTAAGGTAGACTGGTGCTGAATATGTGAGTATGGGGCGTATTATTTGTTTGTAAATGGTAATTTTGTTTTCAGTGAAAAGTTTACTTTGTCGGCTTATGAGTGGGTATAACTGGCCCATTGCAATCTTACCTTTTCGGACTTGTTTGATAATATGCGCATTTGCATTTGTGTTCCATTGAATTGTGTAACCTAAATATTTTATTGTTGAGCTGGGGGTGATATTATGTCCGTTTATACAAAGCTGAGATTGCGATCGGCTAGTTTTGGTGGTTTTCCCCCTGAGCAATAAATACTCTGTTTTAGAGACATTTATTGTCAGTTTTTGGATGTTGAAGTAAGGTAGAATTTGAGTGTTAACGTGTGTTTGTAATGTGTTGAGTGCGTGATCGGATTTTTTGCCGATGCTACAAAACAGGTGTCGTCGGCATACATCGCTGTTAAAATGTTTGGGGTGGTTGGAATATCGTGGATGAAAATTGAATAGAGCAATGAAGATAGAACTGACCCTTGAGGGACACCAGCCTGTATACTATATGGCCCTGCCAAGGTTCCTTCGATTTTAGTATCAAATTTTCTGTTTGTTAGGTATGTTTTCAAAATTTTTATTAAGTAGTCAGGTGTATTTATTTTGATTAATTTTTACAGCAGACCCTCGAGCCATACGGTATCGAAAGCTTTTTGGATGTCCATTGCTACCATAACGGCTTTATTCTGAATGCTAAAACCTTCTCTTATGTAATTCAGTACTCGGATAGTTTGGGCAATGGTACTATGTCCGCTTCTGAAACCGTACTGCTCCGAGGGTATGAAGTTATTTTTGTTTACAAAATTTTGAAGTCTGTTTAATATGATTGTGTCTATCACCTCTGCTATATTATTCAATAGGGAAATCGGCCTGTAGCTATCAACATAACATGGTTGTTTATGAGCTTTTGGTACTGGAATAATGTTGGCGATTTTGAGCATATCCGGATAGTGGCCAGATTTGATAATGAAATTGGCAATATATACTAATTGTACAATTGCCTTTCTTGGCAAGTTTTTAATTAATATGCTATGTATCCCACCGTTGCCTGGGGCTGTTTTGCTTTTTAATTGATTTATTACAAATACAATTTCAGAATATATAACCAAATTATGCGAATTTGTGAAGTTCGTGTTCTGAAAATATTGAGTAACAATGTTTTCAATGAATTTGTGATGAGGTAAACTCGGACAACTGTTTATAAAATTATTTTGGAAGTACTCTCCAAATAATTCTGCGATATCTTTTGAGTTTGTATAGGTACGTTCATCTTGATCGATTTTGTTAATATCTTCTACAGTATCTTGTAATTTTCCATAAGGAATTTTCTTCAAGTTTTAAAGTGTTTAAAAATGTGGCCCATTTGTAGTTTTTATACTCTTTAATAAGTGAATTAATAATGTTATGATATTGTTTTAAAATATTTTTGTCTTCTGGATCCCTAGTGTGCTGCCACCTTTTTCTGATTTTGTTTTTGTCATTTATTATTTTCCCGTTGTAATCGGGGAGTGAGTTAGGAGAGGATGAGTTAGGTTTTATGGTGGTAGATAGATTCCTGGCAGTTCAGATTGTTTCTCGTGAAGTTTTAATTGTTTTTATTAGTTGTTCTGTGTCTTCAATCTTGTTCATGATGATAGTGTTTTTGTTAATATGTTTTCGGAACATTGCCCAGTTAGTGGTGTTGTGGTCATACCTCTTGATGGAGGGGTTGTGTATTTGATGGAGAAGTTTGAGGTTGATAAGGACAGGATCGTGATCAGAA
The DNA here is from genome assembly GCA_963921935.1 of Galeruca laticollis. Lineage (NCBI taxonomy): Eukaryota > Metazoa > Arthropoda > Insecta > Coleoptera > Chrysomelidae > Galeruca > Galeruca laticollis. Next base: position 46,350,129 of record OY998181.1, on the reverse strand, counting down.
TTTAGGTCGGTAAGGGTTTTTACTTTTGATATATTATTTAGGTTTTTGCCATTGGCCATTGCTATTGTACTGGGGGCGTGGTTTGAAAAAGGAAAGTGGGTAGGGACATCGGTTGCGAAAATGTTGCAATCAGAATTATCGCAGAATTTTTGGAGGGTATTTCCATTTTTGTTAGGGTGAGTGGCGTAGTTGTCCCATAAGGGATGCTTACAATTTAGATCCCCAACTAATGAAACTTTATTATGAGCTTTCATTTTGTTTGCGAAATCTGCTTCTTTTAAATTATTAAGCGGTGTATTATTAGCACCGACTATTTTAATTTTATTATCTAGAAGTATCGAGATATGCTTAATTGAAGAATTATCGAGTTGTTATGTTTTGAACTTTATGCCTTTTTTGATTAATAGAATGAAACCGCCCCCTCTGGTATCGGAGGTGCGGTCTTGTCTAAAAAGACGATATTCAGGAATTTTTAAACTAAACGTTTTGTTTGGTTTTAGGAGCGTCTCGATTAGAATGAAAATATCGGGTTTGTGAATGTCGAGAAAATGTCGGAATAAAAGAAGTTTGGATAAAACTCCTTGTATGTTACAAAATATGATTTTGAAATTAAATCGATTTTGAGAGCCTGTTTTAGCACCAGGTGCCTAGATGTCATAGCTGTCTATACCGGCAACGAAGTTATTATAAATGGTCAATTTTTCTAGTTTGGACTTTGCCGTTCTCATCTGTTCTGTAAGATCGGTGACAGCTCACAAGAGTTCTTGTAGATTGATCATTTGCTGGAGTTCTTTGAATTTACTGTTTAATTCAGTAAAATCGCTTAGATTAACTGCATTGTTTGAGTTGATATTTTTGTTAGAGCTTGTGCTGGGATTGACTTGCGGAATGTTTGTAGGGAGAGATTTGGGAGGGAGGCTGGGAAATTCGGCTTGGTTGTTATAGGAGCGAGTCCATGGATTTGTAGTGGGGACGGGAGATGGGATGAATTTATTTGTGGTAGGATTTGTTTTTTGGTTGATTACACGCTCCTCTTCACGCCACGTTCAACGTTCAATGTATTCCGGACAGACCTCGGCGTTGGCGGGATGATCTCCGTTGCAGTTCGCGCATCGGGCCGGGGTGGTCCTTTGTTTGGGCATTCGGGTGTCAGGTGGTTGCCGGCACACTTCAGGCACCTTGGTGTTCTTCCACAATTTAAGGTGGCGTGCCCCTACAATTGGCAGATATGTTGTATTGTATCTTCTTCATCCGACGTAGAATTATGCCTATGGGGGCCGATAGTGTCTTCTTCCATGTTTTCTAAGTTATGATTGTCTATATTTGGCTGGTTAGGAGTAGAGGTGACGTTGTCGTCGTTGCCTCTGATTTTAGGGATTGAAAGCGATGGACTGAGCGAGTTGACCGTTTGTGACTTATTCACGACCGATTTATCAATTTCTATACGAGTTACTTAAACATTTATTCAATAATGAGAAGTCTATTGACGCGAGGATATCGTCAGGAATTATCGTTTTGTCTGAATTATTTAAAAAGCTTTGGTTTCCGTTTTCTGTGGACATGTCCTCAGAGGATATCGAGTCCTCGTTTAAATAAGTTAACTTTAAATAATTTTGATTTCTAATTTTTAATTCAGCCGTTTTGTTTTTAATTCGTTCTATTTCTTGTTAAAAAGTGGAATCAGTCAGCCCTACTATAGCTGCAGGGTGACGTGGTTCGTCTACTACAATTGAATAACGTGTATCACTATCACTTTTTTTGATTGTTTTGATTTTTTTATGAGTGGAAGATTTCAGATGTTTTTTGTGTTTTTTAGATACCTTGTGGGTGGACGTACCTTTAAGTTTTGCCGATTTCGGCGAAGTTTTCACTGTCACAAACGCTTCTTTTACACTCACAATACTATTTGCTGATAAACTTTGACTACTGAAGATCTCGGGTTGTTTTGCATTAAGATTTTGAATCTTTTCTCGGAGTCTTCTGGTATACTCTGTAGTAAGAGGGATTGTTCCCGTTGTTGGAGGGAAAGGCAGGGTAAAATCGATTGAGACTACTCAATGATTTCCTTGACAAAAGCTTCAAGATTTAACGATAAAAATAAACTGTTTGATGATTTAATATCCAATATAAAACTCTGTATCTCTTAGCACCAAAGTATGACTTGGAAGTGGCCGTTCCCATTTTCATAAAATCATCCAGTCTTCGTAAAGCACCACTTCTAAAAGCATATATCGCTGAAATTGACTGTCTCGACCCTTACTTCGTGGAATATGCTCATATTCGTGTTTTTAAATGAAACTCAAGGTCTCTAGTTAATTCCACAATATAATACAAGTTATTGGAAATTCTAAAAAATTGACAATTGTTTCGATAAATCAATATCATCGTCAGAATGACAGAAGTTACATTTCATTTTATGCCTGCCTGATGTTTAGTAGTTATTTTTGGCTAGACCAAGAAGTAACCTAACTTGTGATTGGCTTAATATATGTTTATAGAAAAAAGAAGAAGATGTGATATTACAAATATTGAAGCTTAGATATTATTAGCCCTATGGTGATATCCTGGATATCATTTTTCCAATTAAGATCAGTATGACTGTGCAATGATATAGAAAACCAGGAAACTATATCTGCTGATCTTTACAATTATCACTTAAGAAGACAGTTTATTAGTGGAGAATTCCCTAGATTCAACTGTTCATTGACAACTTCATATTGTGGGTTTCTTAAATGTCTTCTAATTTCCAGTTCTTCAAGGAAATCCAGTTCTTGTTTCTTTTCACAAATATGCAGTACTTCTAGTTCTGTGTTAGGTGTCAATGAATGATTGGTGTCAAGTAGATGTTTTGCGTATTGGGATTTATCTGGTTGTTTTAATCTGTATGCTCGTAAGTGCTCACTGTATCGTATTTCAAAATTCCTAAGAGTCTGACCCAAATAGACAGCATTACATTCTGGACATTTGAGTTTATATATACCTGACTTCTTTAATAGTGGTATTTTTGTTTTTACATTTAACAATTTTGTACTAACGTTACTTTCTGTTTTAAAAGAAATTGTTGTATTCGTTGCTGAAGATATTATCTTCGAAATATTATTAGAAATATTTCCTGCATATGTGATGGTTTTATAAGTTTTAATTTCATCAGCTTGTTTAGGATATATTAGTTGTAATGCCACTTTTTCCTCTTTTTTACTATTTAGCTTATTTATCATATCTAATGGATTACCGTTAGATGTTGCTATTTGTCTAATTGTATTAATCTCTCTATCAAAATTACATTTGTTCATAGGAACTGAAAAAGCTCTATGTATCATTGAATTATATGCTGCTAGTCTGTGTGACACAGGGTGGTTAGAATTGAATGGAATTGTTACATCAGTTTGTGTTGGTTTTCGGTAAATTGAATAATCAAGTACATTATTAACTCTTTGAATTTTTAAATCAAGAAAATTTATTGAGCTATTTTCTTCTATTTCTAATGTAAATTTAATTTTCGGGTGTAAATTATTGATGTGGTTGAAAAACACATCTAATTGTCGTTCACTACCCATAAAACAAGCTAATATGTCATCTACATATCTATACCAAAATAAAATATTTTTCGAAATATTACTTTCAAAGATTTTTCTTTCTAAATTGTCCATAAAAATGTTTGCTAAAATAGGTGATATAGGGCTTCCCATTGGTAAACCTTCATTTTGAATATATATCTTATTGTCAAAAGTGAAATAATTCTGATTAATGCATACATCAAATAAATTAAGTATATCTGATATTATTCCTGGATTAATATTTTTATCTTCTATTAATTTTCTTACAAGTATTAGACATTCTTTAGGAGAAATTTTAGTAAACATGTTAGTTACATCGAACGATATGAGTTTATAGTTATCTTGTAAGTGGATTGCTTTCAACTTTGTGATGAGTTCTATTGAATTTCTAATTGAGTACTGAGATTCATATCCGTAAGTATTGAGTATATTGTTGAGCCTCTTTGCCAATATATTATTAGGAGCATTAACATAAGAGACTACAGGTCTAATTGGTTTCGTTATATTATGTAATTTAACTGTTCCATATAATTGTGGACAATGAGGATTCTTATGTATGATAGACCTCTTTAAGTAATCATTTAAAAGATAATTTGAATTATTTACAATATCCCTTACATTATTAGAAAACTTCTTTGTTGGGTCTGCTCTAAGAACTTTCACATCGCTGGATTCTATGAAGTTATATACTTTGGAATTGTAATTTTCAGTCGTCAAAATGACAGTAGCGTTCCCCTTATCAGATTTTGTAACTGTTAGCTTATTATTCTCTATCTTCTTTTTTATTGCGTTTAAAACTGAAAAGTCATTTTTTGTTTGACGTTTAACTTTTGAAGGTTCAATATTTTTGATTAAATTGGCAATTTTTAATTTCTCATAAAGAAAATTATTTGAATTAGATTTTAAAGCTATTTCTGACTCTGTAGCTATAATTTGTTTAATATTATTCATAAATTTATGAGAAATTAAAAATTGCCAATTTAATCAAAAATATTGAACCTTCAAAAGTTAAACGTCAAACAAAAAATGACTTTTCAGTTTTAAACGCAATGAAAAAGAAGATAGAGAATAATAACCTAACAGATACAAAATCTGATAAGGGGAACGCTACTGTCATTTTCACGACTGAAAATTACAATTCCAAAGTATATAACTTTATAGAATCCAGCGATGTAAAAGTTCTTGAAGCAGACCCAACAAAGAAGTTTTCTAATAATGTAAGGGATATTGTTAATAATTCAAATTATCTTTTAAATGATTACGAAAGGAGGTCTATCATACATAAGAATCCTCATTGTCCACAATTATATGGAACAGTTCAATTAAATAAAATAACGAATCCATTAAGACCTGTAGTCTCTTATGTTAATGCTCCTAATAATATATTGGCAAATAAGCTCAACAATATACTCAATACTTACGGATATGAATATCAGTACTCAATTAGAAATTCAATAGAACTAATCAAAAAGTTGAAAGCAATCCACTTACAAGATAACTATGAACTCATATCGTTCGATGTAACTAACATGTTTACTAAAATTCCTCCTAAATAATGTCTAATACTTGTAAGAAGATTACTAGAAGATAAGAATATTAATCCAGGAATAATATCAGATATACTTAATTTATTTGATGTATGCATTAATCAGAATTATTTCACTTTTGACAATAAGATATATATTCAAAATGAAGGTTTACCAATGGAAAGCCCTATATCACCTATTTTAGCAAACATTTTTATGGACAATTTAGAAAGAAAGATCTTTGAAAGTAATATTTCGAAAAATATTTTATTTTGGTATAGATATGTAGATGACATATTAGCTTGTTTTATGGGTAGTGAACGACAATTAGATGTATTTTTCATTCACATCAATAATTTACACCCGAAAATTAAATTTACATTAGAAATTGAAGAAAATAGATCAATCAATTTTCTTGATTTAAAAACTCAAAGAGTTAAAAATGTACTGGATTATTCAATTTACCTTAAACCAACACAAACTGATGTAACAATTCCATTCAATTCTAACCACCCTGTGTCACACAGACTAGCAGCATATAATTCAATGATACATAGAGCTTTTTCAGTTCTTATGAAAAATTGTAATTTTGATAGAGAGATTAATACAATTAGACAAATAGCAACATCTAACGGTTATCCATTAGATATGATGAATAAGCTAATTAGTAAAAAAGAGGAAAAAGTGGCATTACAACTAATATATCTTAAACAAGCTGATGAAATTAAAACTTATAAAACCATCACATATGCATGAAATATTTCTAATAATATCTTCAGCAACGAATACAACAAAGAAACAAGAACTGTATTTCCTTGAAGAACTGGAAATTAGAAGACATTTGAGAAACCCACAATATGGAGTTGTCAATGAACAGTTGAATCTAGGGAATTCTCCACTAATGAACTGTCTTCTTAAGTGATAATGGTAAAGATCAGCAGATATAGTTTTCCTGGTTTTCTATATCATTGGACAGTTATACTGATCTTAATTGGAAAAATGATATCCAGGATATCACCATAGGGCTAATAATATCTAAGCTTCAATATTTGTAATATCACACCTTCTTCTTTTCCCTATAAACATATATTAAGCCAATCACAAGTTAGGTTACTTCTTGGTCTAGCCAAAAATAACTACTAAACATCAGGTAGGCATAAAATGAAATGTAACTTCTGTCATTCTGACGATGATATTGATTTATCGGAACAATTGTCAATTTTTTAGAATTTTCAATAACTTGTATTATATTGTGGAATTAACTAGAGACCTTGAGTTTCATTTAAAAACACGCATATATCGCTATCTTCGTTTATATGGTCACCTAAGCAGTTTATATTGAATTGGTTACCAGCCTATCGACTGATGCATTCATCGCCACGTTGAAGAGATTCATTGGACGTCGAGGGAATCCTAACGTCATTTACTCTGATAATGGCACAAATTTTGTCGGGACTTGTAATCAGCTTCGAGACCTATCCATTTTCTTTCAAACTCAACAAAATGTTTATTATATTTCTTTTTATTTAGCTATAACAAATATTGCACGGAAATTAATTTCTGCTAGATCTTCTCACTGAGGTGGCCTTTGGAAAGCGGCGGTACGGAGTACCAAAACTCATCTAACGCGACTCTTACGTACATCCAACTTCATATTTGAGGAAACTTCAACCATTCTGGTTCAAATTGAGGCGGTCTTAAATAGTCGTCCGCTATATCCTTCATCTAATGATCCCAATGATCTTCAAACTTTGACTCAAGATCATTTTTTAAAAGGATGTTAAACATATTTTCCAGAAAAGGACATCAGCGAAACTACTTGTAACCGTCTTAAATTTTGAGCCCAGATTACAAAAATTCAGCAAATTTTTTGGAAACGGTGGTCCAAAGATTATCTACAACAATTACAACACCGCCCTAAGTGGCAAAAGATGGCACAGTCACTCAACGTGGGTGATTTAGTGCTAGTTTTTTCGGAGGATTGTCCTCCATTGAATTGGCCTCTAGCCAGAATATTGGAAATTTATTCAGGCATTCAGGGCGTGACGGAAAAGTCCGGGTAGCTGGAATTAAGAGTAGTGAAGGCGAATACACTCGTCCAATTATCAAACTTGCTCCTCTTCCCTCGGAAGACAATTAACCTTCCTTTGCAAGGCCCATAGCTACTGTGGATGCCAACGGGCAACCTTCCTTGGAACTGCTCTACTGTGGTTGCTAACCATTCTATGATAAATTATTAATTTTGTTTATTCTCTCACTCCCCCCCCACAGTATTTTAAAAACACGTTAAACACGTTCAACAAATTGTGTTCTTTTCAAATCTCGTACCATTTGCCTCGGGCGCACTCGAATGGCCGAACACGTGGTACCGCCTTTTTCCCTTCGACAATGTTTCTGTGGTTCGTATCTTTCTCTGGTAGGGCTAACTGTTGTAAGAGCATGGTCTCTACTTTTTCTTATACCTGATAGATAAATATTAGTTGTGATTACTCTAGCATGAGTGAATCCGATGTTTCGATGCTTCATCATGTGAAATAGTGTTTGTATTCAATGGAAAGCAAATTTAATCCATTTTAAGGTTATGCAACTCCTTGATTTACGCTCAAATTGTCGAAGCATAGCAGCGTTCAGCTCTCTGACGGTGTTGCCTATCTTATTCCCAAATTTATCTCTCACTTTCTTATTTATATATAATACAGCGTGAGGCAATATGACTGAACTATCCTTTGGCGTCTTAACGGCAAATTAGACGTAGAAATAAGTAGATTACTCAGGACTATAATTTAAAAATATTTTGGAATATACAGGGTGCTCCAAAAAAGCGTGCCGTATCAAAGTTAGGTTCCTTTAAATGGAACACTCTGTATTGTATCACGTGTTTGAACTGTACTATTAAAAACAATGTGAGTTCATTAACATTTCTCTATACCTATCTAGTTCAGTTTCCAGGATAAATCGATTTTACATAATTTGTAGACTCTCCGAAAAATACTATAACTTCAAAATAAAATCGAATAACCACACTATCTCACTAAAATCTTTCAACATTCTGTTTCCAATATTTACTGGTATGCTATAATATACAGGGTGTTTTTAATATGTCAGTATAACACGATCCATTTAATACATAAATTTCTGGCTTAATTTAAATGGAACATCCTGTATCTGTTGGGTCTGTTCAACGTGGGAATTTATTACCTTTCAGTTGGTATTAGGGTTGCCTACATTTTACTCTGATAGTTTTCGAGAAATTTTAAATTTGTTTATTGATATTCAATTATTTGCTGACATCTAGTTACTTATGACATGATGATACTCCGATGGAAAGTTTTGAAAATTTTGAATTCAATTTACTTTAATTTAATAATAAATTAAAGGTTTCTTGAATTAGAATTTTATTAAGGGTAAATACACTATTATTGGGCATACAGATACTATAAGCTTCACAATTATAAAAAAATAACTACAAGCAATTTAAAGAAGGTGTTCAAAGTGATGCCCATTTTGTTGGATACAAATTTCAACTCTTTTAAAAAAGTTATTGTTCACTTTCTTTAACATTTCTGGTGTTACTGTTTGAAACGCTCTCCTTATCCTATCCTTCATGTTCTCAGGAGTGGTTAGCTCTGTATTGTAGGCAATACTTTGTATGTAACCGCAAAGAAAATAGTCTAATGGCGTCAAGCATGGGGATCTTGCCAGCCAAAGATAAGGACCCCCTTGCCTAATCCATTTTTGTGGGAAAATATTGTTAAGGTAACGCCATACAATAACACTGTAAGGAACAGACGCACCATATAACTGCAGCCATATTTTTTGTCTTGTAGCTAGTGGAACGTCATCTAAAAGTTCGGGTAGTTTGTTACGTAGAAATTTACGAAATTTTTTTCCAGTTAGCGTTTCATTAAAAAATAAGGCCCTATTATGTGGGTTCCAACAATTCCTGCACATACATTTATTGACCAACGATGTTGATGATCATCACTTCGGAAGTAATGCGGATTTTTCGTCGTTATATTAATGAAAAATATGTATATTTACTAAACCGTTTTTATTAAACGTAGCTTCACCCGTAAACACAACAAAATCAAAAAAATCTTCAGACCCTGCCACTTTGTCCATAACCCATAAACAAAACTCAATAAAAACGATTATCAAATAGTTGCCGGTGCATTTGAATATGGTAGTGATGAAATTTGTGTTTTTTATTATCGTAGCGACACTTCTCTTGCTTATACCTACTTGCTCACTAATACATACTTGACTAGTATGTGGATTCTCAACAAGCTCACCCATTACTTCAAATTCTGAATCCTCTGTAATTGCAGATTTTCCTCTAGAATTTTTTGTATATTGCACGCTTCCAGTAGTTTTGAATACTTGCAGTAGTGTTTTAAAAACATTTCTGTTAGGATGATCTCTATTTGGATACTTTTGAGCTGATAATCTACTTGCTAAAACAGTTCTCCTGACACTCACCAATAATTCAGATCATATTTATTCTTCGTTCGTTAGAGTTCTTTTCAATGTTTAACCAGGGATTATTAACTATGTCAATTATTAAAAATTAATAATACATCAACACTATACAAATACAATACACAAATACACACTATACAAATTTATAAATTTATTTGACAGATGGAATGGTATTAAAATAATATCTATTTGAAAGACATTTCATAGGTAACTAGATGCCAGATAAGTGAATAATATTAAAAACCAAATACAGTAGTACACAGCCACCCACTTCAGAGGACATGAAGAATAGGATAATGCGAGCTTTTTAGAGAATAACACCAGAAATCTTAATAAAAAATAAACAATAATTTTTTTAAAAGAGTTTAAGCTTGTATCTATTACGATGGACATAATTTTGAATACTTTTTTTGTAAGTTTTTTTACTAATCTTAATGCAAAGTTAATGATTGTGTACCCTTAATATAATTCTGATTTAAGAGACCTTTAATTTATCAATGATAAAACATACATCAAAGCACTTACTGTCAAAATAACAAATCTTTAAAAACTTTCCATCGGAGTATCACCATGTCGTAAGTTAACTAGATGTCAGCAAATAATTGAATATTAAAAAACAAATTTAAATTTTCTCGACAACTATCAGAGTTAGATATAGGCAACTTCAATACCAACTGAAAGATAATACATTCCCACATTGAACAGACCGAACAAATAGAGGGTGTTCATTACAATACGGTGTGTTCCATTTTTAAGATAAAAAAATTACTCATAAGTAAAATAAAAAAACGATTTTTTTTGTAGAAACCCTAATACCCTAATATTATTTTGAAGGGAATCTAATTCTGCATCAAATTACGCCACTAAATAAGTGGTGTTCCATGCAACTTTATGAAGTTATTTGATTGAATATGTGTCCAAATTTTGAGGCAATTTTTTTCGCCACTGTGTATAATATTGCATTAAAAATTTCATGTAGTAGTCAATTTTATCCTTTGAGCTGAGCAGTACATTTAATCACGAGCAGCTCGTTATACGTTACAGGGTGAAAACAATTTTCAAATTATGGTCTGTATTTGTAAATTTCTCATAATTTCTCAGAAACGGTCGGTTTTAAGTATGGCAAATATAATAGCATTTCACCTTTCTTTTGTCTATAGTATCTAAAAATAGAAAAAAATATAGGGTGTTCCATAAGAAAAAATATAACTTTGGTATGTGTTTTTTTTGGGATCACCCTATACATTTCAAAATCATTTAGGGATATGCTCCTCTCGGACCCACATATGACTGTGCTAAATATTTTCCCCTAACTCTCTTAATTTCTCGTAGAAATACCGAGGCGAATGTGGTGGGCCACCCGGTATATAGCGCAAAATTCTGGGACCGGGATTTTTAGACGGGTGCCCCCTACATAGATCTATGTTATTTATGATAATGCCTTCTTAAGAAATTATTGGAACGAGTTACAACAGAATCTGTAGCAAGTTTATTGCTCATGTTCAAAACGAAGATAAAAAAGTATGGGATGTAGGTAATATAACTGACAAAGTTATCCATTATATTATTATCAATGTAGGTACTTGTGATATTGATGATGGAAAATCGGGAAATGACAAAGTGTAAGTTCTGACAATGCTATTTTTGACCCCGCAAAAAACAATAATACCTTTTCTGACATTGAGCGTCCGGAAGTAAATAACGAAGTGATTTTAATAAAACTAAATTTGTTGACTGAATGCAAAAAGATATAATGTTCGGCACATTTGATCCACAGTATCAACACTACCTTTTGTGGCACTGTAATCTAGAATCATGTGCATGATAGAGAAAACAACTGATTTCTTTTTCCTTGGAGTGGAAGATACCAGGTTAACATTTTTTGATAGGAAAATAAAGACGATCCTTCAGTTCTGGTTTTGTCTATAATATATTCATGGGGAATTTCCCTTTTGTACCTACCAGTTATCAGTGGTTATATTCCTGTTATGTGATCAGCTGTGTGATTACTCTTCTCTAAAAACGGAAGTTGACTTTAGGATTACCTTGAATGACGAAGGAGACTATAATGAATATTGGTCATTATTGCCAAATTTATTCATACTAGTGTATAAAATGTGGCAACGCGCCCGCTGGAGGGTTCGGAACGTGTATTTTTGTAACAAATATATCAAAATATCACATAACCTCATGACCTTAATATATTTTTACCTCTTCATGAAATCTTGTAAAATCTTATATATGCGATTTTTTTAAAAAATCCTTCGAATTACAGATTATCTTCTAAATTTTATCAAAGATCGCCAATATTTGTGACATATTCAAAATGAATCAGAAAATGAAAAAACACTTATAGCAATTTTGCAGACTATATCGTTTTATTTGGAGAGGTCCATAACCTTCGCCCACCCCTGAAACATTATGCTTAGGTATTCTATTTGAATTCAAGTTTTAAGTGTCTTTAGTTCTCACCCTCAAGTCTTCTTCTTCGGATAAAGATAAAGATTTATGTTTATTGCAATTAAAAATGATGTTCTGTTCTGTTCCCTGCAAAAACGTATTGGACATCGAAGTAATGGCCTGTCTAGTAGCTCGTCTCAGAACTGGAATGAAAATATATTTTTTTAATTAATATAAAGCAGTTGAACACATATCTATTCATATGAGTTTATTTTATATTGCCAATACGTACCTCCCCTTTTTCCTTGAACATCTTCAGCATTTGTGAGACCTGAAATATCAAGAAATTTATAATTTTAAAAGTTAAAGTCATCCTGTTAAGCTTTTTGTAAATATTTGAATTTTCTTTTTTTGCATTAACATAGTTTAACAGTTTGGTTAAATAGAGAGGATTTATATTTTCTACCATGAAACAATTCTAGCGTTGATGTTGCGTTCTTCCTTTGATTTCAGTATTATTTTATCAATGTTCGCATTCACTTGTGGTATATTCAGCACAAGAAATTGCAGTTTTCTCCAAACTAGAATGTGATTGTTTCAACAGTTATAATAAAGTATTTAGAATTATCACGCTCCACTTCCAAAAAGACTACAATATCAATACCCTAATAAACATTTCATAATTTTCCCGCTTCTATTTTGTTACATCTTTATGAATAAATCCATTTTAGAACAATATTGATCAACTTATTAGTACCATCCACAAGAAACGAACAGTTACAATAAATATGAAAGAAATTTCCTATTATGAGTCTGAAAAATTTATCAAAATGAATCCAGCCGTTTGGTTTGGAGGAAAGGAACATATTATGAATAAATCATTTATAATAAAAAATGTATGGGTTAGTAATAATACTTAATTTGAAAGACAGAACATCACCAGGACTGTATGGCAATAATATGGAGCTAGTTAAACACGGTGGCAATTATTACATCACATGCATACCCTGTTCAATAGGATATATGACCAGGAAAGGAGATGAGAGGAATGGGATGAAAGCATAACTTACTATAACTGTAATGAAGAAAAGGGAAAAATGGATCTAAAGAATTATAGAGGGATCAGTCTGCTAAGTACAGCCTCAGCATTATTAACTGAAAATATTGCAAGATGTCTCACGTAGAAGTATCAGAGACGAACCTCGAAAATATGCAGATATACGAGTATACTAGGTGCTCATAGCGGCGTGACAAATAAATCATACGTTTTTTTAATTGAAACACTCTGTATATTTTCTTATATTCAGATTTCTCCTATAATAGTCGCTCTTAAAATATGCAGTTTCTTTAATTTATATACGGTGTCCTTTTTTATATCGAAATTGCTATACGAAACAACTAGTAAATAAATGAATATTTATTTTAGTTAGTAAATTAACGAATATTGTCCAGTTTTTAAAATAATTGTAATATATATCATTAGAAAACATCTGTATTCAGGGTGAGCTAAAAAGTTGACTTATGATTGTCGTAATTCTTTTAAATCATTACGCCTATAATTTTTTAAATTGCATTTGGCATATTATTTCATTTTTGTGAAGGATTTATTAATCCTAAATTCATAACTTTCCGAAATACTTTAAAGTTTCTTCAAATTTTAGTAATATTTCCTTAATTTAGTCGCTGAAAATAATTTTGAACTAAATGTTCAAAGTGACCACCAACAACGTCTATGCAATTTTGTATGCGATTTTCAAATGAATTTTCTGCATTTGTACGTCAGTATTAATAAAAGCTTCTCTTATCCTATCTTCCATTTCATCTGCTGTTGTTGCAGGTTCTTGGTACACACGGTTTTACTTTTCCACCAACCCTATCTTAGATTCGATAAAAGTATTAGTTTACCCCAAAAAAAGGTGTAGTAATTTTAGATTTAGTTCGAGTTATTTTCATGTCTTTCGCTGAGAAAAAATCCTGTGTGTACGTTGTCATCTGTCGGCACTTTTTTTGCTCTCCTTGTAAACACGAGATAGCCTCCGGAGTGCATAAAATCACCAACTATACGATTTGGTATTTTTCGGGGCATCTCACAGATGGATCTTATTGACTTTCAGTTCACCAGATACAGTACAACGGGTGCCATAGTACCTGAAGTATTACACTTTTGGTCTTTCTTTGGAGAAATTTTGTTTTTTGTACGATACAGCCCCTGGAGTGTATAAAAGTGACCAATTTGTTGATTGTATATTGTTTATTGCGTTTCACAAATGAACCCTATCTATTTTCAGGTCGCCATCGTCAGTACAACGGGTGCTATATCCAAATATACTACATTTTTGATATTTGGAGAAATTTCGGTTTGTTAGCACGATATAGCGTCTGAAGTGTACGCAAGTGCCATTTTATCATTGGATACTATTTTTGGCATCTTATATAGGAATCAAATTTATTTTCAGCCCTCTAGAGACAGTACAATGAGACCTATACATCTCGCATTTCGGTATGTTAACACGATACAGCTTCCAGAGTGCGGAAAAGATAGTTTTAATCATTAATACCGTTTATTTTATGAAGCCCCACATGAAGAAATCAGTTATTATGATCCCGGTGATGGAGCTGGTCATGCTCATGCAAATAGTCCTCCTCTGCCTTCCAGGAAAATCATAGTTATTTTCCTCTAAAATATCTCATACTCTTATAAGTTGTCTTTTCGAAATTTAGGATGTACCAGTTTTACAGGTCTACCTATCAGCATTTTCTTTGTGATGTACTGGCACTTTGTAAAGAAAGTTTGCACATATATCAGAGGAAATTTCTTTTGATAAAATTTTAAACGAGGATGAAATGCGTTAAATGTAGCTAATATTTCTTTTAGTTAATTCTCAGGAACACATGTTATACAGTCACCTACATATCTTTTAAAAAATATTGGTTTGAAATTTTGTGATAGAATAACATTCTCCTCGACATATTCCATAATCAGATTTGCTATAGTTGCAGCTCTTGGTGATCTCATGGCCACTCCAAATATTTCACAATATATTTTATCAAGTTTATGCGTCAGATCAATAACAAAGGAAAAAACGAGTTTTTTCACTTCCAACAGGCCGCCATTTTGTTTCTACTGTGACAATTTGCCCCTATAACTAAAACGTCCAATATTTTCGCCCAACGGATTTTTGCATCAAGTTTGGTTTCGATCCGTCACAAAATGCACCCTGTATCGTGCTAACAATTTCCGTTATAACAAATATATTATATAGCATCGAAAAAATATAGACAGAAATATGTAATAGTAACAAGAAATACAGTTAAATTATAATACCACATAATCGAGAGATACGGAATGGTATCTTTCCCTCCTGTTACCACACTCAACTCAAAAGTGCTGTGTAAATCCGTCTGTGATCTGACCAATCAGGAATCTATAGAATTGCCAAATTTAAGTCAAATATAGTCATTTTTTGATGGTTGTATTTGTGAAAACATTCAAAAATTAAATTTAAGCTGAAACACGGCGACTATTTACACAACCGCAAATAAAGTACATATTGTTAAGGGGTTCTTCGGGGGTAATTTTGTAAAAAATAATATAAATCTATTTATAGTGTCTTTTGTAGATAGTCCTATACCTACGGGACTGAATGGTTATGGATTATCATCAATATGAAAAAAATAATTTAAGTTATCTAATAAACTGCAGTCATCTGCAACACCATCAGTATTATAGTTCTTGACTATAATACTTACACACAATAATCTCTCTTTTAAGAGGCAATACTGTACTTTAAAAAGCTTTGGCATTACTATTGGGCTTATTTCAGAAAAAATAGGGCTTTTCTAGAGAGTAGCATGACGCGACTTCGGGAAAATTTCAATGCAGTTTTTCATTTTGGTGATCCTAGATGCCACAATCACCCTCTGTTCCAAAGGTTATATATATATATATATATATATATATATATATATATATATATATATATATATATATCGCGATAGCGGTAGAAGTGGCATCCGTATAGATTTGTAGCGCTGTGGCATCCTCCGATATCCACAATATGTATATAGAACAGCCCCAATACATAGAGATCATGCACAGAGTGGCTTCCTATTATTTGCCAACACTGGGACCTTGATCGATTATAAGTAGGTAGATTTGAATTTCTCTAAGAATCGGTGTGTCCTGTATATTGTATATAGATCGCGTTCAAAGTGACATCCAGCAATTTTAAATATGTATTTATTTTTCTTTTGAGAGAGGAGAATGAAACATACTTTCTAGTAATAGGAATGTTGACGGTTGGTACAAATCCATGTGGAGCTATATTTTACACATAAAAGATAGTTTTTAGAAACCTAAAGTAACATTGTAAAAAACATATTATTCGTTTTAAATTAAACATATTTCTCATAACCCAGTTATGAATATGAACTATTTTTCTTGATTTGTTGGAACAACGATAATATTTCACGATTTTTATCACAATGGAGACTGGACCCATCAAAAGAAATAGCTGTAACTTACCGATTATATAATGGTGCGTACATTGACATACTTTATTACAAATGAGAGAGACACATTACTCATTTTATATATTCTTTTATCATATTTAGAGCTACTTAACATCTATATCAACGGAATAAAACTTGAAATCAGCTCTGTAAACAAACAAACCACTAATAAATAGTTGACTTTTCAGTTTTACCACAACCAAAAATATCTAAAATGATTCTCAATTTGTATTTGTAGTTTATCAGAGATTATAACTTACATTAATGTTAATGAAAAAGACTATCCATCTCAAATATATTATGCAAGGAAATAGCAGTAAGTAAAACGCAAAATACGTACTACAGCACATATTATTACAAGTTACAGAGGCAACTAGTTTCGGCACACTGAGCTATCATCAGGGCTTAAATGTATATATCATTCACATGAAAAGTATTATAAAAGGAAAGTTGTCACATGCCCGTGACATCCAGCAGAATCCAAGATGTGTCAGTAGGTAATATGGAAAATATATTGTAGGAAAATTTTATTAAAATAAGGAAAATTTACATAATTATGCCAACGTCAAACAAAATTAAAATTAGATAACGGTAAGAGAAGCAATTAAAATTAAATTAATGTATAATTAAAAGAAAAAGAAAGAAAATATGGACTTCGTCTTACCGCAGAAGCCGTCTGAAGCAAGAAGTCCAGTAATTGAATAGTCGTATTAGGAAAATGAGCAATAGGGAGGACCGAACGTGGACTAACGAAAAACAACTTTTGCGCTCTGTTACTCCGCATGATAGTAATTATATACTCAGAATACATATTTTAATACTCATAATTCACACCATTTGTATATTCATGGTCGTAGGAAAAATAGAGTACATAAGTCGTTAGAAGTTGTATTTCCTTCGTACGGAATATGTCACTTTCCACACTTCTTATACAATACTATTCAAATTCGAGTCTATGCATTGGGATCATGGTAACGGTAAGAGATATAGCGATAGTTAAATGGGAGCAAAGTTGTGTATTTCAGAGGTCACTTATTTGATTCAAGTCAGTCTAGCTTCTTTAGTTCTGGAGATATACCGGAAAAATTGAAAATTTTGAAATTCTTCTTTTGCCTACATTTTTTTAATTTGCGAGGATTTTCCAAAACTTTACCATAACAACTTTTTGTATATTGAACTATTACCAGAACAATTTTAACCTCTTTCAATATTCCATGACAGCTGTAATTGAAAAATATCAGTGAGTAAGAAGTGGATCAATGCCAAGTTGATAATACAACAATGTCTTGTTTGATTATTGTAGATTTGAAATTTTACCGGAAATAGTTCAATATTTCCAAAACAGTCTGTAGTTCAGATGTAAATACTACACCGATATGAAACATGACTCTTGGCATTTGAATTAATGCAATAAAAAATATAGATTCGTATTTGAAAATAAAGACTTGAGGGTGGCACAATTTGAACGATACTTTATATATAATTTTTTTTCACATTGAGCATCCTGAAAAATTTTTTAGTTCGAAAACAAAAGCTTTTCAATCTGTAACCTACAGAATAATCCACGTTATACATCCAAAGAAATTATTTTTTACTTCCTAGCGCATTTGAATAAATGTTTGTCATTAAAAAGTTCTTTTATGATTTTATTTTATGCTTTTGGTCTTCTCGTTAGTCTATGCATTTCTGATACAGCTTCATTATTATAAGGTGATTTTTCCGCGAGTTCTGAGCTATTATAATTAACTGATTTGCCATCGGGGAGCCACGATATTGAATTTTGACAATCTCCTTCTGAATTCGTAACCTCAACCCACAATTGGACAATAATCACAAATCTCGTTCGCCATGTTGAATTTATGAATTTTGACATAAAGATGATTATTTCAGGTATTCAATCATCTGACTATAATTTAGGGTTCAAATGGAAATTCAATGAAGTTTTTTTTTTCAAATAGAATAACCTAAATATTTGTTAATATTTGGATTCTTGAAAACATGTATCATTCTTCATACTCTATCTTTAGCTACGGCGGTTCCAAGACATGTCAAATAAGTCGCCCATTTTATCAGTTTGAAATAAAATAAACTATTATACCAGAAATCCTAAATATATTTAATTGTAATTTCGGCGACCTTGTATGTTCCAGTATTAAAAACATTCCTTCCGATTCTAATGCTGTAAAATGTGATATTCAGACGCTGATTTTGATAATAACTCAAGTCCCATATTCAGAAAATTTCAACGTTATGAATGATTCTCATGCAGCCATTGATTCTCATCATCATATTAATCAAAATTCCAACATTGAAAATGCCATCATGATACCCCTGAAAATCGGAACTTTATACCCAGAACACTCGGAAGATTTTGAATATGGGGTTTAATAGTTGGCTTCCACTTGAAATAAATATTTAACGTCATTAACATCTGAATGTCATATTTAACACCAACTCTTGTAGAATCGGGAGGAATGTTATTGTTCTTATCATACCTACATACCTATGAAATGACATTCAAAAATAATATCGGACTTCTCGCACACACTTTCACTTTTTGTTATGAAGGATAAACTGTACGATTCAAAAATCGTCAAAGATAAGTCAAGGATATGATAAATGTTTAACATACTTTTTCTTAGAATCGGAATTTAAAAAACATTTAGGGAGCTCCTTTCGTAATAACGAAGTTCGTTAAGTTTCCGATTGAACCGGAAATGACAGTCAGATGTTTAAATACCTGAAATGTTCATCCAATATACCTATACAAATCACTCAAATTTCGAACCGACCGCCCATTTAATAACGAAATAGTGGGTTGGCTAGTAATGTTGTCGGCAAACTATACATAAATAGAAAACATGTTTAATTGGAATATGTACTATTTATTTTTTGTACGAACATTTGTATAAGTTTCATAAAATATTTTTTCATGTCTATTTCATCTAAAACGCGTAATAGAAAGAGCTTTGATGATGATACTGATCTGAAAACTTGTACTCAGTCCTGATAAATTCCTCACTACTTCATCATCTCTTTAGATTTCTTATTCTTTTAATATGATCTTCATTAGCGTTACACCTAAGTCTAGCAATTAAAGTGAATTCAAGGCTTTTTTTTAAATTTCGCGTTCACACTTTTCTTTTTGAAATTCTATTTCAAATTTTTTCTTCAAAATTCCGATCCTAACTTTTCACGGGTTTCGAATTATTCAAAAGTATGAAAAAAAACCTTTATCAAACTCAGACGGCTGAATGGAGCATATAAAGGAAAGTTGATTTCAATCGCCCCATTTTGAGCTCTGGTTCACTCTGTAAGAATAACTGTATGTTGGCCTGGGCCACCCTGTATACAGACATCACACCAGTAGAACCATTAGCACATGTTTAAGTTTTGCATTTATAAGACTCCCTATATATTGGAACATAGCTTTAATTTTTGCTCTGCACTGTTAGGAACCGGTGGTGTAGTAATGAACAGACCAAACCGCTATGGTGTTGAGAAAAAAACTCTAGTGTATAGATAGTTTTTATTGCCCTCTACAACTTTTATTTAAGATATTTTTTGCCTTAGATCAAATGAGGATGCAGTTATCGTCCATACAGTTATCATTGATACACCCTGTATATGCCAGAGAGAGTTTCAACTTCTCCGAAATTTTTGTAAAATCCAATATTCCAGGTCAACTTCTAACAATCCACCTAGTAATCTGATTGCATTTAGGTTTTCGGAATTTTCACAAAAAAAACTACCTCTGCTATAGTGAAGTAGAAAAATATACCCATTCGAAAATTAACCTGAAAATAGTAGTAATTTTACTTCATCTCGTGGTTTACGTTGGAAAATTCAATTCATTTTCCCCTTATTCACGCAAATTCAGAATTCTTCAGTGTGTTTTATCGCCAGCATGATTCATTTTCATCGCCAGTAGTGTTTTATTTTGCCTCAAAATCAAATTTAAGTCATTTGTAGAACGAAAATATAACTTTTCTATCAATAACGGTAGATATTCTGCAATAACTAGCCTCCTTCGCACTGTCAACAATGGTAGCAATAAATTAAAACAGATGTAATTCATCACAATCAATGTTAAACGTTTTCTATAACCAAAACCGAGATCGGCAACACTGCCGGGATGCCACTATGGAAGAAAAATATATATACAGACGCCAAACTATACCGTTCTTCGATATGTATACTGACGGATGCCACTTTGTGCGTCAGATGTATAATAAATATATAAGTGTGCTACTATAACGCCGCGTACGGAGAACCTGTGAACATTGGTGTATAGGTTTATACAAAAAACGACCAAAGTGACGTCCTGCTGATTTCATCAGCCATAGATTCCCAAACATTCACTGAACCGTTTGCGATATTTTGGAGCTCGATGCACTGTGACGTCCGTATATCGGATGTCATAGTGCCGCGGACGCCACAGCTACCGCGATTTTAACATGGGCGGAAGCCACTTCACGCAGGGAATGTATATATATATATATATATATATATATATATATATATATATATATATATATATATATATATGTATATATATATATTATATATATATAAATATATATATATATATATATATATATATATATATATAGATATATATATATATATAAATATATATGTATATATCCTTTGGAATAGGGTGTCGCGTTATACTACGCTGTAGCATTATGAAATAAGCCTAAAATGTTTAAATAATAGGCCTAAAATTATTTCACTCCGTTGAGTCTTTCTTATATAGATACTCAACAAGATCACGTCATAAAAATAAAAATAAATTAATAATCTATTAATTATAATTTTTTTAGTTAACAAAAAATGAAAAATCGAAGTATTGTTGTGAAAGATTTTTTTTATTTACGGTTACATTACCGTTTTTGAATTAATAAAATAATTTTCTCCGGAATTTGCTTATAAATTCTTTATAAACAAATAGACTAATTTGATATTTTGAACAAAATTCTTTTTACAATTTTATTGTCATGATTTAAAGAAAAGAGATTTCAATATCAATTTGTTCATTGTTGATAATCGTTTTTTCATATTTGAAATGTTCAAATGATTAGTCTGGAAAAAATGTTTTTTCAAATCAAAATTGACAGTCCTCTCTATAGTAACAAGGAAAAGACAATTTTTCTCCAAATTCAATTATTAATCTTAACAATTTGTTACGAACAATTTCAAAACTTGGTTAATTTTTTTCTCCTGAAACTACTAAAAATTACGAAAACAACCATATATGGCAAGGTTCCGAAATATTTTTTTTCATAATTTATTGTACTTTGAAAAAATATTTGGTACCGATGTATCATCGGCTGCTTGATTTTCCAACTAAGGAACTAGAATATCTTGGAAACTTTGTGATATAAAGAAGATTATACAATGTTCCAATCAGTCCTTGAACAATTCTGAGGTTACTATTAATCAGTTGCAATGCGTATTTGTTTATAAAATTAATGCTGTTTCCAAGTTTTTCAAATTTTTTTATTTCAAACTTTTAAAATAGTGCATATTCGTTTAAAGAGCTTGAGGGCAATGTTGTTAAGCAATAAAATATGTGACAGTTACAAATGTATATTTATAAATATAGTGATTTTTTATGAATTCACTATTTCGACAAATTTCTATACATTTTGTTTGTTTTTAGCTATCTACTTATCATGGTCCGTCTACTTATATATTTTTGATCAAAAATTAATTTCAATTCAAATGTTTTCAGCTACCATTCAAGAATCTTCAATTATATCATGAAGATAAAGTGGTATTGTTAAGTAAGCTTGTAATTACAATTAAAAAAGAGTTTCACTTGGATGGAGCGGGTCATTATATCGTACAAAACTCGAAATCAATAAATACCCAAGATAATCAATGTAGTCCATGTGGAAAAGTTTCACAGATGAATGAAAAAGTATTGGAAAACTTTATCGGAAAAGTATGTAAATTACAAAAAAATCACTTTATCTATAAATAAATGAATGTAGCTGTCGCATATTCAATTACTTAATAAAAGTGCCCTCAAGATCTATAGCCGAATTATTTTAAAAAGTTAGAAATCAAAACCAGCATCAATTTTAATAACAAATACGCATAGTAACTGGTTAAGAAAATCTGCAAAATTGTTTAAGGACTCATGTAAAAGATCGTTTAATCTTCTTTAAAAATTAATTGAATGTTTATTTTCGTATTTCAGATAGTTTTTAAGATATTTTAGTTTCTTAGTTGGAAAATTAGGCAGCTGCTGTATCTTCGGTACCACCTATTTTTTCAGTATCTGCAATAAATAATAGAAAAAGTTTTTTCTTCGGTATTGTACCATATATGGTGATTTTCGTACCTTTTAGAAGTTTCAGTAAAAAAAATTGTGATATTTTTCTTAACAAATTGGTAAGTTAATAAACAGTAAAATATGTAAGGAACGATTTATTTGTTTCTACTTAGAGGACTGTTAATTATGATATAAAAACAAATGTTTTTTAACTAACTAGTTAAACATTTCAAATATGATGATGATTATGAACAAATAATATTACAATTTTAACATCTTAATTTATTTATTTCTTTTGCAATTTCTTGTTTTTTAATCAATGATTTCAATACATTCCACTAGAAAAAATTCCCTATCCAATCAGCTATCACAAATATTTTTAGTAGCATTATCTTACTTTTTCACGAATTTCAAATTGACTACACTAGATACGTAGTTACACTATCTTCAAACATTGAATAATAACATCAATAATTAAAACAAAAAAATTGTATTTGTGGCTGGTATTTATGATTGGTGTTTAGCTTTAAATTAACAAACAGTGATCAATGTTTGCAGGACAGCATCTGCCAGCCTCATCTAGTATAATATATTCCTATTTATTCCTCAATACTCAAACCAATACCTGGATAAAAACAAATGACACAAAGACCTTGAATTTTTTTCATTTCGCCGAAATGAATTCTGGATTTTTCCCAGCTGCATATTTTCTTATCACACATAAGTACACAAGAAATATTAGTTCTGAATGTCATTAAATTGACAATATTTTTATATAATATGTAATATTTCATAACAATAATTTACATATTCAAACATATTATATTGATAAAACGCAATGTCAAATTCCATATTCTCTTTAAAAATAATTTATCTCTCTCATACGTAAAATATAAACAAACAAATGAAATTGACAAGAAAGTAATGGTTCCCTTAATGAATTATAATACAATTTTGTGAAACTTACCTATAACTAAGAAAATTGTTACAACAGTCCACTTCATTTTCAATGATAATACTTCTTGACTTGTTTATACAAGAATATTGTTTATAAACTATTCACTGTGCTTTTATATACGAATGGACTTAACATACATATTTTGAAAAGCAATTCGATAGCAGATATGTTATACGAGGGAGCTTTCATTGTTTTGAACAGTTTCACTTATATTTAATGTGAATATTCGAAAATATTGGTGGGTTTTTGATAATCAGCAGATTGTTCAATATTTTTTTTGTACATTTAGCCTTATTCATAAACTCCATTCGCTTGATGGATATTCATTTCTCAAGAGCAAATCGCTTTGATATTGTTAGAAATCCAAAGACGAATTCGTTCATATCTGGAGTCCTGAAAAAATTTTGAATTATTGTAAGTACGGCTTCCATCAAGAATCTTACTTATAGCATTATTTTTATTGAGTTCCATCTACTTTTTTGCTACTTCACGTGATCATGATAAAGGTATCTTTACTGTTTTAACTAAAATGGTTTCTATATAATTAAAAATTCTAAGAAAATTGACAATTGTTTCGAAATTAAATATCATTGTCAGAATGACAGAAGGTACATTTCATTTGATGCCTACCTGATGTTCAATAATTATTTTTGGCTAGACCAAGAAGTGACCTTACCTTGTGATTGACTTAATATATGTTAATAGAAAAAAGAAGAAGTTATGATATTACGAATATTGAAGCTTAGATATTATTAGCCCTATGGGGATATCCTGGATATCATTATCCCAATTAAGATCAGTATAACTGAGTAATGGTATAGAAAACCACGAAAACTGTATCTGCTGATATTCACAATTATCACTTAAGAAGATAGTTTAAAAGTGGAGTTCTCCCTAGATGAATTTGTTCATTGTGGGCTTCCTAAGTGTCTTCTAATTTCCAATTCTTCAAGGAAATCCAGTTCTTGTCTTTATCACAAATATGTAGTACTTCTAGTTCTGTGTTAGGTGTCAATGAATGATTGGTGTCAAGTAGATGTTTTGCGTAATGGGATTTATCTGGTTGTTTTAATATGTATGCTCGTAAGTGTTCACTGTATCGGATTCAAAAAAATTCTAAAGGTTTGGTTCAAATATACATCATTACATTCTGGGCTTTCAAGTTTATATATACCAAACTTCGTTAATGGGGATATTTTTGCTTTTACATTTAACAATTTCGTAGTCACGTCACTTTCTGTTTTAAAAGAAATTGTTGTGTTTGTTACTAGATATATCTTTGAAATATTATTCGAAATATTTCTTGCATATGTGATGGTTTTATACCTTTTTATTTCTTAAGTTTGATTACGACATATTAATTGTATTGCCACTTTTTCATCTTTTTTATTAATTAGTTTATTTATCATATGTAATACATAACCATTCGATGTTGGATTTTGATGTGTATTTTTTTAACTGTACCAATTTCTTTATCAAAATAACATAGGAACTGAAAATACTCTATGTATCATTCAATTATATGCTGCTAATTTATGTGACATGGGATGATTGGAACTATATGGAATAGTGTTGGTTTTCGGTACATTGAATTATCAAATACATTATTAACTCTTTGAATTTTTAAATGAAGAAATTTATTGATTTATTTCCTTCAACTTCAAATGTAAATTCATTTTATGGTTGTAAATTAATAATGTGGTTGAAAAATATATCTAGTTGTCGTTCACTACCTATAAAACAAGTTAATATGTCATCTGCATATCTTTGCCAAAATAAAACATTCTTTGAAATATTACTTTCATAGATTTTTCTTTCTTAACTGTCCATAAAAATGTTTGCCATTATTGCTGATATGGGGCTTCGCATTGGCAAACTTTAATTTTGAATACATATCTTATTGTCAAAACTGAAATAACTTTGATTAATACATTCATCAAATAAATTGAATATATCTGATAATATTTCTGGATTAATTTTTTCATCTTCTAGTAATTTTCCTACCAGTGTTAGACATTCTTCAGGAGGAATTTTAGAGAACATATTGGTATCATAAAATGAAGTTGAATTTTTAGTTGAGTATTTAGATGTATATCCGTAACTATCAAGAATATTGTTTTATTGCTAATATATTATTAGGAGTATTAACATAAGAAACTACATGTCTAATTGGTTTCGTTATTCTGTGTAATTTAACGATTCCATATAATTGTGGAGTTTTAGGATTTATATTAATGTTAAACTTTTTCTCGTAATCACTTAAATGGTAATTAGAATTATTAACAATATCTCCTACGTTAGAAAACTTTTTTATTGGATCTGCTCTAAGAACTTGTACATCGCTAGATTTTATAAAGTTATATATTTTCGAATCATAATCTTTAGTTGTCAATATGACAGTGGCGTTCGCCTTTTCAGATTTTGTAATTTTTAGGTTATTATTTTCCACTTTCTTTTTAATTGAATTTAAAACTGTAATGTCATTTTTCGTTTGATGTTTATCCTTTAACGGTTCCATATTTTTGATTATATTGGCAATTTGTAATTTCTCATTAAAAAAATCATTTGAATTGGATTTCAAAGCTATTTCTGATTCTGTAGCAATTATGTTTCCAATATTATTCATAAATTTTGGTGGTATGCTGTACTATAAACCTTTATTTAAAAATTGTATTTCACTATCTGTGAAATTTGTGCATGAAAGGTTTTCAAATAGTGGTGCAAAGTGTGTTGGTATTTAAGTACTTACAGTTTAACGATGTATAGAATATTGAATTTTATGTTGTGTGTGTTCAATATTCTGTAGTTTCTGTTCTCGTTCCTTAAATTTCTTGTGCTTCATTGTGCTGACACTTTCTCTGATTTTGTCATCTAAACAATAAAATTTTACTGGTTATAGTTGGAACGTGAGTTCAGGATGTACAACTTTCATAAAGTTGTCTAAGGAGTCTCTTGTTTTAAACCATTTTTTACATTCTTCTTTAAGCCATACTCGTTGAGTGCATTTGATAGTCTTTTGTGCTTGAGGTGTTGTAGTATATTTTATATTTATATAATTTGGTACACTCTGGAAAAGGTTTTCTTGAATAAAAGAGAATTTGTTTAGGATAAACAAATCTGAAGTTTGAATAGAGTCAACCAAACAGAGGGGTTAAGTTAAAATTTTGGTTTGTTTAAAATTTCAAAGAAGAGATTGGGATCATTCAAACGAATTGTAGTGTTATACAAACATTCAAGTGACTAAATTTAAGGAAATTATATCTTTAGTCCAAACTCCAAGTTGTTTTCTTCCAACAATTTATATTTTAATATAAACAATTGAATTCCAAACAACTACAAGTTTAAATGGAACAATAGATTTTTTAAAACTTCAAAATAATTTCTTTTGTGCAAACTCGAGTTGTTCACTTTAAAGAATTACTATTTTAAATACAACAATTGATTTCTTTAAAAATCCACTCCGGTTTTTTTAAATTGTGATTGGTTTTAGTCAAAAAATTCATTTGTTTAAAATTCCTGAATAATTTCTTGCATCAAAACTCGAGTTGTTTCGTTCAAACAATGGATTTTTTAAATAAAAATGTCATGCCCCACTTTTGAAAAATAATTTGTTTGTTCAAATAAATGCTAGTTTAAATTCAAAAAGGCTAGATTACTGCAAAGGAAATTTAAGTGAAAAGTCTTGCTCTGTCCAAACATATTTATTAAAGAATTATATATCAAAAACTTAACACAAACATAGAATCATTGATTTTCGGTATATATATATATATATATATATATATATATATATATATATATATATATATATATATATATATAGGTAATTCACGCAAAGTAAAGGGCTACTGAAATAGAGTGGTAACCGTGGACATGCATGTTTCTGGCTCATTTTGCCTCATCAGCACGGCATAACCAAATAATGATGTGAAATTTGGGAGCAAAGATGTCAATCGAAACATGGGAAAACACAAAATAACGGATTAACATCTTTGCTCCCAAATTTCACATCATTATTTGGTTATGCCGTGCTAATGAGGCAAAATGAGCCAGAAACATGCATGTCCACGGTTACCACTCTATTTCAGTAGCCCTTTACTTTGCGTGAATTACCCATGAATCTCTTTGTTGTTGTTGTTAACATATCACGCGATATTCCTACATCTTCTTTTTTATATATACATATATATATATATATATATATATATATATATATATATATATATATATATATATATATATATATATATATATATACAGGGTGTCTCGGGACTAATGGGAAGAAAGTCAGGAACGTATAATCTGAGCCAAAATAATGTTGGTACTTCATATAAACTTTTTCTATGCAGGCCCTCGTTTTCGAGTTATAGGCCTCCAAAGTTTTAATTTTGAATTTGGTTTTTATTTTTATTTTTTCTACTAGTTATTTGATCTTTATAAAACTTACGGCAAAGCTATAACATACGTGTATGTTTATTTTGGAAAGGTAAACAGTTTTACAGTAGTGCCTTGAAGCCGGGGACGGACTACTCGCAATGGTTAGTGATCCAAAAGTTTTGAAGGGATGGCACACCCTGTATGAAATTATCGAAATTCACTTCCCCACACATTAATCTAACGAAAAGGTACTCTTGTTGGAATTCGATAAAATAAGCCCTTTGGCTAATATTTACAGTTTTATTAATGCACTACGTACCAATTTACGCATTCACCAGTTTTATAAGTACACAACGAGGTAAAACTAACTTATTAATACTATGTCCAAGATTTGCCTACAGTACTACAAAAAAATAATTTAATGTTAGCTAGAAGATAAAAAACATTAACGACGTATCAATTCGTAAGTTGGTAAAAACTTTTTAAAAGTGTTTTTACCGTTTATCAAGTAACCATAGGATTAGTTGTCAAACGTTGTGTAGAGTAGTTCGTTGTCATTACTAGTCAATAATTCATAAGTCCTTAATTTAACTGTTACAATGGCAGAATTCACTTTTATTGAGTATGCAGATATGCATTTAATGTATGGACTGGCTTCTCGAAACTGTTTAGAGGCCAGAAGGCTTTATGCAGAACATTTTCCAAACAGAGCATTGCCAGACAGACGAATGTTTGAGCGTATTGATCTCAGGTTACGAGAAACAGGTATGAATAAGTAAATGTAATTTTCCATGTATAGAAAACAAAATTTTAGATTTTAGGAAGTTTTTTGCCAAAAAAAGGTGGAGAAGGTCCAGTACGAAGCGTACGTACTGTGGCAGTTGAACAAGATTTGTTAAATGCAGTTGATAATGAACCATCAACGAGTTTACGAAAATTATCAAGAGAACATAACGTCTCGAAATCAGTCGTTCATCGCGTCCTAAAAGAACAGCTGTTATATCCTTTTCATATGAAAAAAGTACACAGTATGACAGTGGCTGATTATCCTGCACGACTTGAGTATAGCCAGTGGTTTCTGCGACAACAACAAGCAGACAATACATTCATTAGTAACGTTCTCTTTACGGACGTATCCGGTTTCACCAGAGATGGAGTCATAAATTCTCATAATATGCATTTATGGGATGATGTGAATCCACATGGCATTATCCAAACTAGGAACCAGCATATATTAATGGTTAATGTTTGGACAGGAATAGTTGGCAATCATTTGATAGGGCCATATTTTATTGACGGTACTTTGACCGGTCAGAGATATTTGGAGTTTTTGCAAAATGAGTTATGGAACCTGTT
The DNA here is from genome assembly GCA_963921935.1 of Galeruca laticollis. NCBI lineage: Eukaryota > Metazoa > Arthropoda > Insecta > Coleoptera > Chrysomelidae > Galeruca > Galeruca laticollis. The sequence continues at coordinate 46,320,681 of OY998181.1, read as the reverse complement.
TGATGATGTGCTACTACAAACTCGTAGGAATTTATGGTTCATGCATGATGGGGCTCCTCCTCATTTCAGTTTAGATATTCGACAGCATTTACACACAAGGTTTCCTAATAGATGGATTGGTCGTGGAGGCCCTTTTCAATGGCCACCGCGATCAGGAGACGTTAATCCTATGGATTTCTTTCTCTGGGGTTATCTCAAAAGTAAGGTATACGCAACACCCGTGCAAACAAGGCAAGATTCAATTGACAGAATTGTGTTACACTGCAATGTTATTAGAAATAATATGGGACTGCTCTTTCAAGTGCAAAGAAACAACCTTCGTAGACTTAGAATGTGCGTGGAAGTGGGAGGAGCTCATATTGAACATTTATTAGAATAACGTTAGTTTTTATTGTTGTTTAGGAATTAGTTTTAGTCCAATGTTTTATAAATTGTGTTTTTTGAGGTTTTCTTGATAATTTAATAATTTTGTGTTCATAATTTTGATTAGAAGCAACTGATTACGTTGTTTGCGTACCTATTTAATTCCTATTAAATGAGTTCTTAATGTTTCTATCATCTGCTATCATCAAATCATTACTTTTCCGCCCAACCTATCTAATATGCGAGAAAAGTATTGGTTTACCCCAAAAAAGTTGGAATTTTGACAAAAATTTTTGATTTATTTTTACGCTTTCCATCAACAACAACACGAAAAAACGGTTTTTAGAAAAAAAATCCTGTGTGTATGTCGTCGTCGTTGTCGTCGGCCACGATACAGCCTCTGGAGTGCAATGAGTCACCAATTTCATGATGGAATATTAATAAGGATATGTCACAAATGAACACTATTGATTTTCAGCTCATCAGAGCCAGTACAGCGGGTGCTATGGTACTTGAAGTACGGCCTTTTGACATTTTTTGAGAAATTTCAGTTTGTTAGCACAATACAGCCTCCGGAGTTCAACAAGTCACCAATTTTATAATTGAATATAATTCAGGACATCTCACTGATGACTCCTGTTGATTTTGAGATCCCCAGAGCCAATACAACAGGTGCTACAGTATTTTAAGTACGATATTTTTGTCATTTTTGGAGAAGTTTCAGTTTGTTAGCATGATACAGCCTCAGGAGTATATCCAAGTGACCAATTTTATGGTTGGATATTATTCAGAGCGTCTCAGTCATGATCCGTCTCGATATTTAGCTCACTAAAGCCAGTACAACGGGTGCTTTGGTACTTGAAGTACCAAATTTTTGTCATTTTTGGAGAATTTTCGGTTTGTTAGCACGATATAGCCTCCAGAGAATATACGGTTGATCAATTTTATGATTGAATATTGTTCAAGGTGTTTCACAGATGTGCCCTATTGATTTTCAGTTGACTTGAGCGAGTACGGCTGGTCCTATAAATCCAGATATACTAAATTTTTGGTTGTTTTTTAAAAAATTTCGGTTTGTTAGCACGATACATCCTCCGAAGTGTATACAAGTAACAATTTTATAATAGAATATTGTTTAGGGCCACAGATGCGGAAAAGTTAGTTTTAATCTTTAAAACCGTTTATTTTTTTGTAATACTGTAGGTAAATCTTGGACATCGTATTAATAAGTTGGTTAGGTAAATTGGTACGTAGTACATTAATAAAACTGTAAATATTAGCCAAACGGCTTATTTTGTAGAATTCCAACAAGAGTACCTTTTCGTTAGCTTAATTAATGTGTGGGGAAGTGAATTTCGATAATTTCATACAGGGTGTGCCATCCCTGCAAAATTTTTGGATCACTAACCATTGCGAGTAGTCCGTCCCTGGCTTCAAGGCACTACTGTAAAACTGTTACCTTTCCAAAATAAACATACACGTATATTATAGCTTTGCCGTAAATTTTATAAAGATCAAATAACTAGTAAAAAAAAAAACCAAATTCAAAATTAAAACTTTGGAGGCCTATAAATCGAAAACGAGGGCCTGCATAGAAAAAGTTTATATGAAGTACTAACATTATTTTGGATCAGATTATACGCTCCTGACTTTTTTCCCATTAGTCCCGGGACACCCTGTATATATGTTATATAGGAAAAAATGCTTATGTTTAAGTAATGTTACGCAATGTCAAACATCAGATTACGATTTCCGTATTTTCATGAGAACGATGCTACGTTGCGTTTTTATAAAATAAACACATTAAGTAACACAAATATCATGTTACAGAAGAATAATGATTCCTGCACTACATAGAGTTCTCCATGAAAATAAACGCTGATGTTGATTTACCAACAAGCTCTAATGTCAATGCTAATACTCCAGTTGCTCAAATCGATCAAGCGTCAAATGTTGAACCTTACAGATTATCCGAAATATTTTAAATAATTCCGGAATATGACGGTAATCAAATTTTCTTAAATACTTCTATAAATGCTTGTAAAACAGCTTACAGAATGGCCGGCAACGACCAAAAAGTACTTTTAACTCTTCATATAAAAAACAAACTTAAAGGAAGAGCCGCTGAATTAGTTAATTCACGCGACCCTTCAAATTGGGAAGAAATTAAAACATTATTAAATACTCACTTTGGAAATTCTCGCGACTCAAATTCATTTATTCAAGACCTTCAAAGAATGAAACAACTACCAAACGAATCGCCTTTAATTTTTGTTTCGAGATTACAAAGTCTGGAGAAAAAATGTATTCAGCTATAAGTAAACAACAGCATTTAACAACAGATCCAAAAGTAGCACAAACACGTCTTATAGAATCATTAACTTTAAATACTTTATTAACCGGTTTAGATCCAAAAATTGGTCAAATTGTTAGAGCTAGTAAGCCAATAAGTGTTTTATCAGCAATTTCACGAATCAGAAGAGAACTTCAATTAACTTACTATGAAAACCACAAACCTCAGACTAATCGTAATACAAATAATATACCTACTCGTAGATTTAGCCAAAATTCACCAAAACAATGTAATTTTTGTCATAGAATAGGACATACTATAAATGAGTGTCTCACACTTCAAAGACAATCTCAAAATTTAGCTTAGGGTTCCTTTAGACCAAATCAAACCCCTAATTCACATAACCAAACAGGCCAAAATTTTCAACAAAGGCCACAATTTCAAAATAACCAACAAAATCAAAATCGCCCATCTGTAATTAGACCAAATCCAAGTTTCAGACCTCAAGGACCGCCGGGAAATCTACCCAACACAAATTTTAATCAACAAAGAACTTTTCATTTCAATCGAAATCATGATTTTAACAAACATTCTCATAACAGTTATGACTATTATACAGATGATAGTCAAAATTATTATGAAAATCAAGAACAATACTCCGATAATTCACTTGATTATCAAGAATATTACCAACAAATCAACCCCAGTGCTCCTGACTATTATACTGTTAATAGTGAAATAGAGGAAAACTATTATACTGCTGATATTGATCCTAACTCTGATAATGGTGTACCAGTTTGCAATACGAATGAAGACGAAACTTTCGATTATAACTATATCGAACAAGACAATTTTAATTATAATAATGAAAATGTTTATAATTTTGGATTCTGATAACCTCCTAAATCCAAATCATGATTATTATCAGGATTTTCGATAAGGCCCTTTTCAAACGAAACCCCCAGATCCGCTAAACAATCAAACTCCAAATTTGTCGATCCCAGATCTCAGTTCACAAATCCAAACCATGAGTTTGAACAGTCCAGAGTCGGACTGCCTCGAACAGATGTTCATGTAAAAAATACCTCACCGGTAAATTCTAAAAACTTATATTATATTAAAGACAGAACAAACACTTATAAAATTCTAATTGATACAGGTGCTGGATTATAAATTTTCAAGCCCAAAACATGCGAAAATTATAGAAATCGATCTCCTGAAAATGTAATTATTCAAGGTATAACGAACCAAAAAATAAGAGTTAACGAATCAGCCCTTATTCCATTTAAACATAACGATCCACACAGAGTATTTATTTGTAATTTAGATATTGATTTTGATGGATTTTTAGGCATGGATTTTTTAGAACATTATAATTGCATAGTTGATCTAAAAAATAAACAACTTATTACTTATTTCAAAATTGTACCATTATTTAAAGTAACAGATAACGAAACTACCAATATTTCAGTTGAAAACCAATTCCCACAAATTTATAAAAATACAATTTCCATTGAACCTAGGACTCAGCAAATCTTTAAACTAAAATGCGATTTAGTTAATACTGATGCTATACTGGTAGGTCAAGAAGTAGAGAAAGTTAAAGTACCAAACGCATTAGTTAAAATAAATGAAAAAGGAGAATTTTTTGTTTCAGTATTGAATGTTAATCGTATACCTAAAACCGTAACATTTTCAAAACTTAACCTAGAACCATATAAAATAAATACTGTAAATGATATTCAACTAACTACCCAAGAAATGTGCACCGATAGAACATCGGAATTAAAAAATCAACTAAGACTTGATCATCTTAATGAAGAAGAACGAGACTAAATTTCCCAACTTTGTCATGATTTTTCTGACATTTTTTATTTAGAAGGAGACATACTTACTTCCACCAACGAAATAAAACATTCTATAGATACGCAAAATTCTAAGCCCACTTATGTAAAATCATATCGCTATCCACAAATTCATGAACAAGAGGTGAAAGATCAGATCAATAAAATGCTTTCACAAAACATTATACAACCCAGCAATTCTTCATGGTCGTCTCCCGTGTGTATTGTGCCCAAGAAGCTCGACGCATTACGTAAACAAAAATGGTGTCTTGGCATAGACTACAGAAAACTGAATGAGGTTACTGTAGACGACAAATACCCGTTACCAAACATTGGAGATTTATTGGACCAGCTTGGTAAGTGTCAATATTTCACGACACTAGATCTTGCATTAGGCTTTCATCAAATTGAAATGATGCCTGAAGATATACCAAAGACCACCTGCACAGTTGAAAACGGACATTTCGAATTCCTCAGAATGCCGTACGGTCTAAAAAATGCACCTTCAGCATTCCAGAGGGTCATGGACAATGTCCTTGCTGGAATTCAAAACGAGCGATGTCTTGTCTATATGGACGACATCATCGTCTATTCACCGACAATCCAAGAACATATTACCCGCTTAACAGAAGTATTCAAGAGACTTCAAAAAGCTAACTTAAAACTTCAGCCAGACAAGTGCGAATTCTTGAGAAAAGAAGTCGCCTACCTTGGACATTTAATCACGGAAGATGGCGTTAAGCCGTTTCCGGCAAAAATTGAATACGTCCAAAAATTCCCTCAACCTACCAACCAAAAGGGAATAAAATCTTTTTCAGGACTCGCTGGTTACTACAGAAGATTTATACCGAACTTCGCTAAAATTTCTAAACCAATGACAAGACTTTTACAAAAAGATGTCCCATTTAATTTTGACTCCGAATGTCAAAAGTCATCCCAAGAATTGAAAAATGCTCTTACCTCTACTCCGATATTGATATACCCAAACTTTGAAGGACGATTTCTTTCCACTACCGATGCTAGCGCATTTGCAATCGGTGCAGTTTTGTCACAAGGCCCAATAGGTAAGGATTTACCGATAGCCTATGTGTCTAGGACATTGTGCACAGCAGAAACAAAATACTCTACGATAGAGAGAGAACTTTTGGCAATTGTGTTGGCAGTTAAACACTTTTGACCCTATTTATATGGCCGAAAATCTACTCTTATAACTGACCACCGTCCACTTACTTGGTTATTCTCTATAAAAGGCCCCGGTAGTCGTCTAGCACGATGGCGCCTCAAATTAGAGGAATACGACTATCAAATTGAATTCAAATCTGGCAAATCCAATAAAAATGCTGATGCCCTTTCTCGAATAAAAATTAACCACATAAATGACTTTGATTCATTTCGTTCAAAATTAGGAAACTTCAAATATTTACCTTACCCAACTTATCCCACTCTTGAAAATGCAGGGCCATCCCAACAAACTAAAAATAAACCTGAAATTGACTGGGATGCCGCTGCAGAAGAATTCTTGTCTTTTGAGGAACTTTATAAAACTTTATAAAACAAAATCACTGATTGACTATTCTAAAATAGAATATTCCAATAATCATCTACTAGACAAACAAAATAAAAACATTTTAACCTTTTTTCAACAAAACAATTTACAAGATTTTCATGAAAAAATAATTGAGCATATATTTGAGGAAAACCCCGACTTTTCTTATGCAAAAATTAATGTACTTAGCAGTAAAACTGTCAAAAATAGAAAATACCTTATTATTGCTATACCATGGGACCCAGACAGTATTAGTGAATATTTATTTGCAGCAATTTACAGGAATCGAGATTTATTTAAACCTTCAGAAAAATATTTTATCGAAAATAATCCTGACCTACCAATATTAGAAACACTATCATTTCTAATTTCGGAAGTTGACGTAAAATTCACTATTTGTCAAAATATTACTAAAGAGCCAAAACAAAATCAAATACCCATTATCTAAGATCAATTCCATAATGGCAAAAGCCACCTCCACCGCGGAATTAATGAAAGTATTAGGCGAATACGACAAAAATTAATTGGGCCGGCCTCAATCGAGATGTAGAAAATTATATTATATAAGTCATGCCAAGAGACAAAAATATGTTGCAAGAATTTGGATAGTCCCCTCGTTATAACTGAAACCCCTAAAACACCTTTTGAACGTATTAACATTGATATTTTAGAGGTACCTCAAAGAAATTACGCTCTTACGATAAGAGACGAACTAACAAAATTTTCTCAAGCATATCCGCTTGAAGATGAAAGTGCCAAATCCGTTTTCCCTTCATTATTAGCTTATTTTCAGCATTTTGGTGAACCACTTCGCATTCATTGCGATGCCGGTCGCGAATTCAATAATGCGTTAATAAAAGACCTTTGTAATGTGTTCGATATTAAGTTAACATATTCAAGTGTCGGTCATCCGCAAAGTAACGGATCTCTAGAAAGATTACAAGCTACTCTGTTAGAAATGATTCGAATAAATTTAGCAGACCACCCCAATGAACACCCCTTCAGTATTTTACCATTTGCTATTATCGCTTATAATAACTCTATAAACAAAACACACGGATTCACACCATACGAACTTGTATTTGGACAAACGTCCAGTAGACCTCCCGAAAAATTATACATTGAACAAGAATTAATCACTAAATATATTAGAGATCTAAATAACCGCATATTTTATTATTATAAAATAGCGAGAGAAAAAACCATAAAGCAAAAAGAATGAGCAAAAGACCGATTTGACAAACATGTCTCCGAAAACAAACCAAATTATGAAGTAGGTGACAAAGTTTACGTAAAAGAAACTCAAATAAAAAACAAATTAGAAAATAAGTTCAATGGCCCTTTTGAAATACTAGAGATACACAGAAATTCCACAACAGTATTAAATTTAGAAACAAATAATAAATCAAAAATAAGTTTCGATCTTATGAAACCTTATGTTGAAAATTAACTTATTTTCAGGTTTCTGCTGCTGATCGGAACAGCAACATGTCAATATAAAATCGAACCCATAAACAATACAGTTGGAATCTACTACCACGATGAAACCAAATTAATGGTTTCGAACGGCGAATGGACTTTATTAGAGCATAAAAATATATCAGCTTTTAAACAAACTTTTGAAAGAAATAATAGAATTCTTGACACAATTCAAAATACCTTTACTTCAAACTACTCCAGTATGAAGTCCTTCCAATCCGAAGTAAAATCACATTTGGCTTTATTGCAACAAATTACAAAATCTATTGGCGATAAATTTAGTGAAATATCTTTTGATGTTAAAAGACAAAAACGAGGGTTAATTATTAGTATTGGTACTATATTTAAATCAATAACCGGAAATCTCGAGGCGTCTGACGGTGAATATTATATAGACAGCATTAATAAACTAAAAACTGATCAAAACCAGATAGAAAACTCGTTAAAAAATCAAATGTCAATCACAAGCTCAGTCATAACAAATCTCAACAGTACCATAGGACAATTACAATTAAATGAGAAATTATTTAATTCAGATATAGAAAAAATTGAAACCACCATTCGACAATCAACAAACGAAATTGCGCTTATCGAAGCCAAATTAAATTTCTTTGAAAATTGCGAACAACTAATGAAGAGTTATTCGTATCTTGAAAATATTATTAATGATATCCTAAACTCTATCAGTTTTGCACAGCTTCAAATAATTCATACTTCTATTATTGAACCAGAAAATTTGATCACTGCTCTTAAGAAAATATCAGAAAATACAGTGAGGAGAGGTTAACCGCTACCAATAAAACATTCTGAAATTTCACAGTATTTGGAAATTATCGATCTCGAAGCATATCAAACAAATTCAGACCTAGTTTTCGTTCTTAAAATACCTTTGATTGATCCACAAGTATTTACTTTATTCCACCTATACCCAATACCAATTTATGATGATAGAACTGGATTTCACCACATTTTATCATTTCCACAAAAATATTTAGCGCGAGATGATGATTCTTTATCCTACATTCCAATCCACGATTTACAAAAATGTAAACAGTTATCTACGCATCAAATGTTGTGTCGCGATGTTTACGCGTACCCTATAGACCATAACGCGATATGTGAAGCCCGTTTGTTAAGACAATATAAGACATTTCCTGCGAATTGTAAAAGTGCGGTAGTCAACGGACAAGGTTATAATGTGCAAAAACTCGAAGAAAACGTGTGGCTAGTGTCGATTGCCGAACTGGTACACGTGACCATAAGTCTTCCAGACAAAAAAACCAAAACATTAACCGTAAATGAAAATTCTATTTTACAGCAATACTCAGGATGTTCCGCTTTTGTTGGCATTACTAAAATACAAGCTAGTACCAGAAAAACTATAAACATTCCTCATTTGCTTCATCCCGTAATGGTTGATTACAACTGTTGTCTGGACATTCCAAATAAAGTAGAAGTACCCAAAATAGAACCACTAGATCTTAATAACATTAACTTGAATGATCTGCAAGTGACAAAACACATACTGGACCAACACTCAAAAAGTTTAGATGAACTCATAAACGAACCGTTTGTTGAGAAAAATATTTCTTGGTTCACATATACTACGATCTCACTCATCGTTGCCTTGATCGTCCTCTACACCTGTTACAAGTGTAGAAATATTAAATTCAACAAATCGCAAGGAAAGCCTGTTCCGGACCAACAAAATGATGTTTTTATTAAAATTCATAACATTCTGCCAAAAAGAAGACCCAAACTTGGAACCGAAGCCTCTGAGGAAGTGGAAACCGAAAATTGACAACTTTATGGTTTAATGTATACCTTTATATTTTTATTTTTTGTATTTTGTGTACTTTCCTTTTAATCTTGAAATCTCTGTATATATTGAATTGTCTATTTTATATTTTATGTATTTTGGTTTTTATTCTCAAAATTGTTGTCTATCAAACAACAATTTTAATTAAGGGGGAGTTGTTATATAGGAAAAAATGCTTATGTTTAAGTAATGTTACGCAATGTCAAACATCAGATTACGATTTCCGTATTTTCATGAGAACGATGCTACGTTGCGTTTTCATAAAATAAACACATCAAGTAACACAAATATCATGTTACAGAAGGATAATAATTTCTGCACTTTCATGGGAGCGACGCTACATCGAGTTCTCCATGAAAATAAACGCTGACGTTGATTTAACAAAATCTATAAATTCTTTGACTTTATGTAAAATAGTTAGTTACAATTATAATTTCAACCTATTAATTCTTTTTTATATAACATAAAACTGTGTAACTCAATAAAAATTGTTTTTAAAAAGTTTAATGTGAATTTGTGAATATTTTGTGTTTTCCCATGTTTCGATTAACATCTTTGCTCCCAAATTTCACATCATTATTTGGTTATGCCGTGCTGAAGAGGCAAAATGAGCCAGAAACATGCATGTCCACGGTTACCACTCTATTTCAGTAGCCCTTTATTTTGCGTGAATTGCCCATGAATCTATTTGTTGTTGTTATTAACATATCACGCGATATTCCTACATCTTCTTTGTTATTTACTATGGGTCGGAAGGTTCATGGCGGGGGGGCTATATGCGCCTCCGTGTCAATGTTGGTTGTTGTCCTGAAAACTCGGGATCTTCCAATTGAAGACACAAATGAGCGTTTGGTTTCCCTGCTGAAATCCGTTATTTTGTGTTTTCCCATGTTTCGATTAACATCTTTGCTCCCAAATTTCACATCCTTATTTGGTTATGCCGTGCTGAAGAGGCAAAATGAGCCAGAAACATGCATGTCCACGGTTACCACTCTATTTCAGTAGCCCTTTATTTTGCGTGAATTACCCATGAATCTATTTGTTGTTGTTGTTAACATATCACGCGATATTCCTACATCTTCTTTGTTATTTACTTTGGGTCGGAAGGTTCATAGCGAGGGGGCTACATGCGCTTCCGTGTCGATGTTGGTTGTTGTCCTGGAAACTCGGGATCTTCCAATTGAAGACACAAATGAGCGTTTGGTTTCCCTGCTGAAATCCGTTATTTTGTGTTATCCCATGTTTCGATTAAAATCTTTGCTCCCAAATTTCACATCCTTATTTGGTTATGCCGTGCTGAAGAGGCAAAATGAGCCAGAAACATGCATGTCCACGGTTACCACTCTATTTCAGTAGACCTTTATTTTGCGTGAACTACCCATGAATCTATTTGTTGTTGTTGTTAACATATCCCGCGATATTCCTACATCTTCTTTGTTATTTACTATGGGTCGGAAGGTTCATGGCGGGGGGGCTATATGCGCCTCCGTGTCGATGTTGGTTGTTGTCCTGAAAACTCGGGATCTTCCAATTGAAGACACAAATGAGCGTTTGGTTTCCCTGCTGAAATCCGTTATTTTGTGTTTTCCCATGTTTCGATTAACATCTTTGCTCCCAAATTTCACATCCTTATTTGGTTATGCCGTGCTGAAGAGGCAAAATGAGCCAGAAACATGCATGTCCACGGTTACCACTCTATTTCAGTAGCCCTTTATTTTGCGTGAATTACCCATGAATCTATTTGTTGTTGTTGTTAACATATCACGCAATATTCCTACATCTTCTTTGTTATTTACTATGGGTCGGAAGGTTCATGGCGGGGGGGCTATATGCGCCTCCGTGTCGATGTTGGTTGTTGTCCTGAAAACTCGGGATCTTCCAATTGAAGACACAAATGAGCGTTTTGTTTCCCTGCTGAAATCCGTTATTTTGTGTTTTCCCATGTTTCGATTAACACCTTTGCTCCCAAATTTCACATCCTTATTTGGTTATGCCGTGCTGAAGAGGCAAAATGAGCCAGAAACATGCATGTCGACGGTTACTACTCTATTTCAGTAGCCCTTTATTTTGCGTGAATTACCCATGAATCTATTTGTTGTTGTTGTTAACATATCACGCGATATTCCTACATCTTCTTTGTTATTTACTATGGGTCGGAAGGTTCATGGCGGGGGGGGGCTATATGCGCCTCCGTGTCGATGTTGGTTGTTGTCCTGAAAACTCGGGATCTCCCAATTGAAGACACAAATGAGTGTTTGGTTTCCCTGCTGAAATCCGTTATTTTGTGTTTTCCCATGTTTCGATTAACATCTTCGCTCCCAAATTTAACATCCTTATTTGGTTATGCCGTGCTGAAGAGGCAAAATGAGCCAGAAACATGCATGTCCACGGTTAACACCCTATTTCAGTAGCCCTTTATTTTGCGTGAATTACCCATGAATCTATTTGTTGTTGTTGTTAACATATCACGCGATATTCCTACATCTTCTTTATTATTCACTATGGGTCGGAAGGTTCATGGCGGGGGGGCTATATGCGCCTCCGTGTCGATGTTGGTTGTTGTGCTGAAAACTCGGGATCTTCCAATTGAAGACACAAATGAGCGTTTGGTTTCCCTGCTGAAATCCGTTATTTTGTGATTTCCCATGTTTCGATGAACATCTTTGCTCCCAAATTTCACATCCTTATTTGGTTATGCCATGCTGAAGAGGCAAAATGAGCCAGAAACATGCATGTCCACGGTTACCACTCTATTTCAGTAGCCCTTTATTTTGCGTGAATTACCCATGAATCTATTTGTTGTTGTTGTTAACATATCACGCGATATTCCTACATCTTCTTTGTTATTAACTATGGGTCGGAAGGTTCATGGCGGGGGGGCTATATGCGCCTCCGTGTCGATGTTGGTTGTTGTCCTGAAAACTCGGGATCTTCCAATTGAAGACACAAATGAGCGTTTGGTTTCTCTGCTGAAATCCGTTATTTTGTGTTTTCCCATGTTTCGATTAACATCTTTGCTCCCAAATTTCACATCCTTATTTGGTTATGCCGTACTGAAGAGGCAAAATGAGCCAGAAACATGTATGTCCACGGTTACCACTCTATTTCAGTATCCCTTTATTTTGCGTGAATTACCCATGAATCTATTTGTTGTTGTTGTTAACATATCACGCGATATTCCTACATCTTCTGTGTTATTTACTATGGGTCGGAAGGTTCCTGGCGGGGGGGCTATATTCGCCTCCGTGTCGATGTTGGTTGTTGTCCTGAAAACTCGGGATCTTCCAATCGAAGACACAAATGAGCGTTTGGTTTCCCTGCTGAAATCCGTTATTTTGTGTTTTCCCATGTTTCGATTAACATCTTTGCTCCCAAATTTCACATCCTTATTTGGTTATGCCGTGCTGAAGAGGCAAAATGAGCCAGAAACATGCTTGTCCACGGTTACCACTCTATTTCAGTAGCCCTTTATTTTGCGTGAATTACCCATGAATCTATTTGTTGTTATATATATATTATATATATATATATATATATATATATATATATATATATATATATATATATATATATATATATATATATATATATATATATATATATATGTATATATAATTTTTTTGAAGTATTTTTCTTGGGAAAGGTTCAGATTAAAACTCTTGTAGTCATTGGATTAATAGATCGAGCCATAAAACTAACTTCATCTGATTATCGTCCAGAAATTTCAAAGAAAATGGAAGAAATACTCATAGAAAATGGTTATCCTCAAAAGTTTATTAGAAACATTCAAAAACAACGAACATTAAAATATTACAATGCCTCGAAATTTAAAACCAAGATAAATACCCCACAAAAATATGTAGCATTACCTTATACAAATGAATTATCAGAAAAATTAAAATATATACTTAAAAAACAAAATATTCAAGTATGTCATAAGTCACACTACCGTACATCAACTGCCTTCACACCTTCAAAAAGCAGAAACCCAATTAATAAACAATCTAATTTAATATACTCTATTTCTTGTCTTAATTGTCCAAAAAAATATGTCGGAATGACCACCCAATACTTAGACAATCGATTAAATGGTCATAAATACACAAAAAATGCTTCAACTGCACTTCATAAACATGAAACAAATGAGAAACATGAATTTGATTTTCAAAACACAAAAATTATTTACAAAGACCAAAACATCACTAAACTCAAAATTAAAGAAATGATTGCAATAAAAAATGAACCTGAAGCACTGAATGATAAGAAAGACATAGAAAAATTAAGCAAAATTTATCATAACCTTTTACATATATCCTCATAACTATAAAAAATAAAATAAACCAATAATATAATTAATATTTATCCATTAACATTTTCAAACACTCTCTAAATTAAAATATTAGAAATAAAGTAAGACACATTGCATTAAAGATAGTTGTCAAGGTACGTACTCCTTTGAAAATTCATAACTACGTTTATTCTATTTGTCACCTTTAATGTCAATTTAGTATTGTCACTGTTTTACAAATTATGTATTTTTTATTTTGAATTTATAATAAAAACTTTTGAAAAAGCCTTATATTTAAGGCGAAACGTCAAGTTAACTTACAAGAGTTTTAATCTGAACCTTTCCCAAGAAAAATACTTCAAAAAAATAATATAATAATGGTTCAAGAACATTCCTCCAATATGTATATATATATATATATATATATATATATATATATATTAACATAGAGTAAAACAACACCCTGTATACCGAACATAAAATAAAAAAACTACTTATTTCAAGAAATAAAAATTTTTGAAATTTCATTTTTTTTAAAAGACTATCTAAAAAAGGAGACAATCTGTACCATGTACTATTCAATAGAGAAAGCATCTAACTGTATAATTTAAAATAAGATTTGAAAAAACATTTGTGAAATGAATTAACAAAATCTCTATAAACCTACAAGACGAAATATCAGAACCTTGTTACATATACAAATGGAAATGATAATCCTTTATTTTTATTGTCGAGGTAAATAAATAGTGAGATTCTTTTTAAAATGAATATTAGGGTTTGAAGGACATGTAAATAAGTTTTATAAATATTTAAAAACATTTCGATATAAGAAGTAAATTGAAAAACATTAATTCTATGGAATGTGACATTTATTGAACGGTTTGACATTATGAACACATATTTTGTAAATTGGAAAATGTCATTTTGTAAACTAAATGAAATATAATTTAAGAGACACAATATGAGTTAAAATCATTAAAGAACCTTAAAACAAAGCGTTTTCAAATGATAGATGGACAATTCACTATTTGAAATGAAATCTATAAAGAAAAGTTTTGATAACCAAATCTGATTGGTGGAATGTATTCAACAAACTTTTAATCTGCGACAAGTAGTTGTTAATAATAAAAAATTTGAAGGAGAAAAGTTTGTTGATTATACAGACTATTGACTAGGTAAAATTCTTTTTGGGTGGTAGAAAATTTGAGAAGCAGCAAAATTTTGGGAATTAAGAAAACTTTTCGAAAAATAAGATATTTGGCATCAAAATTCAGAAAAGAGAGATACATTGTACTTATGATATGGTAGATTATATATTTAAACAAGCAGATGTAGAAACTAAGAAACAATTTGGTAATTATGTTTGAATACTAACCGTATAATTGATATATAATACTTGATTAATATTTGTATGGTGGAATGGATATATCCACCATACCTTTTAGAAAGCTTTTGATTATGTAATTGGACTGAAATGTATTGATGTGGACGGAACATAGCATTGATTCCTGATTTTGTGTAAGCTGGACCAGTGATGTGACAATTTCCAGAAGGTAACCTAAAATAAAGTAAAGGATAATTGAAGTGAATTACTATACAGGATTAAGGTATTTAGACTATTTTCATTATACATAAAAAAGGTTGAATAAAACTTACCAATTTAGTGAAAAAAATTGAACTTTGGTATTAAACAAACATTTACAACCATTGTGTTTCGCCATTTTGATATAATAATCGTTTATATAGAAGTTTCAGTATTATAAGATTTGTATTAAATGTTGCCTATTTTAGATTTGTATATAGAGATAATTTTTTCATGTGAGAACGTGATTTTGTTTGAATGAGTGGTCATAATAGATAGTAGGTTTTTTATTAATTTGTGTCTTGTAAAAGAACAATGTATTTGTCTATTCAAAATATTAAATAACGTTCTTTTTAGTTTGAAGAACATTGTAAAATTGTTTTTTGATATATTTTATTTCTTTGTGGTGATGGCTCCATCTAGTTTGAACCGTTGGTAGTTTAAACTGACATCTGTGAATAGTAAAAAGGTTCAACTTGAAACACAGGACCGTCTTAAGAATTTATTACGTATTATTAAACAAGCAAGTACATTTTTATTAACAAAATTTTTAAGAAGACAGAGATATTTAATCAAATCTAGGCGCTTATATTATAAATTGAATTTTTGTTTCTCTATACCTGAACCCTACTCTGAGGTTAAAGAGTTTCTCATGTTTTAAAATATAACCATTTTAGTAATAAAATTTTAAATTTTCACAATATACCGGGCAAATCAAAACTAAATGTAAATTAAAAGAATAATAACTATAAATCATTCTTTCTCTTCCCGTTCTATCCAGTTTAACATGTCACCGCAGCGTGGGGCTATTATAGAAATTTTGTAAGTAGTAATAAAAAGCATTTAAATAATTTTTTTTGACTTTATTAAAAGAATTTAAATACATAAAATGGAAGGGAAAATGACATTAAGAGACGGAAAGCAGGTAGGAGTTGAAAGTAGGCCTGATGAAGAAAGGGAAGAGAGAAATCATGGAAGAGGAGATTTCCAAGTACAATATTTGGAGCAAGGAAGAGAATGTTCACAGGAAGATAATGCAGATCAAGAACAGGAAGAGGAAGATTTACCATTGTCAGAAGAAGCAAGACAGGAGGACAAACAAGAATCTAAAGAAAAAAAGGAAATGGACGTAATGAGTATGTTTAAAATGATGATGGGAGAAATGAAAGAAATGAAACATGATATTAGGGGAGAAATAAAGAAATTTCATGAAGAAATAATACAAGCAATAAGAGGAGAGGGGATTAAAGAAATAACGGTAATAGACAATTCACAGATTAACAGAATTAACAAAATGGAGGAGAAAGAAAAGGATTTCAAAGGAGAGATTCAAATAGATGTAAAGATACAAAATGAAAATATAAAAAGAAATGATGATACTATAGAACAAAAATTAAGTAATAAAATGGAAATTGACGAAGTAAAAATACAAAGTGTGATGGACTTTGAAGAAGTTGAGAAGGAAACAGAAGAAATACAATTTATTAAAATACAAAGACAAATAAATGAGGAGATGATAAATAGCAATTTACAGAATCTAGGAAGTGAGGAAGTCATGAAAACTTATGAAAAAGAGATTTATTGGGAAATAACAGACCCAGATGTTAATATATTGAAACGAATAGTGACATATGGTAAGACAAATAATAATAATAATAGGGGGATACAACTTAATTGGAAATTAGAGGAAATGAATAAGATATTACAAGAGACCAAGGAAGAAATAGAAGAAACCATAAGACAGAATATAGAAACAATAATTTATGCAGAAAATTTCGAGATGAGGGTAAAACTTGGCAGAAATATAAAGATAATTGATCCAAGAAATTTTAATAGGATATTTAAAAATGAAATGATAGGAAATAAGAGTATTATGGGAAATGGAATAACAAAAAGAAGAAACAATAATATCAAGAAATTGGAAACGCAAATTTTGATGAATCTATTGGAAGAAATTGATGAGACAGGGGATAACAAAATAAAGAAAGACAAAGTGGAAAATTTAAAGAAATTTAGGATACAAGAGAATCAAACAATAAGAGAAGAGGATAAAACGAAATTTAGGAAAAGAAAATTAAATTGAATAATAAGGCTGTATTACAGGACTGGAATCTAGAAGACGAATAAGGAATTGTAAAAGGTCAAGAAGGGATATAAAAACCACATGTAAATAAAAAGTTTATAATTAACAAATAATAATTAAAAAGAAACATGCAAATATAATTTTGTACATAGATAGCAATTAGTATATGTAAAGATATAATGATGAAATATAGAAATAAATACATTAACAGATATAGTAACAATGGAGATTATAACAATAACAATAATTATAATAACAATGAATATTATGACTATAATAAGAACGATAACAACCAAAACAACAATAACAGAAACAATAATAATAACAATAATTCAGGAAATAACAACAATTATAACAGGAATTTTAACAATCAAAATAATTATAACAGAAACTTTAAATATAATAACAACAAAAATAACAATTACAAAGAACAGTATTCAAAGGAGAGAAGAGAGAGTGATAACATATGAACATCCAAGGGAATATATTAAATTTGGGGAAGATTTGGAATTAAAAGAAATAACGGGATTAATAAAAATTAAAGGAAAATTAAATGGGAAACAAGTTAAAATATTAATAGATACAGGTTCGGAAGCGTCCATAATAAAAACAAAATTGATAAAAGAAAATATTAAAAATTATGAAAACAAGCTAGTCAAGATACCGAAAACTACATTAATAGGAGCAAATGGAAAGAAATTGTGTGAAGTTAGCAGATCTATAATACAAAGCATTGAATTAAAGGATGGGAAAGAAGTTGAGATGCAATTATTGCTAGTGGATAATTTAGAAACAGACATAGTTATAGGAATAGATGAATTAACGAAATATAAAGCAAGAATTGATTTTGAAAAGATGGAGATAGAATTAAATGGTAATAAGATTGAATTTGAAGAAGAAAATATGGAAGAATTAGAATTTGAAGAGGATAAAAGGCAGTTATGGAATATAGAAAAGAATGGAAATATGGAAGTATTGGCAATTGAAGAGGATAATAGGAAGTTATGGAATATAAAAAGGAGTGGAAATATGGAAGAATTGGAAATTGGAGAGGATAATAGGCAGTTATGGAATATAGAAAGGAATATAATTATGGAGGAATTGGTATTAGTGTGTGGAAATAAAGAATATGAAGAGAAAGTGAAGAATTTGATTATGAAGTATGAAGGATTGATTAAAAAGGAGATGAGAATGGCAAATAATTATGTACATAAGATAGAAGTTAGAGGAATAGAAAATTTCAGAATAAGAACATATCCCATACCTTATAAATATAGAAAAGAAGTTGATTCAGAGATACAAAATATGTTAAAAGACGGTATTATAGAGAGATGTAACACAAGATATGTAAACCCTATTGTGGTCGTAAAGAAGGCAAATGGTGAATTAAGATTATGCCTAGATGCAAGAAATATTAATCAATACACTGTACCACAATACGAGGCTCCGATGAATATGGAAGCAATTTTTGGGCGCATTACGAATACTAAAATATTTTCTAAAATTGATTTAAAACACAGTTTTTGGCTGATTCCTTTGGATGAAGATAGTAGAGATTACACAGGCTTCTCTATTTTATAAATATTTGAAGTAAAATTTGCATTCATAAAATTTTTACTTACATAAAAATTTGATAAACGCAAAATTTAGGGGATGTTAACATAGAGTAAAACAACACCCTGTATACCGAACATAAAATAAAAAAACTACTTATTTCAAGAAATAAAAATTTTTGAAATTTCATTTTTTTTAAGAGACTATCTAAAAAAGGAGACAATCTGTACCATGTACTATTCAATAGAGACAGCATCTAACTGTATAATTTAAAATAAGATTTGAAAAAACATTTGTGAAATGAATTAACAAAATCTCTATAAACCTACAAGACGAAATATTAGAACCTTGTTACATATACAAATGGAAATGATAATCCTTTATTTTTATTGTCGGGGTAAATAAATAGTGAGATTCTTTTTAAAATGAATATTAGGGTTTGAAGGACATGTAAATAAGATTTTATAAATATTTAAAAACATTTCGATATAAGAAGTAAATTGAAAAACATTAATTCTATGGAATGTGACATTTATTGAACGGTTTGACATTATGAACACATATTTTGTAAATTGGAAAATGTCATTTTGTAAACTAAATGAAATATAATTTAAGAGACACAATATGAGTTAAAATCATTAAAGAACCTTAAAACAAAGCGTTTTCAAATGATAGATGGACAATTCACTATTTGAAATGAAATCTATAAAGAAAAGTTTTGATAACCAAATCTGATTGGTGGAATGTATTCAACAAACTTTTAATCTGCGACAAGTAGTTGTTAATAATAAAAAAATTGAAGGAGAAAAGTTTGTTGATTATACAGACTATTGACTAGGTAAAATTCTTTTTGGGTGGTAGAAAATTTGAGAAGCAGCAAAATTTTGGGAATTAAGAAAACTTTTCGAAAAATAAGATATTTGGCATCAAAATTCAGAAAAGAGAGATACATTGTACTTATGATATGGTAGATTATATATTTAAACAAGCAGATGTAGAAACTAAGAAACAAGTTGGTAATTATGTTTGAATACTAACCGTATAATTGATATATAATACTTGATTAATATTTGTATGGTGGGATGGATATATCCACCATACCTTTTAGAAAGCTTTTGATTATGTAATTGGACTGAAATGTATTGATGTGGACGGAACATAGCATTGATTCCTGATTTTGTGTAAGCTGGACCAGTGATGTGACAATTTCCAGAAGGTAACCTAAAATAAAGTAAAGGATAATTGAAGTGAATTACTATACAGGAATAAGGTATTTAGACTATTTTCATTATACATAAAAAAGGTTGAATAAAACTTACCAATTTAGTGAAAAAAATTGAACTTTGGTATTAAACAAACATTTACAACCATTGTGTTTCGCCATTTTGATATAATAATCGTTTATATAGAAGTTTCAGTATTATAAGATTTGTATTAAATGTTGCCTATTTTAGATTTGTATATAGAGATAATTTTTTCATGTGAGAACGTGATTTTGTTTGAATGAGTGGTCATAATAGATAGTAGGTTTTTTATTAATTTGTGTCTTGTAAAAGAACAATGTATTTGTCTATTCAAAATATTAAATAACGTTCTTTCTAGTTTGAAGAACATTGTAAAATTGTTTTTTGATATATTTTATTTCTTTGTGGTGATGGCTCCATCTAGTTTGAACCGTTGGTAGTTTAAACTGACATCTGTGAATAGTAAAAAGGTTCAACTTGAAATACAGGACCGTCTTAAGAATTTATTACGTATTATTAAACAAGCAAGTACATTTTTATTAACAAAATTTTTAAGAAGACAGAGATATTTAATCAAATCTAGGCGCTTATATTATAAATTGAATTTTTGTTTCTCTATACCTGAACCCTACTCTGAGGTTAAAGAGTTTCTCATGTTTTGAAATATAACCATTTTAGTAATAAAATTTTAAATTTTCACAATATACCGGGCAAATCAAAACTAAATGTAAATTAAAAGAATAATAACTATAAATCATTCTTTCTCTTCCCGTTCTATCCAGTTTAATATATATATATATATATATATATATATATATATATATATATATATATATATATCAGAAAAAGTTCTATTGCAGCTTACATATATACTTTTCCACAAATGGATGTTACTCGGTGTTGACATAAACTAGTAGAATTAACAAATGATGAATTACAAATAAAATACATAAAAGATATTTCTATTAAAAAATCAGTAACTTAATATAGATATTCGATTCACTTGAGAATACTATTTTCTTCAGCTTGGAGTTTTTCACAGAAAACATTAATGAATTAAAAACCAATATGATCAAAAATCACATAACTTAAATTGAGTATTTCACTCAGCTTGCTGTTTCTCACAGAAAACATAAAATAAACGAAAAATATTTTCCTAACTAAAGAGTCCAATAATTTCAATCAGAATAATTTCAATCAGAAATGAGAAATTGAAAATAGGTTACTCTGAAAACTTTCAAGCTACTATATTTTCTTATGGATTATTCACTATCCATACAAAATAATGAAAACATAAACTTTTGTATGTGTTCTAATAAAATACTTATATATGGGATCTTAGGATCGCTGCTGTTCCTAATTTTAAGAATATACCATTGAAAGGGATACCATATGTGCGGACATTCAAATGCATATTTGACATCAAGTATGATACAGGCTTGAAAACAAAATTGTATAGCCTCTAACACACTATATAGATGTTTTATAATTGGAGTTATTCAAAATGGCATAAGAAGCAGTAATATTATTGAGACAAGGAACTACTAGCATTATATAAGGCTGAACCGTTAAGCCTTTTGAATATAATATATCCAATCGTTCTCTTTCCAATTTTTCTATGCCTCCAGGGGCCTTGGCTTGCAAAAATAGAGCATCTCTACATTCTGATATTGATGGCTTCCATTGCCTTCTACCACTTATATGAGTGCGCCCTTTGGGTGGTATTGATGCCGCTAACAAATACAACCGTATTGAATCTGCAAAAATATATAAGAAACTTGTATAATTTACAGTTGAAATTATGCATATGAAACTTACCAGAACTTGTATTCACATCCTTTAACTGTTCTCTAAAGAGTTCATCTGATTGTTCCAGTAAATGATTACGTTTCTCATAAACGGCCACTAATATTCATACTTTGTTCTTGGCTCATATATTTTTGCACATATTCAGTATTTATCTAAAAATACAGAATTATTTAAAAACATGTTGGCTCAACAAACAAATACGCATGCTGTTATGTCACTTTGCTTCAACAAAAATAAATAGACTTGTTTAAAACTTGTGAAACATACATTCGGTGATATAAATATATTATAAAATTTCTGAATGTGTCCCTTTAAATTGACTATAAAACAAGAAACAAGAATAAGTACAAAGACAGAAGTAAGTAGGTATCCCTATGTATATTTCGACACTTAGGTACAATGTAAACAAAAGTACAGACCTACCAGTTGTAGTGCCAATAAAAGTAAAATTTTACTAAGTAATAATATAAGTATTCGTTTTTTTAATTATCCAAGAGCTTATTATAGAAATATTCAAGTACCTAGATAGTAAATAAATAATATTCAATCATTGATTTGAAAATGTGTGGGAACCAATATTATGGGGTTGTAGTTACAAGTAGTATATAGGTCTACTCACTTCAAACTAATAGGTTGTTTAAAAGGAAATTCACTTTGTTTCATCCAAAGTAACATTTTTTATTCAAATAAATCATTGTTTGAATCAAAACTTCAAAGATTTGAGAGAAAGTTTATTTGTTCAAAGTAAACCTGTTGTGGTTTCATTTAAAAAAGATCCCAATGGCACAGGACCAATTGGACAGTCTTATCTCAGTAACATGTTTGCATAAAACCGAAAATAAAAAAATTAGATATAAAAGTAATAGAATGCTTCAAAATGTACAAAAAACCGAAGTAACATTCTGGCATCAAATCAAAAACCAAAGAATAAAAGAAATTTCTCGTAAATTTGAATTTTTTTTAAATAAATGTTTCAATGTACGATTTAGAGAAAAATGTTAAATACAAAAGTTGTAGAACGTGTTAAGGTCTATAAAGAAGCTCAGTAACTATTTTGCGTCAAATGAAAAACAAAGGAAATACGATTTTTGTTCAACATTGACAGGCCGCCATTTTGTTTCTACTGGGTCGATTTGGCTCATTACCGAACTCGTCTAAGAATATGTCCTAACCGATTTTTGTATCGAGTTTGGTTCTGATCCGTCAAAAAATACGCCCTCTATAGTGTTTACAAATTCCGTTATAACACATACATATATATATATATATATATATATATATATATATATATATATATATATATATATATAACCTTTGGAACGGACGGTGATTTTGGCATCTAGGAACACCAAAACGAAAAACTGCATTGAAATTTTTCCGAAGTCGCGTCATGCTACTCTCTACAATAGCCCTATTTCATTCTGAAATAAGACTAAAACATTTATTTGCTCGTTTGGCGTCATTTGTGTGTTTCCCTCCAAATGTTTAGTTACTATTAATTAATTAAGAAAATGGTACGGCATTGGGTAATAACTATGTTTTTGACAAGACATTTCTTTTTCCCTTTTGGCGGTAATGGGAATAATGATCAGAAACTGTGCCTTTTGAAACTATTTCTCTGCCTGCAAATAATTCAAATTTTGTAAATAAAATTTATTCATCGATTCTTAATAGTTGACCTGGACAGAAACAATACAAATTTATATATAATAGCTCTTTATGTACCTACTTATAAACACGTGTCGAAATAAACAAAACTTAAACAGTACCTACATACAGAGACGAATTCAAGGATTTATCTATGGAGACAACTAACCCAGTTGGTTTTGTACTGGTATACTATGAATGCCTCCCAGAATACAAATATATACATACCTACAAAACACTCTCTTAGGTAGGACAATTCCCACACATCCAGTAAATCCATAACTTGGCCACAGGTTAATGATGAGATCTTTTTTATTCTGTGACTTGGAAGTAAATGTTCAATTTTAAAGTATAACCGTTGTATGCATATACAATCCATACAAAACACCATAATATAGAGAAATTGAACTTTTAACCGGTTTTGTCTCTGATCGTATGCACGGTCCACGATATGAACACATCATCAAGTACCTACTTACTTACTTATCTACAGTCCAACAACTACTAAGACGAAACGAGAGGGGTGAGGTTTTCACGTTTCAATGCTCAGCGCCATGATTGGGTGTTTAATTTCTTTAAAACAAAGAATTTAGAAATGTTTTCTAATTCCAAAGAAATATATTCTTTGAACCATTTATATGCAACAATGTAGAATAGAATCATAGTATCTATACTTTCAAAGAAATGATTCATTATCTATAAGAATTTTATATTTTCATTTAAACAAATGTATATATTTTTAACAAATATTTTCTTTATATTTAATAATTGCCATGTTTGAAAGAAATATATGTGATCCTTAATTTCAAACAATTCATAATCTATATTTAAACAGTTCAAATTTCTTCATTCAACACTTATTGCTTTGAGATAAACAACATTTGTTATTATTATGAATTTTTTTTTAAATAAATGTAATTGTTTAATTCAAACCAATCGTTTCCAGCGTAAAAAAATATTCTTCAAGTTAAATAATTGCTATATTTGAAAGAAAGCAATCCAAATAGTAATTGGAAACATTTTATAATTTCAATTCAAACACTTTGAATTTTTTAATTGAACACTCAATTCTTTTGCATTTATTAAAAATTGTTAATACTAAACAAATAATTTTCATAGAAATACGTTTACTTCAACCGAACAATCTTTTTTCAAAGTGTATTACCTGGCATTCTTGGTTAAACCAAATGTTTCTGATGCTTTGTAAAGTTTTTGTAGTAACTTCTAGTACTTCTTTAAATTATTCTGTCCAGTAAGTTGCTACAACCACAACACTCACACATTGTTTGAGCGACATCTAAAGTTTATATAAGTTTTAATGACTTATTTGGTCAGCTCATTTTAAATGTATTCTGCTACTTTAACAATGCACAGTGTGCTATAAATATTTCATGAGACTTGAGGATCATCGACTTTATCAAAAACGCAAAACATCGGAAACCGTTGAGATTGGGTGAAAGCTTTGCTGCGCGACTGACCATCAACGCATGGAGAATCGTCTTTATGAATGAAAGTTATAGCCCTTGAATTTTTTATGTCTCGGGAATGAATTTTCTACATTTTTGAATGAATTTATGACCAATATAACTCAACAAATGAATCGAACAACCACAATTTGTTCGACACAAGACAAAAGAGGGAAGGCTTTCTACGGATATTCATCTGAAAAATGTTTTGATCACTGGATTGGTAATTGGTTTGGCTGAAGTAAATAAGGTTTACGACAAAAGAATCATCGGATTTGACAAACCTATATTTCAGTTAATATTACAACTAGTTTTAGCGCATCACGAATGTTCAATGTGGGATACTTGAGTCACACGACAGATGTCCAAATGAATGTCCAGTTCAGCCCATACACGCTGCAATGTATCTAGGTAGATACTGTTAACAGCAACGGTATTGCGTCTTCTAAGCTCAAACAGTATTGTAGGTATTGGTGGTACGACAACCGTGTCTTTTATATACACCCAAAAATATAAATCGCACGGTGTAATATCAGAATAATTGGGAGGCCACTCAAACAATGTCAAATCTGCAGCACAATGGCCTATTTAACGATGAGGGTATTCCTCGTTTAGATACCGACGCACTTCATGATGCCAGTGTGATATAAAAAGTTGTTAGAATCAGACATCAGTTGAGGAAATAAACACAGTTGTAACATACCGAGGTAAGACATACCGGTCACAGTTTTTTCATAATAGATAAATGGTCCATAAACTTTTGTGCTGGATACGGCACAAAAGAGATTGCATTTGTGAGAATCTCTCTCATGTAGGATAATTCCAAATATATTTTCGGTGCCCCATATCAGAATATTGTGACGGTTCTTCTTGCCACTTAAATGAAATGTCGTTTTGTCACCAAAACCAAACAGTTAGCAAATCCATCATCTTCCATTGCTTCCTGCATGTTATTACAAAACTGCGTTCGATTGGCACAATTATTTTGCCGTTACCTTTGCACCAACTGTATACGGTACGGTTTTAATCACAATCACTTCTGCAAATCTTTCTACACAGTTTGCTGTGGAATACCAAGTTCACGGCCTGCTTAAGTGGTAGATTGTTGTGGTGAACGAACAAAACATTGTCTAACAGCATCCACTGTTTCGTCTGACACTCGTGGTCATCCGGTGCTTTTAAGGTTAACAAGAATAACTGTGGTCTTAATTTGTCGATAGCATCGTAGAATGGCTCTGATGACTTGGAGGATCAATTTAGTATTCCCGTTGGAATGCACGTTGCACTGTAACAACCGAGGAACATCGTGCGTATTCTAGCACACAAAATGTTTTGTGCTGCATAGTCGCCATTTTGATTACTGCGGACATTACGTGGGCGTACGCTAGACAAGCTGTCTCCACAGGCGCGCGTTTCAAACGTAGAGGTTGTCGCTGGCTATAGACATCTCATTTATTGTTGTATCTGTTATACTCTCCGAATTATAGCTTTGTCAAACCCGATGATTCTTTTGTAGTAACCCTGTATATTATCACTGTTTTTTCAAAACACTTGGAGAATGTGATGAATTTTAACGCACTTTGATACTTAAATGTGGTTAACATCTTAGAACAGTCTGTTAGCTAGTCGTTATGACTCACAATACAAGGAGCTGACACTCGAATTTGATTCTACCAAACACTGATGATAACCATAGTGAGCACTTGTGAAAATGCATACCGCGTTGGCACGCATTATGAACCAAGCGCTTAGGGCAATGTGTGATAGCATAAGCTACCAGTATCCGTTTCTGCATGTAACTCTCAAGTAGTTCAAAATATTTTGTTTATACTTGACAAGGAAAAATTGAAAACTATAAGGTGGGCAAATACCGGTCAGATGGTCAATGCCGGTCAGACCTTAAAAATGATTATTACTAGATTTGGCAACAATGCAATGTGGCCTCAAATATGCCAGCTGACCTACGATTTTCGACAGCCGATTGATATTCAGTTTGTGTTAAAACTTTGGTTAGTGCAGATCACTACGTGCTTTCGGCAATTCTGATGGAAGATTTACGGTAAGTGAAATAAGGTTTTAAGATAAAATCTTTCTCTCTTTTCATAAAATCTTAGTGGATACATAAAGGTTGACTTTTTCTCTTCAGTGTCCTATAAAAAGATAGGATAAAAAACATTTTTTTGTCATAAAAAAATGACCCATAAGAAAAATTGTTACAGGCAAGTAATGCCGGTCAACACAGGTGGGTAATACCGGTCAAGTGACCGGCATTACCTACTGTTTATGTTAATGGTTATTTGATTTCCAATTGTCACCACAGATGTCTCGAAATCGGAAAAGATTAACTGGTAAAGCAAAATGGACCAGAGATAAATTGAAGCATGCGACGAAGACATTCAAAATGGAACGAGTATAAGACAAGCTTCAAAAAAATACGCAATTCCATTTCCAACACTACAAGAAAGGGTAAAAAATAAAAAAGACTCATCACCCATAATGGGAAGAAAACCTTTGTTTTCAACTGAACAGGAACTGGAAATTGCTAATCAAATTAAACACTTGGCGTCCATTTTCCACGGTGTTACCACAAAAGAACTAAGAAGGTTTGTTTTTGAGTTTGCTGGGAGAAATCATATTATACATAATTTTAGCGCAACGCAAATGCTTGTTGGAAAAGACTGGCTAAGAAGTTTCATCAGACGCAATCCCACCATATCAGTGCGAAAAGCTGAGGCTACCAGTCTAAATCGGCTGACTCGTTTCAACAAGGATGAAATAGCTAGATTTTATAAACTGGTGGAAGAAGTAATGTCAAAATATAACTTTTTCCCTAGCAAAATATATAACGCAGATGAAACGGGAATCACAACTGTCCAGGATCCAGGAAAGATACTCGCAACCGAAGGACAAAAAAGGGTTGGTGTGGTAACTAGCGGCGAAAGAGGCCGAAATATTACCGTCATGTGTGCTATGAATGCTGCAGGGAGATTTATTCCGGCCATGTTTATCTTCCCCAGAAAGAGACTAAGCCCTCTCCTGGGAAAAGATGGACCCGCAGAAGCTCTTTATAAATGTTCACTGAATGGCTGGATCGATGAAAATATTTTTTGTGACTGGTTATCGCATTTTAGAAATCACGCTAAACCCACGAAAGACGAGCCGGTTTTATTATTTGTAGACAACCACTCCAGCCATATTCCTTTGAAGTCGTACGAGTTTTGCAAAGAAAATCATATTGTTATGGTATCAATTCCACCATACAGTTCACATAAAATACAGCCATTAGATCTGGTCTTCTACGGGCCCCTGAAAGCCGAATACAGAAATCAGTGCAATTTATTTATGAAGACGCAGTTGATGAAAAGTATCACTCCTTATGATGTAGCGTCTTCATTCATTGAAGCTTATTCAACTGTGGCTACAATTAGCGAAGGAGAAGCGGGTTTCAGAAGCGTTGGTATCTATCCTCTCAACTGCAACGTTTTTAATAAACAAGACTTTTTGCCTTCCCAGTTATTGAATCAGGACGTCATTGCCATACAAGATAACGAAGCTGATATGTCTTTCAGCAATGATCCCCAAGCTATAGCAAGCGATGATAATCTACCAGACTTCTACAAATAAAGAGCAACACGAAATTTCTTCAACTTCTTCAGGATTTCTCTCTTTTCAACAAATTCTTCCCGTTATTAAACTAGCAAAGAATAAGAAGAGAGCAGGCAGGCAAAAACAGCACGCGAAAATACTTACAGCTACACCATTGAAGAAAGAGTTGGAAGAAAAGGAAGCCAAGAAACAGGTGAAGGAAAAGAAGAAATTAAAGGTACAACATTCTAAAATGAATCTTGATGAAAAAAGGAATAATTTAAGAAATAAGAGAGACTCCCATAAAAGAAAATTATTTGATGAAAACTCATCAGATTCTGATGTTGATGTTCCATATGATGATAATGAAGATGAATATGTCGATGAAGATATATGTTTGATATGTAATGATTATGGAAAGAATAATGAGCAGTGGTACAGATGTACCCTATGCGGAAGATGGGCACATTCTGAATGCAGTGGATGGGACACGCATGTGATGAATGTCAGCCTTTTACTTAGATAGTTAGATTGTTTTTGTTTTTATATTCTTTTTATTTCAATAAACAATATTTTGTTAAAAAATGCTTATTTGAAGTTTACTTAATTATATTTAAAGCATTTTTCTGCTTGACCGTTATTGCCCGCATAAGTGACCGGAATTCCCGTATCTGTATGACAATGCCAGTCAAATGCAAATTTTTTTTTGTTATCATAAAAGTATAGAAAACATTTTGAAATATTTTCAGATTAAAAAAGTTTTTAAGTGCACTAGTGATTGCTATCTTGAAATTATTTGAAATTACGACTTATTTTTTTACTTAGAAAAAAAAATTTTCTTAAGTGACCGCCATTTGCTCACTTTACCCTAAACCTCTCAGAAACCCACTACTTAGCAACTGAAAATAGCCTGAAAAACATCGTTTCGGATTTTTATTAATAATGTTGTCGCATCTGCATTGATTTGCACTGTGGCTATACAAAGACTGCGAAATTCACAACTGAAGCATTTTTAGCACAGTTTTACAGCGGTAAGATAATGCCTATTTTGTCACTAAGCAGTAAAATAGTACATACTACAAAGAAACTCTCAAAGCAAAAAATTCAAGTGCCAAGCCACTTCCGCCTCGACAGTTTCGCAGCGAATTTGCAAATAATTAATCGAAAAATTTGGTCGATGGAAGAAACCAGGGCCTCAAACACCAAAGGCAGCAAGATAATTGTATGTAGTGTTACCGTTTATTATGCGAATGGGAGAGAGTTGACGCCCTCTGGCCACCCCTAGTTTTGTTCCAAAAAGTCTTGTACAGAATTCATCACTATTAAATAGTCACCTAAGCCAGAAGTATAGTTTTATTCGAGATACTCATTTATATCGTAACAGTTTAGTCCTTCGAGACGAATATAAAATCGAAGGCGTAAAACAAGGAAAAGTTATTCTTGTCCAAAATCTTTCTCATATATTAAAAAATGAATCGTGCAATCAGGAATCGTATGTTATTCGTGCAGTAAACAGCCCGAAGTAACATCATGATCTGATCGGGGAACCATTCATCACCATCGAATCAAGGAATATGGCAAATCGAGCTCCTAGTTCCATCGTCATTTACACATTGTCGCTTTCGGTAATCGCCTCCACATCGAAAAGTTCCAGGAGCATTAAATGAAGGTCAGTCCTGATTCCCTATTCCACTTTCTTATGTATTTATCCATTATTTCATTTTGTTTAATAGCTTTGGATTTCTTGATCTATTCAGCCACCAATGTATTGTACTGATTATAACCAAATTCAGCATAGGCTCATCATAAAAATTTTATGTAGAATATAGTGTAAACATTAGATTGACAAAGCAAGAATACTCTTTATTCAGGGCGCTAATCAACTCAAATGGTGGGTACTTTTTTTCAGCCAGTTGGCCTTGAGGCCGTGCCCCATTTAACCACGAAAGTTCATTGTTATATAATGGTTACTTGCTACAAACAGAATACACCAAATCTACATAGTTCATGGTATTTTCTTATATGCATTTATACAAAACAAATGAAACATATTGCAGTATTAAATTTTTCGTAACTGTTGATGAAAATAATCACCAAAAGACTGACAGCTAAACTCGATCATTACCAACCTATTGAGCAGGCAGGATTTCGTAAAGCCTATGGCACAAATGAAAATCTTGATACAATCAAAATACTCATCGAAAAATGCATAGAGTATGATAAACCTTTTGTTCTCATTTTTGTAGACTATGAAACAGCGTTTGACACAATATACCACCATAATATGCTTAGTGCCCTCGCTGATTGCAGAGTCGACCAACGCTACATCGACATTATCAAGCAATTATACATGTTCAAGCGCACAAACATCGAGAACCTCGGCATCAAAACTAATGGTGAAAAACTTAGTTACCTTCGCTTCGCCGATGATCTGATATCAATCACAAATGATCTCAAAAAGCGCAAGAAATGATGAGCGAACTGAACCTAGCATCCATAGAGGTTGGACTGAAAATCAATATAGGCAAAATAAAGTTCATGACAAATCTAGTTGCCAGGGCATGACCTAGGATAGTTGGCGTCCGCCATAAGCTCAACACGCTTTAGGACTTCGTCCGATATACAAGGGGTTTGCTTAGCGTCTAGCCTCGGGTTCAATGCACACGGGGGGGTTGACGACAAGCCGGATGTTTATGTGTTCACAATCCCAGGCACAACACGCTCCGAGATATAGTGCAACCCTTCGGATATTAAGCTATTGCATAGCTTCTATCGCGGGCCTTGAGCGTGGAGACCGAATCCAGAAATTCCGTAACGAAAATTACCTAACACCCCCCCTCCTACCGGCACATCTGTAATACTTTTTAGTTTTGCCATAGGTGTATAGGTATTTATCATCTATGCAAAACAGTGAATGTCTGTACTCGTATAATGTGTGTAGAAAGTGTTTTAAATATGAATTAACAAAGTGCATTCATTAATGCAGAAAGTCAGGGAAAAATAGTGAAAGAAAATGAGTGAGTACTCTATATACATACATTTTAATATTATTATCACAAATGCAGTATAATTTTTTGCTTTGTTAATTTATATTTTCATGTATAGGTAATACACATTAAAGAAGCCGCGCAGAGGAAGTATATATGATACTATATCTATATAAATGTACATCGCGCGAAATTCGATGATCAAACTTTTGATATCGTTATTTTTGTTCAAATTCTTTGAATGAATATTTGTTTCGGTGTGTAATTACATTATTAATACCTAATTATTTATACCTATATATTTTCTTTTTATAGAGAAGAAAAGCATAAAGAGCTAAAAAGAAGAAGAAATTGTGAACGTCAAAGTGTAAAACTCTATGCAATAGCTTCACCGCGGCAGTCTCCGAGTGCCAAACGTCTTTTTTTTCGTTGAAGCTTCCTATCGTTATTCTACGTGAGGATCGAGCTTGCCTTGTATATCGCAGTTTGTCTGCTTTGGTCGTAAGTTATTAGCGAAACGTCGAAGGTGCTGCCTCTCTCGGTACTGAGTGCCCAACTCCGTCTAGTTTGGCTTGGGTAGTGTTCTGTACCTCTGGTCTGTCTTTTGATTATTTGTCGGAGTTATTTCTTGTTCGGATGACAGTGTCGTTACAAACCTAACAGTGAACAATCAAAACATTCAGCAAATATACTCCTACAAATACTTAGGCCACGAGATTCGATTGGGAAGGGATAATCAAACCTGCGGAATTGGTAGAAGAATGGGTTTCACATGGGCAGCCTTTGGAAGATTGAGCTACATCTTAAGATCTGATATTCCCATGTGTCTTTAGAAGAAAGTTTTCGACCAATGTATTTTACCAGTACTAACCTTCGGAGCCGAAACACTGACACTAACTAGGAACTCTGCGAACAAAATGAGAGTAGCGTAAAGAAGCATGGAATAAACAATTTTGGACTTATACCTGAGAGATAGAGTTCCAACCACAGAGGTCAGAAGGAGAAGTGTGGTAGCCATCACAAGAATATCGACTCTAAAATGGAACTGGGCGGGTCACCTAGCCAGAATAAACGACGGCAGATGGACTAGAAGAATAACTGAATGGAGACCGCGAGACCACGCTTTCCGCAGCAGAGGAAGACCGCCCACACGTTGGTCGGATGATCTGAAGCGCATCCAAACCAACTGATTAAATGCAGCACAGGATAGGGGGAGATGGAAATCTTTACGGGAGGCTTATGTCCAGCAGTGGACGAACATATAGCTGTGTGATGATGATAAATGATATGCTTCGTTTGGTGCGTTTGTGGAATTCCCATAATAGATTCTATATCAAGGGTGGAATAAGCAAAATGCTACACGGGTAGAAATATTATTTAACGTTTCTATGAGTGAAGAATTTTGACTTCCACTCCCTAATTACTGGACGAGTTGTGAAGAAATCATCACTGCGATCAGTATCAATCACTAAAAAGGAATGAAGTGATGTAATATGTATTATTTCACCCGGCGACGGCAAGGTGGGGTGTGAGAAACCTCATGGGATCTTACACCCGCTACCATTAATGTAATATAGAATCTATGCCCATCCGCCGCCTAGTAGCTTCGGCAAATATTGTCACGTCGCTTGACGCTCAAATGGTTGGTTCCAATCTTGCAAGAAGGGAATGTAGTGTATGCTTAAAGTGCTTTGGGGCTTGTCCCACCCCACCTTACCATACCCGCGACCGTTTTTTAGGAAAATTCAGATTATATTTTTCTTATTCATAGTACAGTTTAGTTTAATTTTACTGGTTTACAGAAGTTTCTGAATCGGACAGTTAAGAAGAAGAAGATCAAGTTGAGGTAGACATTCATGAATATTACGAAATCGACGGAACAGCTGGAAATGAAGTAGTAATGTTGATTCTGATCAACAGGAACATCATGAAATTGGAGGCCCAGAAAAAGAGTCCAAAGGTTTGAACAATTGTGAACCTACCAACAAATCTACAATGTGGAGAAAATTATAACCTTGGAAAAGACAACACCAAATGGCTTCGAAGTTTTCCAAATAAGAATTTGAGAACGAGAGCTGAAAATATAATTACTCATTTGCCATTCGTAATGAGTTATGCTAAAAACGCAAAGAGCATAATCGACTGCTGGTCATTATTTTTTGACGACGGAATGCTAGCTGATATTATCAAAGACTCAAATATGAAGATTCGCTTAGCAGTAGAGAAATATATTGTTCCAGAAACAACTTTGGCTGAATACAAAGCAGTTTTAGGATTGCTCAATTTGCAGGTATTTGTAGATCTAACCATCAAAACTTAAATGATTTGTGGATGACTGATGGCACTGGTGTCGATATATTCCGGTCCACGATGCCCCTCAAGCGATTTACCTTTCTGCTGTCATGTATGCGTTTTGATAATATGGAAAAACGAAGAGACCGACGTAAATATGATAAGCTAACACCAATCCGAGGGATATTCGACAAATTTGTGGGCAATTGTGACCGTTGTTATCTCCAGGCGAGTTCGTTACTTTAGATGAAAAGTTGGAAACAAACCAGCGAAGTATAGAATTGAGTTACGAGCTCTTGTAGATTTGAAATAATTTTATGTACTAAATCTCGAGATTTATACAGGAACACAACCTGTTGGACCTTATAATGTCAGCAACCGTCCTTTTGATATTGTTTTACGTATGGTAAAACCAATATCTGGCACCAAGAGAAATGTTACAATCGATAACCGGTATACAAGACAGCAAGTTATGTTGAAACTATTGACGGATTATCAACTGACATATGCTGGAACTTTACGAAGGAACAAGAGAAATATACCTTCAGCTTTCTTAGACGTCCGTAAAAGGGAAACCAAATCGAGTTTTTTGGTTTTCAATAAAAAATTACTTTAGTATCATACGTACCCCATAAAATGAAAATATTTTGCTGCTTTCGACTTTACACTATGACGATGAAGTAGACAGTACTACAGGTGATTCTTATCATCCGGAAATAATTTGTTTCTACAACTTCATAAAAGGCGGTGTGGATGTAGTAGACGAATTATCTGGTTCTTAATGCGTTTCTCGCAATTCGAAAAGATGGACTCTCAACCACTTTTTTCGCTTCTAAATACGTCAGCCATCAATTCCCAGATTATATTCAAAACAAATAATAACGAACAAAAACTAAAAAGGCGAGACATTTTGGAGATACGAGGTCTTGCTCTAATTCATGACCACATAAAGTCTAGAAAAAATAATCCTAGGCTAGAAAAAAATTTAGTCGGAAAATAGTTGAAATAACCGGGAACAATGAAGAACCACCTCCAAAAAGTCCAAAACTATCTGGAATATGCACAATTTGTTCTAGATCACGTGATCGTAAAACAAGGTTTATAGTCAAAATGTTGCAAGGTTGAATCGCTGTAACTTTTTTATTATCAATGATAAAATCTTATTTTTTTTAAATTGTCTATTCGAATATTAACAATTCATTCCACATACATACAAATATTTTTGATTTATTTTCATAATTTGTTCAGTTTAATTCGTTTTTTTAGTACACGTATTAAGGTGTTTACTAAATTTTAGTTTATTGTCAGCAGAAAAATTATTTAATTACAAATGTGACTAGTATTACAACTAATGAAAAACTCAAAGTCAAAATGTCACAAAGTTATCTTATTTTAATGATGTTTTACAAACCCTCCATAAGCTGAGTAACTAGTTTCGGCCCACAATGGCCATCTTCAGGCTACAAAGAATGTTTGGGTAAAGGAAGAAAACATTAAACAATCTGTATATCTTACCTAAATGATAATGATTATTATCGGGGTAACAATCGTCCACACATAGCGCCGATGAAGGGAAGGATGTAAGAAATAGGGGTTGAAAAAATTTTGGGTAATTAAAGTGTATTTAGAAAAATATTTTAAACTTAGGATTTGAGTTGTAAAATCTTGTGACAAATAGAAGAAATAGGGGGAGGGCGAGAAATTATGTAAAGGAAGTGAAGTGGTAGAGAAACAAAAATTACGACAACATTGTAAAGTGGTAGGTGGGGTAGAGGAGCAAATTTGAGCTATAAATTGATATTATTAGAGTCTTGATAAGAATGGAAAGGCGAATATTTCTCCTTCATTGATAAATAACAACTCTCAATACAGGAATGGAATATGGCGGTGTTAAAACGAAAAGAGGTTAGCAAGTATAATATCCAACATCTAAATAAGAAAGAAGGGACAACTAAGCTGGGAAGGTCAATCCTTAGGATAGAGAATTGGTTATGGAAACCCCTGGAGAGGGTGGTAATAAGTGGTAAAAAGGTCGACTTAAGGAAGGAGAACGGCTTTTTTATCTTGTTCACTAAGATTGAAGTAAGCTAAGAACCAATAAACCATGGCTAAAATTATTATATAATATTGTGCCATTGTGATATATAAAATGCAAGTCCATAACACAGCTAAAATGAAATTAAATTCACAACTATACAATCATGTTCGGCGAAATCACTCTATTACACATCAACAATTATATGAAGTGGACAATATGGGATATATATCCGGCAGGAACGTAATTAGAGGAAGTATGTCAAATATCCATGTAAACCAATGAGAGGGAAAATTTGAAAGACATAAAGTTAATTGTACATTTGGAGCAAAATAAAACGTAGTGAACTTCAGTAGCAAGAAAGATTAGGTTACTGGAAAGCGCAACAACTATAAACATATGTAACCCCCGAAATAAAAGCTAACGATACAAATTATGGTGAATGTTACCGTAAACAAAATTTAATCTGTGAAAAAGGGAAAAGGCTAGTCAATAAACTGAAAGTAGTTGTCTAGTCAAAAGATAAAAAAGAGGATTATGACAGTAGTATTTAACTTAAAAAGAGTGAATCAAATTGTGAACACTTGTAAATGAAGATATTTCTATAGTAACTTACTTATAGTTGGTAAAATATTATTAACGGCGATTTTTACAATAACAAAACTTGACAAAATTAGAACTACCCAAAGGCAAAGGAATACACCAAACAATCAAAATGGGAGCTTGAGGAAGATGTATGGATCTGTTGGTCTTAGTTGTTCATTAAGACAAACGACGTTGTTATCAGAAGTTATCCGGTTAATCTCGAAAATATCTAGTTAATTCATCCTAGGACCTTTAAAGCACCTATGTAATCTACACGCATCCGATAAAGATAAATTGTGGTTTTCAGGAATAATGTGATTTGCAAAAGCAGATGGCGAAGAAATTGGGTCAGTATTTTGAAATCTTTTAACAAAACCAAGATGTTCTTCAATTCTCGTGTCTAACAAACGACCAGACTGACCGATATAGACAGTCCTGACAGCTCAATTTATATATGCCAGGAGAATGTAACGTCGGAACAGAATCTTTGGTGTTAACCAAAAAAGATCTTAGATTGTTATCAGTCTTAAAGCCAAATTTAATTTTAAACTTCTTGGAAATGTTACGAAACTTATAAGATACAGGGCCAAGGAAATGTAAAGAATCAACATACTTGGATACATCATCATTTGAAGTGATATCGTGTTATGTAATTGTGGGAAAAGTTAGTTTAAATTTATTAAAATGTCTAATGTATATTTTGTTGAGTAAAGAGAGTGGAAAGTTATTATTAATTGCAATTTCTTTAATAATATCGATTTCCTTATTAAAGGCTTCCTGTGACAAAGGCAATAAAAAAGCCCGATGAAAGAAACTATTGAAGGATGCAATTTTATGTGACTGGGGGTGGTTAGAGTGAAAATTAATAACTGTGTCCGTTGTGGTAGGTTTACAATAAATCTGAAAATCCAACCGTTCAGAACTAACATCCCTAGTGATCAACAGATCCAAGAAAGGAATACTATTCTCAAACTCAAACTCCATCGTAAATTTAATTTTAGGAAGGAGGGTGTTAATAAAATCCAAGAAAGTGAAAGCCTCTTGTTGAGTACCGTTAAAAAGAACTATACAATCATCGACATAGCGTTAGTAAGAGACTACATATTTCTTAAAAAATGGATCATTAACATAAGTTTTCTCCAAATTATTTATGAAAATTTCAGCAAGTAAAGGTCTCAGATTAGAACCCATAGCCAAGCCAAGCCTGTAGTCTGTTGGTAAAATTTGTTAATCAATTGAAAAAAGTTTTGTTGTAAAGCTAATTGGATCATGTTCACCACGTCAGATATGATATTCGGGCACAAATTATTGGAAATCAATAGGGTTTCAACCAAATATATGGATTCTGAAGGGGGTATACAGGGACAAAGATTACAAACATCCAATGAGAACGAAAAAGAATAAGATTTAGGAAGCTTAATGCTAGAAATTTTATTACATAGGTCCAATGAATTTTTTATAGTCAAATTATTATTGAAATTAGTTTAGACTTAAAGTAAATTGTTGAGGAAATAAGAAAGTTTAGAAGTTGGTGAATTCAAGAAAAAAACAACTGGCCTAATGGGTATATTTTCTTTATGAATGTTCGGCAATCCATAGAGAAAGGACGTTATTGGTGCCATTTGTGTTAATTGGTAATGTTTAGTATTAAATTAATCTAAGGTAATGGTGTATGTTTTAAGTTTATTCTCGAGCTCATTATGAAATTTCACTGTGGGATTAGCGCATAGGGGAGGGAAAGAGCTACCAGAGTCAATAAAAGATTGTACCTTTTCAACGTAAGAGCTGCTATCTAATATCACAACACAATTACCTTTATCCGCTCTGGTTACTACCAGATCTTTCGTAGTGATCTTATGTTTAAAGTTTTTGAGATCTCTTAAAGTAAAATTATTATGCCTGGGGTTAGGGAAAACAGTAGGATCATTTTGTAAACAAGTGTTCTTATTCAAAGTTCTTTGAATTGAAGAAGAACTATCAGCTCTTATAGCTTCCTTATTAACCAAATCAGAGTTACCCAAAATACCCTTTGAATCTATAGCCAGCGATTTCAAATTGTGTTTAGCATTTAAAGTGGAAAAATTATATTTCATCTCCATATTGAGTATGTTAAGTTGTTTGTTATTAAAGTCAGAATGACTTAGGTTCAAGATTCTAGGATGAAACTAAAATGGAGAAAAACTTATATCAATTCTATCTCGATTAAACGAACTATGTTTTTCATTCTTCAACCAATCCAACTTTTCCGACAATCTCAAGAAATTATCCACACCAGCGTCCTCAACCATATCCCTCACATCTCTATCTAAACAGTTAAACTCCAAATGAGTTAATTTCAGTGTTAACAAAAAATAGATAAATTTTAGTCCGGTGTTAGTAAAATTCAAAAAATTATAATCCTTCTTTATCTCCTGGTTAATCCAAATCCTTCTCGCCTCTTCAATAGTATATTGTGACGTCTTCGGCTGTAATCTAGTGTGGATGGAAATTGATGGAGGGTAAACTTTATAAGACTTACATATATGTGGAAACTATATTAGTTGTAGCGTCTTCGTCCTGTCCCACATCGCTCTTTCATATTGTCGGATGATGACCGCCAGACTGGCATTATTTGAAAGTAATATCTCATCTATACCTCAAATGTGACTAGTATTACAACTAATGAAAAACTCAAAGTCAAAATGCCACAAAGGTATTTTATTTTAATGAAGTTTTACAAAGCCTGCATAAGCTGATCAACTATTTTCGGCCCACAATGGCCATCTTCAGGCTATGACTTGTTCACTAAGATTGAAGTAAGCTAAGAACCAATATAACATGGCTAAAATTAGCATATAATATTGTACCATTGTTATATATTAAATGCAAGTATCGCAATGGTATATTATTTGATAATTTTAGCCATATTTTATTGGTTCTTAGCTTACTTCAATCTTAGTTCACAAGATAAAAAACCATTCACCTTCCTTAATTCGACCGTTTTACCACTTATTACATCCCTTTCCACGGGTTTCCGTAACCAATTCTCTATCCTAACGATTGACCTTCACCGCTTAGTTGTCCCTTCTTTCTTATTTAGATGTTGGATAATATACTTGCTAACCTCTTTTCGTTTTAACACCGCCATATCCCATTTCTGTAATGAGAGTTGGTATTTATTAATGGAGGGGAAATATTAGCGTAACCATTCTTATCATGACTCTAATAATATTGAATTGTAGCTCAAATTTGCTCCTCTACCCTACCTGCAGCTTTACAATGTTCTCGTAATTTTTTGTTTTACTACCACTCCACTTCCTTTACATAATTTCTTGCCTCCCCCTATTTTTCTATTTGTCCCAAGATTTCACAACTCACATCGTGAGGTTAAAATATTTTTCTTAATACACTTTAATTACCCAAAATTTTTCAACCCCCATTTCTTACACCCTTCCCTTCATCGGCGCTTTGTGTGGACGTTTGTTACCCCACTAATAATCATTATCATTTAGGTAAGATATACAGACTGTTTACGGTTTTCCTCCTTTACACAAACATTCTTCGTAGCCTAGAGATGGCCATTGTGGGCCGAAACTAGTTGCTCAGCTTATGGAGGCTTTGTAAAACTTCATAAAAATAAAATAACTTTGTCACATTTTGACTTTGAGTTTTTCATTAGTTTTCTATATTAGGTACTTGTATTAGTTGAATAATACATCACTTTAATGAAAAATACAAAATTTGGTTCATAGTCTGTCATATCTCATATCACCACTATTGTAAACATTTTCCACATTATCGATGCCAGATTAAATAAAATTATATGAATTCACTTACCTTTTATGAAGTATTTGTCAATTATTATCTAAAATTCAGAAAAATAGTTAATAATTATACAATTTTGACTATCGCAATTTTTGACAGTTGACAATAATTGTTGTTGATCTTTTTCTTTCTTATCTAAAAAAGAGCCACAAAATACACTTATGCTGCACTTCGGGCTCTAATAATTTAGAATTAATGACCACATTACTCGTTTTACGTTCAGTGTAGAGGACTGTTTATGCATTTTTATATTCCTGCACTACTTCTATATAACGAGAAAACCTACTAACCCTCTCAGTGCTCGTTATAGGTATGCGGGTTGTCTAACGTGGTACAACCCGTGCTCGCCTGTCGACTAGCTTCGAGTCGAAGAAGGGGTGGATTCTTCAAAAAAAATTATCAAGTTTACAAAAGGGCGCCAGAGAAGTTTTGGCAAGCACCCAAGACTTCTTAAGTTAGCCCACAACTCCTCAGTGGGTTAACAACACTCACTACACACTCCAAAGGTTAAACTGATAGGTAAATTATCATAAGAAAATAAAAGTCAGCAAGTATCCTCTGATTGAAGCTTTATTTAGTCTTTGTGGACCAAAGGCCTCTTTTCAAAATATTTATTACAATGTCACTACCTAAAATGTTACAAATAACGTCTGAGCTTAGCTGAAGGCTGTAATCTCAGAATGTCGATGGGCTGAAGGCCGAAATCTACATATATCCAAAAATTTCTAACTAATTACTACACCGATGTCTCAATTCTAAAATTCTAGAGAAACGACCAAATTGTTAATGTACAATACCTCAAAAATACATCGATAATATATATATATATATATATATATATATATATATATATATATATATGTATATATACGAAAACAACGTAAGTTCTTTCTCGACCGTCTATCGTTATTTAATTAGTTTTTGGAGTATCGAGATCCGGTCTGTGCATACAATAAATACAACTCTTTTCCTTTTAAATCTCTATATTTCGCAATTATTCTATTGCTTCATCAGGAGTTAAAGATCAGAGTATAAACGCTATCAGCACACAGTTAAAATTAAAGGCAATCACCAGCATCTTACATGAGGTACTCCACCAGCAAGTGAGGCATGTACTCACTTGCTGGTGGAGTACCTCATGTAAGATGCTGGTGATTGCCTTTAATTTTAACTGTGTGCTGATAGCGTTTATACTCTTATCTTTAACTCCTGATGAAGCAATAAAATAATTGCGAAATATAGAGATTTAAAAGGAAAAGAGTTGTATTTATTGTATGCACAGACCGGATCCCGATACTCCAAAAACTAATTATATAAATATATATATATATATATATATATATATATATATATATATATATATATATCAAAATCAACAATGTACAGTTATAAGGGTTCACACTTCCGCAATTTATACCAATATCAATATAAATATAAATAATTGCATCAGCCAAAAATTTAAATAGCAACGAGTTTAGCGTTGCTAGAGAAAATACAACTCAAAATTTGTACGGCGCAAGTTATATACATAAAATCATCAGAAATAGGCAAAAAAACCACTAAATAATGCAATAGCAGGTACGTACCGTAGTGTCTTAGCGTATCTTAAACTATCAGCAAAGATTTCAAATTTTTAAATACAAAGTACAAGTGTAAGCGAGATTATAGTAATTTGGCGCAAAAAAAGAAATAAAACTTTATATGAAAAACGGTGATATGTGAAGCATAAATGTGAGTTTACTAATGAAGTTGAAGAATAAAGAGAAGGAAAACTGTTCACTTATCCTTTTCCGGAACCAGAACAGGAACTGAAGTTGTTCCAGAATATTCCAGCTCTCCTGGAACTGGTTTCACTGACCTAATAAATTCCAATCATTAATGTCCACGTACAAAAACCCCCCTTGTGAATACTTCTAACTAACGCTATCTACGGAAATTTACCACAAAAACGCAATTCCTCTAAATTCTTAAGGTACCCACAGTCATCGACCGATTTTGAACCAGAAACCTATCGGGTCGCAGCCGCCAATTGTTGGTTTCAGTTGTATTTCTCTTCCCCTATGTCGGAATTGTCAGATTTTCCAATAAAACACTTATGGCTCCCAGAACACATGCGAAAATTTTAAGTTGGAAGATGTGTGTTTACACCAAGACGGCAAATGGAGGACTGAAATTTTTAACTTCGTACCGACAGCGCTGTGACTTCCCCAGTCGACAGGTTAGCCAATATTAAGTCTCCGACGGCTCGGCGAATTTTCGCGTTACATTTACTCTGCGTAATTCAGCTGGTATAGAAAACGGAACACGCCTATTTTCTCTTTCTGTCAAATGAACCGTGACATGTAGAGGGTGCCACAAACATTTTATCCATACCAAGGGCGAGAATGAATATACTTACCCTAGAGCTAGAATGAAGCTATTCCATAATCAAAAACCACGTCAGAATAAAGAAATTCTATAATAGTCGTGGAAAAATATCTTTTTTTTTGGGTTTGCGAGAGCTTGATTAAAAGAGAGAAACTATATTTTGGGGAAAATCTATCTCCTCCTAATAAGGAGTTGAGTGAGTACTTGGTGGCTTTTCTATTATATCCGCAGCTAAATATCCAATGATTCAGATCATCGAAGCCTCCCATCACAGTCACGTGTATCTCTGATGGACATTTTTATTTCATAAAGGTATAAATTGTCGGTAGCATGTCCAAAAAGGTACATGACATACATAGTGTTACGAAACAGCACACTGGTATAGTCCCTAAAACCGACCCTGTCTTAGCCAGGTATAGAAGTTAAAATTATGGCGGATACGCAGTTATAAAAAACTGTTTACGATTGAGACTATCTTATCTAGAACTGGTTTTTTGTGATCAGAGTTATCTAGAATAGGCCAGAAAAATTATTTGTGTGTAAGCCGCAGCCCAGAATTTACTAGTAAAAACGGCTTTAATATATAAGGGACTGATCAGGAAGAGTAAGTTCAGTTGATAATTTGACATCGTGAGACAAACAAATAAATAAGTGAATTAGTTCTTATAAATTAGTTTAAGTGAATATACTGTGTACATAAATTAAGTATTAGTTATTAGTTTAGTGTTTAAATAAATTAGTAAGTAGCCATACCGAGTGTTTGAAATTTATCCCACCCGTAATAAAAACTTTTAATAAATAAGAAAAACATCGCATTGGTGTCAGGTGTGGGGTAGTATAAATAAATAGCTACATCAAAATAGCCAAGAGACTGAATGATCTCAATGTGACGGAATCAAGAGCAGAAATGGGAAATCGTGAGTTGGAAATGTCCGGTAAGAAAAGTGAATTAGTAGAAAGACTTAAAGTGGCACTGGAAAATGACGGCTTTGATCCAGAATTATTTTTATTCAATGACGAGGCTACCACCTTAATCTCGTCAATTTCTGCTAATATTA
Organism: Galeruca laticollis; assembly: GCA_963921935.1. Classification (NCBI taxonomy): domain Eukaryota; kingdom Metazoa; phylum Arthropoda; class Insecta; order Coleoptera; family Chrysomelidae; genus Galeruca; species Galeruca laticollis. The sequence continues at coordinate 46,276,951 of OY998181.1, read as the reverse complement.
AGAACGATATTTCTGCCATGGAGGAGAAGATTTCTACTAATATGGACGAGAAGATTTCCACTATGAAGAATTGCATTTCTGCCGATATCTTATCGTTAAAAAATGACATTGCTGCTGACGTCGAGAATAAAATTTCGTCTCTAAAATCAGACATTGAAAACAATATAACAACGATAGACGAGAAAATCAAGGAAATGGAGAGAAATATGGCACATTTAAGGACACAAGACACGCCAGCAGAAGAAAAGGAGACTAAACATATAAAACTCTGCGAGCCAGAAACACAACCCAAGACAGATGATATTGGCAGTTTTACCCGAGTCAAGGCCTCAACGTTCGATGGACAGATGTCGTGGACCAATTACGTAAAACAGTTCGAAGCAGCCGCTAGAGTGAATAATTGGTCCGATAAGGAGAAAGCTGTGAACCTGACTATAGCACTTCGGGGAGATGCCTTAGATGTACTTCAGACGATACCGCTTGAAGAAACAGATGACTTCGAGCTGCTGAAGGAGAGGTTGGACATGCGATACGGTCACGAACATCTAGAACATTTGTACCAGTCCCAGCTGAAGAACCGAAGTCAGAAACGTGACGAAGCCCTTCAAGAGTATGAAGTGGATATTGCACGACTCGTCCGATTTGCTTATCCGTCAGCACCAGAGAACATGATGGAATGTCTGGGCATCCAGGCCTTTATTGATGGCTTACGTGACCCCGATATGCAGAGGACGCTTCGTTAAGCCCATCCCAAAACATTAGTTGACGCATTGACAGCTGCTCTTGAATATGAAGCAGCAACGAAGGCTTCAGGATATAACAAAATTAGGACCATCCAAGAAGAAGGTGACGAAAACAGATTTGACCAGTTCGTCAGTTTAATAAAAAGTATGATTGACAATAAGCCGAGAAAAATCAGATGCTGGAATTGTGGCGAGCTAGGGCATGTACGTAGTTCGTATAAGCGCCCCAATACTCAAACCAAGAACCCCAGACACAGGAAAACTAGAACGGGTCGGCTACGAGGCGGCAGCACCGACCCATGATCGTTCCAAAGACCCTCTCATACTGATAGCTTCTCTCAGATGTCGCAACGACAGTGTATATGTGGATGGCGAAGTAAATGGCAAGAAATATGCTTTGCTGGTTGACACTGGGGCAACCAGAACCATTATACGACCAGAGGTAATAAACCCCAAAAAGAAGCTTATACCAACGAGACTGCGATTGCGGACCGCCACAGGCGAGAGTGTCAACGTTCACGGGGAAACACAAATCCAATTGGGAATTGGCGCAGAAAAGTTCACGCATACGGTAATCGTAGCTGACATTGAAGAAGACGTGATTCTGGGGATGGACGTAATGAATGTACATGGTTTCCAATTAGACTTTAGAAACAGAACCATTAAAGTGTGTTCCGAGAAGGTATTCCTGCATCCATATGAAGGCAGCGCGGTGTTGGCAGCTGTACAGGAAGATACCGTTCTACCTGCACGAAGCGGAACCATGATAGTAGCACGGCTACAGGGAATCATGGAGGAAGGTACACCGGTGATGATGGAGCCAAGGAACTACGACGAGGTAGTTGGTGAAGGAGTACTAATTGGAAAAGGTTTAGTTCCGTCGGCGAAAGAGATCCCAGTACGTGTGATAAACGTGAATGATCAGCCAGTTACCATCAAGAAGGAAACCAGGATTGGATCCTGCGTACCAGTGACGTCTATAGTTCGCCAAACAACGACCACTGATAATTCTAATGCCAGATTCGAACAAATGTTATCAGTAGCTGGTCAATCCTTGGATCGAGCTGAAAAAAAGAGAATGAGAGAGTTTCTCTTGCAGTATCGGGACTTATTCGTGCCAAAAGGAGGAAAGGCTGGCAAAATATCAGCCGTCAAACACAAAATCGATACTGGTAATGCTAAGCCAATTGGACAATCAGCTCGAAGACTTCCACGAGAGAAGAGAGAGGAAGCTGAAAGAATAATTCGAGAGATGGCAGAAGAAAAAGTAATAGAACCATCTACTAGTCCTTGGGTGTCTCCAGTAGTGCTCGTCAAGAAAAATGATGGAACTACGAGATTCTGCGTAGATTGTCGCCAGCCTAACAACGTGACGAAGAAAGACAGCTATCCTCTGCCTCCGATTGACGATACGCTAGACACTTTGGCCGGCAGCAAACTGTTTTCCACCTTGGACCTAAAGTCTGGTTATTGGGAAGTGGAAATGGACCCAGAAGACAAAGAGAAGACTGCTTTCACCACCGGATCTGGATTATGGCAATCCAACGTCATGCCATTCGGGCTCTGTAATGCGCCTGCGACATTTGAAAGACTCATGGAAAATGTTTTGAGAGGGTTGTCTTGGAAGACATGCCTGGTCTATTTGGACGACATCGTAGTAATGGGGAAGAAATTTCGAAAGACATCTATTCCAGGAGATTTGCGAGAAGCTAGGAATGAAGAAGACCAGGACAACAGCATTACATCCACAGTCAGATGGAATGGTCGAAAGAATGAACAGGACTATTGGAAAATACCTGCCCAAAGTAGGATCCAGCCATCAGAGAGATTGGGATCAGTATCTTTCCCTATTCGCATTGGCTTATCGATCTGCTGTCAATGAGTCCACGTGTGAAACACCGGCGAGAATCCTGTTTGGACGTGAAATGAGGCTTCCTTCTGACCTGGAATTAGGCTGTCGGCCTGGAGAAGATTTAGCAGGCGGCAGGCGAAGACTACGTGATCCAACTGAGAAGAAGGCTGGACGATATTCATGAATTAGTTCGAACCAATCTTCAAGTTGCCAGCGACAGAATGAAAAGTCGGTACGACACGCAGGCCACAGAAGGCGGTTTTGAAGAAGGGGACAAAGTATGGTTACACAACCCGGCGAGGAGAAAAGGATTTTCTCCAAAGTTACAAAAATCCTGGGAAGGACCATACTTGATCAAGAAAAGGATCAATGATGTCATATATCGCATAAGCAAGATCCCCAACGGAAAACCGAAAGTAGTTCACCAAAACCGACTAGCGCCATTCGAAGGAGATCATGACATAGAGGAAGGAGTAAACCTTATTCGAGATGTGTCTGACCCCTTCTTCGATGAATTTATGGGCGCGTATGGAGGTACCGGGAAAGCTAGATATGGAGTCACTTCGGAACAACAACAAGATTTGTTCGCTCTCCCGGAAGATTATTCACTGGCATACAATATCCCCGCCCGTATCAAGAACGCACGAGGGTTGGAGACCGTCTTCCGAAAGAAGTTCGGGCAATTAGAAAAACTTGAAGACCAGATTCCAGCCCCTGGCAAGACACTGAAACTGAAACATAATTCGCGGTACGTCTTCTACGTGGTAACTAAAAATGAATTCCAAAATCGATCTACCTACCGCGATGTGTGGGAAGCACTTCGAAACCTCCGAGATCATGTGTTGGAATCCAACGTGAAGAAACTGGCTATGCCTAAGATGGCGAGTAACCAGTTGGATTGGCGAATCATCAGGAACATGGTAGAGATTACAACCCCCGTTATCAGTATCCGATGAAGACGGTGCCCTGCTATTTCCATAAGATCGGAAAGTGCAGAAATGGGGCCAGTTGCCGATTCAAACATCCAGTCTCGGCTACACAAAAGTTCCAGGAGGAACTTCCATTTAAGGAGGGGGTAATGTTACGAAACAGCACACTGGTTTAGTCCCTAATACCGACCCTGTCTAAGCCAGGTATAGAAGTTAAAATTATGGCGGATACGCAGTTATAAAAAACTGTTAACGATTGAGACTATCTTATCTAGAACTGGTTTTTTGTGACCAGAGTTATCTAGAATAGGCCAGAAAAATTATTTGTGTGTGTAAGCCGCAGCCCAGACTTTGCTAGTAAAAACGGCTTTAATACATAAGGGACTGATCAGGAAGAGTAAGTTCAGTTGATAATTTGACATCGTGAGATAAACAAATAAAAAAGTGAATTAGTTCATATAAATTAGTTTAAGTGAATATACTGTGTACATAAATAAAGTATTAGTGATTAGTTTAGTGTTCAAATAAATTAGTAAGTAGCTATACCGAGTGTTTGAAATTTATCCCACCCGTAACAAAAACTTTTAATAAATGAGAAAAACATCACAATAGTATATAGGTTTTTTGAAGAAAGCGTTCGTTCAGATAGAGGAGTGAAGGGAAGTGAAGGATATATCTTGCAATATTGATTGTTATTGTGGTTAGAAAACGCAGATCATTTTTGTTTGAGATTTTCTTTCCTTAATGATATTATATCCCCTTTTGATAATTCGTTAATCACAAGACCAAGGAGGCGGCATCTTCAGCAAGCTCATCCACTTTTCCATTACCAGGAATTTGAGAATGTCGTTTAACCTCTATAAATTCAACATTTTTATTTAAGTTTAGCAGGCTAGTTAATTTTTCGAGGATGCTGACTGTAATTTTGTTACTGTCTATATGTTTCTGATAGTTTCTCAATGTCATTAAAGTTGATTGTGAGTCAGATAAAATTATATACTATTTGAATAATGAATTAGTTCTTATAATCAATCCCAGAGCTTCGCTGATGACTACTTATTCAGCTTAAAAATTGAACACTTTGGACATATACAGCACTAGCAACTCCAGCACTAGATTTGGAACCATCGGTGTATACTTTGCATATTCGTCCTCGGTTACTTAGTACCTCATTTAGAACAAGATTGTGCAGAGGGGCGATTAGAGAGTTGTAAGAAAGGAATACGACATTAGGTTGAACAAAATCTTGAACATAGAATTGAAAAACGGAATTCCTTCATCTTTAAACTGATATTGAGATAAACTGGGGAGGGCAATAACTATGATAGGGGAATTTTGATATTGCCACCATTCAGAGGTTGAACTTTGAATGGAGAGATCTGCTATCTCATTCAATAAGGATATTTAGTTATAAACTTGACACTTAAGGTCGAATGTCTCTTAAGAAATAGGCGTCTCAGGTAGAGGGGTGGTTCATTACTTTCCGCCAGAAGAGCTAAGCTAGGATTAGACCTTGCGGCTCCTAGGAGTAACCTTAAGGCTTTGTATTGTATTCTGTTAATTTTTATTAAACGTGATTTGGTAGCAGATCCATACAGAAATCAGCTATAATCCAGGATTGATCTAGTATATGCCTTGTAAATCAGTAGGTTCATTTTGGGATTGGCTCCCCAGTCATATCGATTGATCACTTTTAAGATATCAAGATTTTTCAAACAATCACCCACGCATTTTATTAATTTGTGCGTTACAAGTCAGTTCCGAATCTAGCGTAATGCCTAAATAAGTGAAGTTGTTGTGTACTCGAATCACAAGTTGACAGAGTTGTACACTACTTATTCACGGTACTCGATGTCATTCCACATTAGTCTATAAAATGTGTCTAGGAAATGGAAATCGATTAAAAGTGTCTAGGAAGTGGATTTCGTAGAAAGGTTACTAGAAAGGAGTGATTGAAGATTAGTTGACTTGATTGTATTAAAACGTGTATAGGAGACGAAAATGACATTCCACATTAGTCTATAAAGTGTCCAAATATTATATTTGGGTGGGTACTTAGTTGTAGCTACATATCAACAGTATTACACAGGAATACTTTCCTCTCTAATGCAGTGTTTCTCAGCGTGTGGGGCACGTATTGAAAATGATGGACTACATTTCGAACATCTGTGGCGGTACTAATTACGTAGTTATTTATTAAAGGTTCCCATTCTTCGATTTATCACATTATTTTAAAATTCGTGCTCATTGTTAGTAGCGATAGCATTACATTCAGGTAATCTAGTGGCAACCATAACATTAGTATGATAACAGTTTAAATTACTGCAGACCAATGTCAGATCTTTTCATTCAGGCTAAATTTAATAATTTCTGTTGAGGCGAACCAGTCTTCTAGACGTTGGAAGAACCAATCCAGCTATTTACCTGTTTCTTACGATATCTCAAGATAGAAAAGAGATATTCTCTTGCGGTTTGCACTGTCTTATCACTAATTTAGTCAACTTTTCAAAAACCTACTCCAATTTGTATGCTTTCATGTGAAATTGTTACGACAAAACAAAATATTTAAAAAAATAAAACAGCGTCCTCTAGCATTTATGTTATTAATCAGATTGCTTAATTTCGACAAATTTTCGATTATTCAACAAACGCTCTTTCAAACAACATGAAGTTTATTGAAATAGGTCAAGCAGAACCGGAATTACAGGCGTCTTTTCGTAGCAAGGTTCCCACTCTCCCCCACCTCTTATTTGAAGAGATAGACTTAAACTTGTCATACTAAAAATATGCAGAATTCGTCGAGGAATCTGATTATAATATTTATTATCCTTCATAATTGAGTAAATTTTGAAACAAATTGCATTTTAAAAGTCAAATGCGCCCTCTAGCGAGGCCACTATTGTTATAAATTTCTTTTCTCAAACCTGTGCTATAATACACTCTTGAGATATGGCCGGACGGCCGTTCTCAGCTGGCCACCCGGTACAAAGAAAGGGAATTACTCATTACAATAAAAAAAAGAGAGACTACAGATTCTGGCAAAATTTTCGGACGTTAAAAATATAATATATTGCAGTTGATTTTCGAGGGTAAAATTGAGGGAAGTAAAAGTATGGGACGAAAGCAAATGTCATAGGCTCGGATATCATACATTGGGCCGGAATTAAATCTATGGGGAACTTGCCCACACCTCCAGGAACAGAGAAATATTTGATAATGTGGTCGCTAACATCCATCAATATAAACAGGCAGTCAAAGAAGAAGGTAACTCTATTTCTGGATATAAGATTCGCTTCTATTTTCTCTAGATTTACATTCAAACCTCTTTTTTCAGCTTCGATCGTTTCCCATATAAACGTTCGATTTCTTGTTGTGAACCATTTGTTCATAGACTTCATCATATAGTATAATGTATCAGTCAGTTTTAGTTTGATATCAATTGAGAGCAGTGCCAGTCCCTTGAACTATAAACATTAACGATCATATTGTAAAAGCGCAAACGGTGAAAGTTTACTTATAATCATCCATTTTCACTAATCAAATTTGATGAAATGACAAGACGGACGTCTGCGTATATTTTGATGAATAATTTCTAATTTTTAGGTAAATATTCAAAATTTACTATGGAAGGGCGTTGAGGATGTAGTAATGAATATAATACAATCAATTCGAGATTTAAAATCAGCCATGTACTCCTTGATCAATAAGAAAGTGTTTCTATACATAGTATATCCATTAATTTATTTGAACTCAATGTGATACCACCCGATAAACTATGACATCTGCAAGCCTGTTCGACTGATAAATAATACAAAGGGAAAACCAGAAATTCATCAATACAACTGAACGTAAGCTATATCACATATCATTGTTAACGTACGAGGTTATTCGGTAAGTTATTCTATTCAGGAACAAAAAACTAGATTTTATTTCCCTCATGAAACCATTATGGAATTATATTTTCAGTTACGTTCAAAACAAATGATTTTTTGGTACGGATCTAATCCTCATTAATTTATGTTTTTCACCGTGAAGTTATTGATTTGAAATACGTTCTAATATGAGGAATGATTAGTAAATAATGTTTCGTCTTTGTGAAAATTGAAATGAGTTATATGAAGACGTCCTGCATAAACGCAAATTATTTCCAGCCAACCTGTTTACATAAATAAAGATTATTTGTTTCAGCAATTAGTCTACTTGGTATAGCTCCCACTAATAATTGTTATTCTAATTATATACCTTGTATTGTAAACCTCAAATTTAAACTATTAAAATTTTGTATATTAGAAAAATGAAAGTTTTTAGAAAATATCTTCGTGAGTAAGATACTTTAACTGGCGCAATTAGTAGGATTCATCGCAGTATTTTCGTGAAAAGCCACGTGAGTGTCAACTCTTTGACGTTGAAACCTACAATTTACGAGTATAGCAGAATTGGAGAAAACTTTGGGTAAGTAACAAGTACTCGTTTCATTATATTTCCTATATTTTATTCAATAAGTTGGAATTAGCAATGACCATATCGGAGAAAAAATTATTTTAAGAATTGATATTTTGTTCATTTTCTCAGTAAAGCTCAATTATATATAGACAGTTTGATTTCTGGATTTAGTAGAATAATAACTGTCAGACAAATGGAAGGTAATTCAAACCCAGTAAATGTGTCAATGTTGGAATTATATAACGATGTGATTCCTCCATATATTGGGTTTGAGTGTAATTTAGATGAGTTTCTAAGTAGTTGTGATTTTGTAGTAAACGCTTATGTAGGTGTTATTGACCAAACGATTCAGAACTGTATAATTGAGGTTATTCAATTGAAATTAGATGATAAAGCTTATATTTTGGAAGGTTATAGGACCGAATTGAATACATGGCTTTTGATAAAAAAAGCATTGCAGCAATGTTTCGGAGATAGACAAATATTAGACGTTTTCTGGTTATTGATGCCTTTCGTCTTGAAGTTACAGCGATTCTCCTCCAGTATTCTCTCCATCGCTCTATTATTTCCTTATTTTGTCTTATCATAACTCCATTTCTATTTATGGTCTGTTTTACACTGCTCGATTTTCCCTTTCTTAGTGTTTTTAGGACCTTGAAGACTAGATTCTGATTTCCTTCACTGTCTTCTTCCATCTGTTTTCCAAATTCTTCTCATGTTTCTTTTATTGCTACGATTACCATGTCCTTAAGCCCTTTTCTATGAATTTATGTATATAATCATCACAGAAGCTCAAGATAAAAGTGACCTGGAAGAAATACATTGAAAATCTATTTTCGGATGACAGGATGTACGAACCTGAAAACTATTGCTCAAATTTTTGTACCTTCAAATCAAGTGGATGCGATAATGGAAGTTGATGGACCAGATAAGATGCCTGCGGAAGTGTTAAAATTGATAGATGATGATATGGTGTTGTAGCAATATATAATCAACAGAATATATGATCCCAGTTGTTTGCTCAAAATATGGCTAAGATACACGTTCATAACACTTGCCAAGAAATGATATGCAAACAGATGAGGTGATTATACACTAATATGCATAGCGAACCTTACTTTCAAGATATTCTTAAGGATACTGCATAATAGAATATACGATAAGTGCGAACAGAGCATAAGCTCTAGTCAGGTTGGTGTCAGTATGGAGCGTAGTCACTTTTTGGAGTTCAGGTTCTGATACTGAATTGCCGTGACGTCAACAAGGATGTATTTCTATGGTTAATCGATTACGAGAAATTATCTGATCATGTAAAATAAAAAAAATCCCAATGGCACAGCACGAATTGGACAGGCTTATTTCAGTAACATGTTTGCATAAAACCCAAAATAGAAAATTACAGACAAAAGTAATAGAATGTTTTGAGATGTACAAAAAACCAAAGTAACATTCTGGCATCAAATCAAAAACAAAAAAATAAAAAAAAATTCTGGTAAATTTGTGAATTTTCTTTAATAAATGTACGATTGTATTGTACGATTTAGAGAAAAATGTTAAATATAAAAGTTGTAGAACGTATTAAGGTCTATAAAAAAGCTTAGTAACTTTTTTGCGTCAAATTAAAAACAAAGGAAATACGATTTTTTTTCAACTTTGACAAGCCGCCATTTTGTTTTTATTGGGCCGATTTGACTCATTAACGAACTCGTTCAAGATTTTGGCCTAATCGATTTTTGTAGCGAGTTTGGTTTCGATCCGTCGAAAAATACGCCCTCTATCGTGTTTACAAATTCCGTTATAATTTGTGAACTTGTTAGGGCTCGCGGATTTAAAGTGGAAGTACTTTCCCTCCTGATGGAAGTGAAAGCGAAGAGGGCACGCCTGCCTATGTTTTTGATAGAGCAGTGGTGTCGATATATAAATGCAATTAGGTGACGAAGAGTGTCGGCTATGATGTCCCTCGAGTTGGGAATGACGTTCATTAGGGTTACAGTTAGGATTTCTATGATGATTTTGGAGTCTATAGAAAGTTTGAAGGGAACTAGTGGCTTTTCGAGAGTGGCTGCGGCGGTTTCTTGGGGGTATTTGGTGTGGTTAGCGTATGGGGGCAGCGAGGGTGGAAAGCAGCGTGAGGTCCACCGCAATTGGTGCAAGTAGGAGTACCAGACTGGGCGGTCTCTTGAGAAGTTTTAGGTGTCGTTAACCTGTGGGGCAGCAAGGGAGGAAGGTGGGGTGGGGACCACCGCAATTGGTACAGATTTCGGACTTGGGGCATTTTTAGGTGCGGTGGCCAGTTTGGCCACAAGAGCGGCATATCGGTGGAGACCGACAAGAATCGGAAGAATGTCAAAATTAGGTGCAGCGATTGCAGTATTTTGGGACTGGGGGTAGAGTGTTGGCGTTGGATGGTGCACACTGGTGTGAGAGGCCCAACAATGAGATGCCGGAACTGAGGGCCTGGTGATAGTGGATCTCGGAGTGGGTGATGATGCGAAACATCGAAGTGGGTTTATTCGTGGCCTTGGCGATAATTCGCCAAGTCTTGACTTACGGGAATTCTTGATCGTGAAGAATTTCTTCGAATTCTTCGAGAGGGATCGTTGGATTTACATTCAAGCCTTTTGCGAAAAGATCAGTTCCACTCACACTGCGGCCAGACTACAAAAGGGCATGGCAAATTGGGGAACTAACCTCACAGTGTCGCTGAAAAAGCCAGACAGATCATACACGGAAGGTGAAGAGGAACGACCGATTCTTCTTCTTAAAACCCACTTCCCAGGTAGTGAACCAGCAACAAGCACCGAAATAGCAATGAACTACACCAAAAAATCCCGCAACGTAGATTGGGACATTGCTAAGAAAATATTTACCAGACAACGGTTGGAATGGGCAATAAGTACCTTCCAATCATATAAATCACCAGGAGTGGATGGAATATTTCCAGCACTCCTACAGCAAGGGCTAGAGCAGATCCTTCTTCACCTGCTGAAGATTACAAGGAGCACTCTAGCAGTGGGTCCAATACCTAGAAAATGGAGAAGGGCAAGGGTAACCTTCATACCAAAAATAGGGAAAAAATATGGGACTGATCCCCGATCTTTTAGACCCATCTGTCTAACATCGTTTCTACTCAAATCGATGGAGAACGTAGTGGATAACTACATAAGAACAGAGAATCTGGAGAATATACCACTTCATAAATGTCAGCATGCCTACAGAGCGAGTCGATCAACTGAGACGGCTCTGTATCAGCTGACAGAAGTCATCCAGAGAACTCTGAACAACAAAGAAATCGTAATGTGCGCATTCCTGGATATATCAGGGGCCTTTGACAACCCAACTCATATGTCTGTCAAAGAAGCACTAAAAAGGCGAGGAATTAATGGAACCATTGTAAAATGGATGTATGAGTTGTTGACAACGAGGATAGCTGAGACGCAGGTAGGAAATCAAACCACCTCAGTTAAAGCCACTCGGGGACACCTCAAGTGGGAGTGATATCTCACCTTCTATGGAGCCTCGTAGTAGATGAGTTGCTCTACAGGCTAACGCAGCTTGGCTTCGAATGTATGGGCTACGCCGATAACATTGTTTTAATAGTCAGAGGCAAGTTCGAGAACACCTTGTGTGATTTATTACAAAAAGGCCTCAGAATCATTGAGCAATGGTGCTTGTCAGTGGGGCTAAACATTAACCCAAGCAAGACCATAGTAATTCCATTCACCTGGAAAAAAACACTCCCAGCCATAAAAACCATATCCTTGAACGGGTAAATCATAGAATGGAAATCAGAGGTTAAATATCTAGGAATAACCTTAGACAGTTTCTGTGGGATAAGCATGTTGAAATAACTGCTAGTGAAGTAATAAGAGCTTTGATGGCGTACATAAATCTAGCTGGTAAGAGGTGGGGCTGTAACCCAAAAATACTGCGATGGATGTACGCCATGACTGTGAGACCAGCAATTACGTATGGGGCAATAGTTTGGCACACAAAAGCTAGTCAATGCAACACGAGGAAAACCCCGGATGGAGTTCAAAGGCTTGCCTCTGTGTGCATCACTGGAGCTATGAGAACGTGTTCAACTAGGGCACTTGAGATCATTACAGATCTCACACCTCTACATCTGGTGATAGAAAGATCTGCCCAAGATGCAATTCTTAGAATATCCAAGGAAGGTTCAGGCAATGCGAGTATTAAAAATCAGGAAGCTTGGTCCTCTCTGACAAGATACACCTCATTACCGAATCTTCCCAGTGACGAATTGATCAGGAAAGTAAGCATCGAAAAGAATTTCACCACGATGCTGAATACGAGGAGAGACTGGGAAAGGGAATACACCATCCAGACTCTCAGAGAAAACAGCATTAGTTGGTATACGAATGGTTCAAAAACCACTATTGGAGCAGCCGCTGGAGTATTTGAGCCTGGCACCAGATACTCATTATCCTTTGGCTCCTTCACGAGCGTCTTTTAGGCAGAAATACTTGCGATCGGAAGATGCGTGGAAATGAACCTAGAAAGAAACTACCTGAAATGTGACATGTCAATCCATTTTGATAGTCAAGCAGCTATCAAAGAATTGAGCTCCCATGTCATTGACTCAAAGTTGGCATGGGAGTGCCGAAGAAAACTTGATGAATTAGGCAAGAATATCAGGGTCTCTTTAGTCTGGATTCCTGGTCACTCGGGAATCACGGGAAATGAAGAGGCCAATACACTTGCCAGGAAGGGAGCACAAAGGCCCTTTATTGGCCCGGAGCCTTTATGTGGTGTAGCAAAATGCTCCTACAAGAAAGAGTTTCGGAAGAAACACGAAACCGAAAGAGAAGCACTCTGGCGGTGCCTTACCGGGTTGGAACATTCCAAAATATCCTGGGGAACTTTGACACTGCTAGATCCAAAAAATATTTGGACCTCAGTAAAGGTAAGCTACATCTCCTCACGAGCTTTCTTACAGGACACTGCTGCCTCAGGAAGCACTTAATGAGTATAGGTCTCGCAAATATTGACGAGTGTAGGTTCTGTGGGGAGGAGGATGAAACTACTGATCACCTAGTTCTGGAATGCCTCGCCATTGCAAGCCAACGCAAGAAATGCGTTGGACAAGAAACTTGTACGAGTGAGGACCTAAGCCCGTTGAAGCCGTCCGAAATACTAGAATTCATTAGAACCTTGGAACCGGAAGGCGAGCTGTAGTAGTTGCGAGAACAGCTCTGGGGCGTAATAAACATTTGGTTTCAGTGCACTGTAACCCCGTTAAAATCTAATCTAATCTACATTCCTGCAGACAAGTGAGAAATAGGGTATTAGGGTTTTGACTGGTTGGGGAGGACGTTGAGTGGAGTTAAGAATGTTTATTGTGATGTTGGGGTCACCAGTGGAGTTTTGAATTTTTCTGAGGATTGTGTTTACTGACAACGTGGAAGAGGTTTTGAGGAGGGCTGTTCTATCCAAATTTACTTTTAGGTATAGTATGTGTCCGTTGAAAAGTTTGAGGGTGTTTAGAAGGGTGAAAAGAGATTTTTGGAGTGAATATTAGGGTGGGAGGTTTCTGAGGTTCAGAGTTTGGGTGTATGTTGTGTTGTTGGCGGGTGTTGGTGTGGGGTTGTTGGCGGGTGTTGGTGTGGGGTTGTTGAGGGGGGTAGGAGCTGGGGTTGATCGGGGTTTTGTTTTCCCGACGAGGGTGAAATCATCCTCGCCGGGAGTAGATGGTTGTCCGGCTATTGAGGGAGTTGTTGTTGGGGAACTTACAGAGGAAGCGTAAGTCCTGAGGAGGTGGATGGGATGGAAGTGTGTTTTGGGGCTGACGTGGAGGAGTTTAGAGGGTTTGAGGTTGGCGTGGAGAAATTTTTCGAGTTTGGGGAGGATGATTAGGAAGATCCGTGTCTGGAGCAGCGTGAAAGGGTTTCGTTAGCTTCTTGTAAGGTGAGTTGCATTTCGTGTTGGAGGGTTTCGATGTCGTTTTGGTGTATGAAGAAAGAAGTTCGGGCAATTAGAAAAACTTGAAGACCAGATTCCAGTCCCTGGCAAGACACCGAAACTGGAACATAATTCGCGGTACGTTTTCTACGTGGTAACTAAATATGAATTTCAAGATCGACCTACCTACCGCGATGTATGGGAAGCACTTTGAAACCTCCGAGACCATGTGTTAGAATCCATTGTGAAGAAACTGGCTATGCCTAAGATAGTGAGTGACCAGTTGGATTGGCGAGTCATCAGGAACATGGTAGAGGTTATCTTCCAAGATACCGGTGTCCAGATATTAATTTGCAGTTACAACCCCCGTTATCAGTATCCAATGAAGACGATGCCCTGCTATTTCCATAAGATCGGAAAGTGTAGAAATGAGGCCAGTTGCCCATCCAAACAATCAGTCTCGGCTACACAAAAGTTACAGGAGAAACTGCCATTTAAGGAGGGGGTAATGTTACGAAACAGCACACTGGTATAGTCCCTAAATCCGACTCTGTCCAAGCCAGGTATGAAAGTTAAAATTATGGCAGAAGCGCAGGCTGTTCTTAGAATTGTTTACGATTGTGACTATTTTATCTAGACATTGTTTTTGTGACCAGTCTAATCTAGAAAATGCCAGAGAGCCAATTGTTTTTGTAATCTAGAATTATCCTGTAAAAAAGACACTAATATATAAGGGACCGCACTGGGAGAGTCAGTTAAATTGATAAAGTGATCTCGACAAATAAACAAGAATACACAAAAATATCTAACAGTGAAGTGTTGATATAAATTGATAATTAAGATGGTGTGCATATAAATTAAATGTTAGTGAGTAGCTTAGTGTTCAAATAAATGAGTAAGTTGCCATACCGTGTGTTTAAAGTTTATCCCACCCGTTTACTGTTCAAATAAATTGGAAAAACAATACAGTATGCTTTGTGGTTTTGTAAAGCCATACCATTTTTTCTTCTAATGCAAATAAAAATTGCGCAGGTCAGAACTTCATACAAATTCACTGGCGCTAGAAGTTTGAAGGTATTCAAACACAATTTCCAGAAAGTATTTATTTAAAGTAATCAAAAACAATCATCATGTGTACAAACTATTTTTATAATACGATACTTATTCAAACCTCTATTACATTTGATACCTCTACATAATTAGTTTGATCTGAGGATTTACAGGGTTGTGTCGTGGCTCCTAAGAAATCGGTCAGGAATTTTTCGGTTTTCTCATTTTTATCACAGGACTTTCTCAAAGTATCGGGGAAGCATTGTGTTGCTGGTACATAACGACTGAAAAAAATATGATTATTAAAAATCAATTCAAACTGAAAAATATAGAATCAATTGATTTGTAATGTAGAAATGGAGAGAACAAAACTAATACAATTTTATTTATTAATATAGTGTCCTGCAACAGCAATTGAGGTGACTGGGAACTGAAAATGGAGATCAACATGGATACGGGGGAAATTGGAATTACAGTTTTGTTATTGTAGCCAAACCCATATGAATCTCTTGATTCCTCCATAGAAACGTCAACTGGGTTTCCAAATTAATGAAAAAGCCTATATGAAACATGTCATTGTACTTACTTGCAAAACTCTTCTAGAGAGATGGGAATGTTCTGGTCATCGTGTGTTCTGGCAGAGCTGGCTTTCAAACATTCGATGTAGTCTAAAAGAACACTGTAGCGTCCAAGAGAGCTGACACAGCTGGTAACCTTGTAGTCTAAAATTGAAATAATTTAACTCTTATCTCTTCATTAATGTCTACATGAAATATTATGATTCATATTCAATACGTAGTAGTTGATATGTTTTTCAAAATCATATTCCATTAGATCCTCCCTACAAAACAAAGCTACTGGTTACAGAAGAATTCCTACCGCATGAAAACTTTTTGATATAATGAATGCCTTTGTTGGCTAGCATATGAAATTTTCGAATGAACCGGTTCAAAATTTCTACGTATCCTCCTTCACAATTCACAAAGTTAAGTGATAAATGTCAAGAAATCTGTCTTATTTGTGTTGTGCGGAGTCACAATAAATTTCAACCAGACGGATTATACTAGCTTTCCAAGCAAGAAGCCGCTATGATCAATTATTCATTGAAACAAATCTGAAACATCATAATATTATAGCTTACGTTTTCCATTTTTCAGTGAAACCCTCTGTAACCAGAAGCCCAGAACCAGAAAATTCTCTAATCCAAAAAACCCTTCACCTTACTTGTCTTATGAACAAGTATCATATCAACTACTACAACTTAAAACATAATATATCCACTTGTTGGATGAATATAAATCGACATTTCCTCATCTGAACATTCAATCATTTCTATTATGTCCAATTTGCCTTACATCGTCTAAACTAAATCATTTCTATGGGGTTCAAAACGTCATGTGTAATTTTCCAGTATATTTTTTCTAAGCCCTCAATAACCGGAATAGAAATAGGAAATTCTCTTATGCAGAAATCATCTAAATCACTTATGAAAACGTCATATCTACATCAAGAAACCTAATATATCTAAGTACGTACTTCGCGGATGAATATTAATTAAGCTTGTATGTAGATATATATATATATATATATATATATATATATATATCTGCACAAGACTCTTCTGTCCGTTGCCTTGTCTCTCCAATTGGTAATATAGCTCTGTCCATGTCCCTAATTACTTCGTCTTTCCATCTTGCTGTTGGTCTACCTCTTCTCTTTCTTCCTCCTATTCCGCTGGTAATTACTTTCTTTGGTATTCTATCGTCATTTATTCTCATGATGTGGCCTTGCCATGTACGTCTTTGTCCTTTAGGAACTGCGATTATATTTGGTTGTTTGAATAACTCTAGTATTTCTCTATTTGTTCTTCTTTCCCATCCTTCCGTTGTTCTCTTTCCTCAATATATTTTCATTTTCCATACTTTTAGCAGCCTCTGTTCTTTTGTCGCTTATGCTCATACTTCACTTGAAAATAATATTATAGGTCTAATAATTGTTTTGTATAGGTCTATTTTGAGATTTCTGGAAATACTGCGACTGTGTATTACTCTTTTGAGTGAATGAACGCACCGATTCCCTTCCATCATTCTTCTTTGTATTTCTCTGTCTATTTCTAGTTTTCTGTGGAATTCTGTACCTAGGTATGTAAACTGCACTTTTTCGGCGAATTTGTAATTTTTTCCTGTTTCTGTTGTTATGTTCAAAGTACTTTGCTGATTGTATTCTTTTCTGTCCATGTTATATGTTTCGTCTTATTTTCATTTATTTCCAATCCCACCTGAAGTGCCATCTTTCCTAATTCTAATATTACTTTCGGTAGTTCTTTTTTTCCTCTGATTACGATGACTTAATCATCTGCAAAGGCTAGACATTGATGTTTTTTATTATACAATAACCCAATCCTGTTAATTTCGGGTTTCCTTATGACATACTCTAGTCCACAGCTGAACAATATCGACGACAGGGGATCTCTCTGCCTTAAACATTCTCGCACGTTGAACTTGTCGGATGTTCTTTTTACCACCCTCAACATATTATCAGTTTTTTTCAATGTTAGTTTTACTAATCTAAATAGTTTCCCTTCCATTCCTTCGTTCGTTTAAGGCTATATATAGTTGTTTTCTCTTTATTCTCTCATATGTTTGCATAAAGTCTATGAATAGCACAAATGCTTCTTTATAATGTTCGTAGCTTTTTTAAGGTAAATATCTGATCTATAACTGATCTTCCTTTTCGGAATTCACACTGGTATTCTCCTATTTCCTAGTCCAATTTCGTAGAAAGTTTATTTTTGAGATGTGTGGCTAAGATTTTGTATGCAACATTTAACAGAGCGATACCTCTGTAGTTTGTACAATCCATTTTTTCCTTTTTTTCATAAATTGGAGTTAATACCGCTCCATTCCAGTCTTTGAGAAATCTTTCTTGCTCCCAAATTGTTTCAACCAGTTGGTTTATCTACCTGCTTATGGTTTCGCCTCCATATTTTAGCATATCGGCTGTTATCTGGTCATTCCCTGGCCTTTTTTTATTTTTAAGCTTATTTATCATTTTCTCAATTTCGGTTGAAGTTGGTGGGTCTTCTATATATTGGGTATTTTCTTCTCCTAGATCTTCCCATTCTATCCCATACTCCACGTTTCTCGCAGAACTTAAGTGTTCTTCAAAATATTCCTTTCACATCTCTATAATTTCTTGTTTATTTCCCATTAATTTCCCCTCTTTATTTTTGTAATACACCGGACTCTGTTGGTAGCCTTTTCTTCCTCTTCTGATTCCCTGGTACAGTCTATTAATTTCATTATTATTGTAACTTTCTACTATTTATGTCAGAAGTTTTTCTGTATACTCTCTTTCCTTATACCTGTTTAATTTTTTACCGTGTTTCCTCTGTTCTGTGTATGTTTGTTTTGATTCTTGTGTTTCGTTGTTCATCATTTCTAGTCTTTTGTATCGTGAGCGGTCCGTATAGCATAATTACTTATAATTTCTGTATACAGCTTTCTTTCTTCGTGTTTTGTCAATCTACTCCTTGTGTTTCGTTTTTTTTCCATTCCTTTTTCGATTTCCTTGCTATGGTATTTCTTGTTCAGGCTTTATTCCTACCAAAAAGTGGTCAGCGTCTGCATCTGGCCTTCTATAACTTCTGATATCTGTTACACATTTTTCTTCGTCTTCGTCTATTGGAACATGGTCTATTTGATTGGTGTATGATCCGTCAGGTAATCTCCAGGTGCATTCATATGTTTCTTGCTTCTCAAAATGTGTGCTCTTTATTCGCATACCCTTGTCTCTTGCGAAATGGATCAACAACCGGCTGTTTTCATTTGGGTGTTCATGTTTACTGAATCTACCTATTGTGGGCTTGTATATCCCATCTCTCCCTACTTCTGCATTCGCATCTCCTAGGATTATTTCTAGGTCGTATCTCGGGATCTTTTCAAATATATTATCTTGTTGATCGTAGTAACTTTCTTCACCTTCCATATCCGTGTTTTCCGTTGGGACCTGTATATTTTTATTGATATCTCTCGATATTTTCCTTTTAATCTAATCCAGCATAGTCTTTCAGAAACCGGTTTGAGTTCAACTATGGCCTGTTTAATTTTCTTACTTACTAGAAACCCAGTACTGTTATCTCCTCCACTGCTAAAGAATATGTAGTCGTCTACTTCAATTACTTCCTTCCCTTTCGGTTTTGTCCCTTGTAATGCTATGAGATCGTAGCCATACTTCTTCATTTCTCCCGTTACTTTTTTCATTGCTCCTTCTTCATATGTTTCCCTGACGTTCCATGTTCCATAAACTTTTAGTTTATTCCCTGATTTTTCTTTATTTACTCTTTTATTTCCTTTCTCGTAATTATTTTCCATTGCTAGTCTCGTTTCCAAGTCATCCGGTTTTCGTGACATACTTAGTTTTTTAACTTTTGTGTTTTTAAAGCCTTCGCTTCCTTGTTCCATTTCCACACATCCTTGTCTATAACTACTTTTTGATGTCCCACTTTAATTTCCTTTCCAATGTTCAATTATTCTTTTGCAATTTTTCCTATCTCCCTCTGTATTTCTCTTTCCTCTTTATTCATATCGTTGTTAAAAAATACTTTTTTCCTTGTGTTATTTCGGAGCTTGTATTTATTTTTCATGACCTTCCATTTATCATCCAATGTATTTAATTCTACTAAATAGGTTGTATCCGCCAATTGTATGGTATAATTTATTTATACCTCTACTCCCATTTTATCCTTAATAAAGTTGTTAACTTCTTGCTTCATTTCCTGTACATCTAGGCGTAATCCTCGTACTACTATATTCTTCATTCTTTTGTCATCTTCCAAATTTTTCGATTTTTTTCATTTGCTTTCTTTATTCCTTCTTTGAGGTTATCTTTTCCTTCCATCGCATTTTTGTTTATGTCTTTTATATTTTTCAGCTCTTCTTTCTGTTCTATCTGTTCTTTTCGCAGTTCCTCAATTTCTTTTTGTAACAGCTCCATGTTTTCTCTATTCTTTTTTTGATCTTATTTAATGTCAGTATATCTCTTGTGAGGTTTATCATCATTTCCATCATCTTCTCTATCGTGTCCTCATTTCTCTTTTCCTCTTCATTCCTCTCTATCATGTCCTCATTTTTCTTTTCCTCTTTATTTGGTATTCTAAATGTTTTCTTGTATGTTTTGAATTATATATCTTCATCTTCACCTCTTTTTAAATTTCCATCATCAGTACTGTAATCATCGCTATCCATTGTATTTATTTTATCCGGTCCCAACGTTAAATGGGTAACTCGGGTCAACCCCTCGGAAGTAACTCACCTCTTGGAGTACCCTATCATTGTCTTGTAATTGTGCTATTTATTGGCGGCTTGGCAAGACAGTATATTTATTTGTGAAAGTTTCAATATAGTTATTACTTTACGTTATCTGCTTATCAGCTAACCTCTAATGAAACCACTCTTATTTACCTCTGTTTTTTTAGTGTCCGGAGCTGTTTATTGCTTATTTTTTTCGCACTCACGTTGCGTATTTTGTTTATAATTGTCTTTTTACCGTTATTTGTATGTAATTGTCACTAAAAGATTTTAAATTTTGGGTTTGATGTAGGTGAAAAATCAAACACGTCTTTATTCTTACAACACAACGTTGCCACTTTGTTTCCCCCTAAAAATTCAATTAAATTTTTTCCTATTTGTTTCATAATCGTTTATATTGAGTTCAAAACTTCATACTAATACAAATCTATCACATCAGAGACATAACAGTTCCTCAAATCGATTCAAAAGGAAAATTTGGTAATTTGGTATGAAATTGAGGTTCAAACTTACCTGTAAACAATGGTTTATCATCATATAAGAAACGAATCATGGATTTAGATAGATCCAAAATGAAATCTGGAAAGTATTGTTGGTTAGTTGCTAAGCAGTTTTTCACTTTTTTGATCGTTTCTTTACTACATTCTTCAATTTTCTCAATGTATTCTTCTTTTGAAGTATCAAATATTGGAGATTTTTGCACACATTTCTTCATCTCCTCTATTGTATCCTACAAAATTTTCCAATTAAAATACAGACATCACTTCTGAACTCATATCATAAATGCGATAAAAAGTCTCCTCTGATAACACAACAGTGAAATCAGATACTGCGAGATATTCAAGATATGTGCCAAAACTCGATCCTCACTTGGTGGTAACAACTGGGTACTCAGACCCAAATTAACGTATATAGGTCTCTGCTCAGAATAGGATGTGATTTACCATAAAATGACATTGTGAAAGAAGACGAGGAGGAAGAAGAAACCTAAAGAGAATGACGTTGCTAAATATTAATATTTATATTCTGCTTAGTACATGGTTCTCTCAAAAATAAACATCTATGCATGAATCCAAAGCAAAGCTGTGTATCATCAACCTATACCATACGCAAATATTTTCTCCAAGTATGCATTTTGTATCTAGCCCTTGTATGCATTTGGTTAAAATTTTCGAAAAAACGTAAATATTGTAAGGTCATAAGTGACGATTCATAAGCAATTTTATTCATAAAAGGTCGTATGTACCACAATTTTTATAAAAATTTGAAAAAAGTTACACAATTTCTATGAATCATGTATCCAAATTTACTAGCCAAATAAAATGTAAATATTAATTATAAAGTTCTCTCAACTAGAAAAAGAATATTAATTGATGAAATGGTTCGAAAATTCCAAACCCATTTCCTATTAACTAGTAAATGGAACATACGACCTTCTGTTATTAATGTAGCGATATGTTTCCATTTATCTATATTACTTATTGACTGAGTTTTCATATTGTTATTCATCTGTTGCTCCAGTTTCTGTCTTACGGTATCATTCTTTCGTTTCGTTAGGTCTATTCTGTTTTTGCTATTAGGTTTCATCGCCTTTTTCAACTTCAATTTTATTACACTCATAAGAAGGACTCCATCAGTGTTGACGTCTGTTCCATGGTATGTTTTGGTTGATTATATCTCATTTATAGTCCAAGAGCCCGTGAGGGCCGGACCTTCGGTTTTTCTATGTATATCCCCAATACAGGTAAGGATGATCCCCGCCCAATAAACCTGGGTAGTGGTGGCTTTGGCAGGTAACAGGTAGCAAAGGTGTATGAAATTCCACCTCAAATTTATCAATTCATAAAACTCAATTTTTTTATATTTCACTCGTAATAATATTAAAACTCGCGTTGTTCATTGCCAGACACTTAGTATAGTTACAACCCCCTGCCGGACACCCCTAAACTATTATAATTTGTAATTATACTTACGTTATATTATAAAAGCTAAATTTTATATATATTTTTTGAACAACTATTAAATAATGTTTCCTTAGTAGCTAGACAGTTTCGAGGGTTCTATCGTCCTGCCAGACGTATGAAATGTGTAAAATAGTTGTGAGTGAGAGGAGCAATGCAGCAACGGGTGCGAGTGAAATAGAGCGTGCACAAACCTTAATACAAAGACATTATTTTACTTAGTGAATATACAGAGAGTAGTTATCTCAGATCATGTTATAAAGTATTTACAGGTGTAATGAAAAAATACTTCAGCACTGTACCTTTGAGTACTGAAAAAAAAGAAGAAGAACAAGCAAGTTGTGTAGTTACAGACATATCACTTCCAACTTCATCGTCGATTCCAGATTTAAGTTCGGAACCACCTGATTCAGAGTCTTCATCAATAGAATCTTCAACAATATCTCATCAAATTTAATTTTTCCAGTCAATAGAAGCACAACCGTCAACATCTCAAGATGTATCTTATTTACAGCCGGTGCCTACAGAATCTTCCACGAGACCTCAGCCAACTCCAGTTTCTGAATCTACAGGTCTACAATCTTCAACTCTTCAAGATATTTCTGATGTTTTTGAAACGGATGTTAGTGATAATAATATTGTAACTCAAGATGTGAATACTTCGACTGATAATATTGCTGAGAATAATCAAAACGATGTTGTTTGTATATTTTGTGAAAGAAAAAAGTGAGATCGAGAATGCTTCCGCTTCATGCAGCTGATGTCCATCAATTTAACGGTAGTATTAAACCCAATATAGGAAATTATGAAGAGTATAAATATTTTCTAAATAAATTGTATAATTTTTATGGGCTAAAAATTTACTATCATACATAATGCCGCGTTGATTTTAATAATACAGTATCTTCATTAAAAGCGACGCGTAGTAAAACGGAGTGGCATTATCACCGAGAATATCACCAAATAGTTTTTAATGAAATCAGTACAATCATTAATGAAGACGTGATTAAAAAAGGACGCTGTTTTTTATTAATTGATTTACATGAATTATATATCGATTCATTCGAAAAAAAATTTTCAAGAAAATTCTATTGAGATGATTCTCACTTTTACGGCACACCACCTCGAAGAAAAAAATTTGGAAATATTCTCTAAGGATGTAAAGTTCTTCACTGATCGCAATAAAAAAATATTAGCTCCAAAATATATACAAGCAATAGATGATTCAGTACTGCATAACTTACCAACGGAAAATATTTTACGAACATCTGCATTGATTCTGAGAAAATTAATACTCCAAATAGACAAGAATAAATTACCAACTAAAAATATAACATCACAGCATTTAATATCAGGAGAAGTTTTGATACCACAAGAATTATCAGACTTTTTGGTGGATGTAACCAAAGACGAAAAAATAGCCCCAAATGTGCTCATCAAGTTAGTTCTTACTGTCAAGATATTATTTTTGGAATTCATAATGGTCAAGTTAAGACGTCAAAGCATATCATGCTAGGTATGTCTCTAAAGAGCTTAACAATCAGTAGAAAAATAGTTGACATTATGAATAGATATGTACACTGCATTAGTTATCAAGGTCTCGAAGAATTAGAAACTGAAACCACATTTACATCAATGGAAAAGTCTAGCTTATGTCCAGAAAAAATTTGAAAAAAGCCAGAGCTTTTTACTGGTGTGGCATATGACAATTTTGACAGCTTTGTTGAAACGACTGTTGGTAAGGATACCTTGCACGACACTATCGGAATTAAATTCCAAAATATCGATTTAAATACAAATGAAGAACCTCAAATGTCCAAAGCTCCGACTGGAAATACCGAAAACAATTTATTTTTCAGACTGTAATAATTTTATTCAATGAAATTTTTCAAAAAATTAGAAAAAATATTACTATATAATTCGGAATAAACAACAGTAGATGTGCAGTAAAAAATCGCAATACACTGCACGCTCTATTTCACTGGCACCCATTGCTGTATATGCTCCTCTAACCCACAACTATTTTACAGATTTCATACGTCTTGCAGGACGATAGAACCCTCGAAACTATCTGGCTAGTTTCCTTGCCTTGGGCGCACTCGAATGCCCGAACACGAACACGAATTTTCAAAGAAACGCTATACGTTGTTAGAAAATTTAAATTTGTTCGAATATAGCGGACAGAAGAAAGAATATAAGGTTGCGGAACTAAAGCCGGAAGTCAGTTTACACTCTAGTATTGGCGATAAACCAAGGCCATCTTCAAATTCATATCAGGTAAACAAATCAAAATGCATTTATTGTTCGGATTCTACATATTCTTCAAGGGGCGTTCCCACGAGGCGTTAATCACGACAGTGAACCAGGCTTTCGTGAAATACACTTCTGTGTGAACGCATAGTCGTTAAACTTGCTTTAGTGAGGAACGGCGCACGACTCAAGCGTGGATAGATCAAACCTGTTTGATTTTCAGTCGTGGTATACCGTTCGTGAAGCCAAAATGTTGTCACAGCAACGTGGAATTATTAAGTTTAACGACAGTGAAAGCCACGCGTTGTTTGGAGTTATATTCGATGGAAAAGTTGTTATATGATCCAAGTTTGGAGGAATACCGTGATAGAGATTTGCGAGCCGCCGCAGCTAAGAGAATAAGTCATGAATTAAATATTTCTGGATTTGGACCAAGGAAAGTTGTAGCAAAACTCAAAAATTCAAGAAGCTCTTTTTGTCAGAAGTTACAAAAAATATCATAGAGTGCAAGGTCTGGAAAAGGTACAGATGACATATACAAGCCAAAAGTATTTTTGTTTGATCAGATGAACAGTTTTATTCGTCCGTTTGTTCAACAGCGACCCACACAATCGAATCTGGTAATTACCTTTTTTTTATAAAAATGTATATCGTTTATTTATGATAAATAATTTAAAATAGTTTGAAAACGACATACGAGTATCAATTTAAATTTAAATTAGTATGAATAATGCGTTGTTTTTAGTAACTGTTTATAATATCTTATCTCATCTTCTATGAGTATTTTATTGTACTCGTATAAAAAAACATAAAAAAAATCTTTAACATAAACGTTTTTTACTCCCATTCTAACCAAGCTGACGCTCCTAACATATTTCTTCGCTGTATCCGTTCTCTAACCCAAAAACTTTTTTTTTCGTTTTCTTGTAATTGTGTCCTGTAAGCACTCCATCTTTTTTGCTAAGATAGTAGCAAAAAACAAACTTAAAACAGCACAACTTTCATTAACTATATCATTAATGATCGAGGTTTCGATGGTGACTAAGTCGAAACGCGAGGCGTGAACGGCACGAACCCCCCAACCGTGTGAACGTTTTATAAATTCACACTTTCGTGAGTGTCACGAACGAAAGTTGACTAGCGTGGTTAACTATCGTGATTAACGCCTCGTGGGAACGCCCCTTTATATCGATGCCAAAAATTCTTAGTTCTCTCACCTAGTGATCGACACAAATTTGCTAAGACTAGCAAACCATGTTTGAGCTGTCTACGTCTTCTCCATTTGCTTTCTGCCTGCAGATCATTGCATAGGTGTCTAAGCTGCGACAAACCACATCATTCTCTCCTCCATTCTGAGTCTAATTGTCATTCATGAATTTCAAACAACTATAATAAGGTTAATATGAATGGTGCTTCTCCTGTTCACAGCTATGCACAAACCCGGGATAATGCAAGCAACTTCAACTCAAATTTCATAGTAAATAACGCTTATCCTACCTCGCATGTTAATAATGTACCGCAGGCATTATTGGCAGCTACAAGTGTATACAAAATTGTTCTACTTCCTACTGCTTTGGTTAACGTACATTGCAGCGACGGATGAATTGTTATAGCTCGCATATTACAAGTTTCGGCTTGTCAAATGAGTATCATCATAAAATCTTTTGCTGTCAGTTTCGGGATTCCTTATCGATTTCATAAATCGAATATTTCTGGTCTCGGTAACAACACTAATGTTATGAATCTCAAATGTATCTCCCATGTAGTTCCTACTCAGGTATTTCTTGTTACCTGTCCTGTAATTGGCAGCATTACAAGCCAATTACCCCAATTCTCATTTTCACCTGATAAATTTAACTTGCCTGATCATGTGTAACTAGACATTGCTGATCCTCTATTGTTCCAACCAAATGAATTTCAGATTTTGATTGGAGCTGATCTCTATTTTGATCTCCTGAGGGATGAGGTTATTAGTATGGGAGATAATTTGCCCACTTTCGTTAATACCCACCTGGGGTATGTAGTAGCTGATCCTGTACCAGAGAATCGAACGATTGATTCAAATGGAAGTTCATTTGTTCTTTCCTCTCTAACAATTACTGATAATATCTTCGATGATCCTCCGAATATTAGTGAAAAGTGTTAGGAAATGGAAGATGGACCATCTTCCAAAACAATCCCGGTAGACGATCAAATTGCTGAAAAAATATTCGGAAACAACCAAAATTTTGTCTTCTGGCCGATATCAAGTCGACATACCTTTCATTCCGGATTCTAATAAAATATTAGGACATTCTTTGTCTATAAACAAACGGCGATTCTAATCTCTTGAAACCAAATTTGCCTAGAATTTGAAATTCTTTGAAACATATAAAATGTTCTTTTCAACTATTTATCTCATGGTAATGCCAGGACCATACCTTCATCTCTTTATTGTGCTGCTTCAAATTAAATTGAATATTATGTTCCACATCGAGCGGTTCTACGTGGATTATCGGCTTCTTCGAAATGTCGCATTGTCTTCGATTATTCATGTCACTCCGACACTGGAGTTTTTTTAAACGATCTAACTATGAAGGTTTGCCAAGTGCAAGATAATATTTTTGACATTATTTGTCGCTTTCGAACTTTTAAATATGTTTTGTTCGCGGACATCCAAATGATATACCGTAGGTTCGAGATAAAACCGAATGCGTGTTACTTCCAAAATGTGATTAGGCGTGTCAAACCTACTGTTCCATTTCAATGTATTGAACTTTCGCGGCTCAGTTTTGGACAAAACTGTGCACCTTTTCTCGCTACTAGAGTCATAACAAACATGACTTTTTTCTACACAAGTGGCATTCTAAATCTTCTTTCTTTTAAAAACTCTCTCTTTAGATCATGCTTCTGATCTTGACCTGAATCTAGAGAATTCTCCTTGCAAAATAATCGGATTAAAGTGGAACTCTAGAAGATTCCCTCCAAATCTGCTCTTCTCCTATACCTCAAATACCATGTCTTACTAAAAGAGTGGTATTATCAATCATCGCTAGTAACTTCGACCCTTTGGGTTTGGTTAACCCCTTAATTGTTCTAGGTAGATTAATTATGCAATCCCTTTGGAAACTAAAGCTTGATTGGGACACCGCTATATACGAGGTGTCTATTCTATAACAATGGCAAACCTTTACTCCTATTCTTTCCGAACATGCTGAATTTTCAATTCCTCGATGATTGATTAGGAAGAAAGAAATTCAAATTGTTTCACTACATGGCTTCTGTGACGCCAGTCAAGCGGTCTACAGCTGCTGTGTATATCTTGTAACTACCTATATTGATGGTGCTACTTTTTCTCAACTTGTTACTTCCAAATCCAGAGTAAGTTAATTGAAAAGTCAGTCAACCATACCTAAGCTAGAGTTCTGCGCTATGGTGCTACTCTCATTATTTTTTCATAAACTGGTTTCTATTCTGACCCCATGCTACAATTTTGATTCCTTGAATCTTTGGAGTGATACTCTCATTCATTTATACTGGCTTAAACGAAAGGAAAATGATCTATTCCCAATCGTCGCCAGACGCATTAACGTAATCCATGAACATAATGTCAGCTCAATTTGGCGTCCGGACAGAATTAAATCCTGCCGATATAATCACCAGGAGAAAATTTTCCGCTAAAGTCCGACAATTTTGGCTTCATGGACCCACATTTTTGTGCCGAACCCAGGATTTCGCTTCCTTCGACACTTTCACTGCTTTAGATTTAGTTCATGAACTAAAAAATACTTATCTAGTTGCTTTTAACCCGTTAAAGGAGCTATTTCACATTTCCAAATTCAGTAAACTCCACAGTACTCTGGTTTATGTTTTCCGATGCTTGAATAATTGTAAGAAGGATGCCAGCAAGTTGTCTGTCACTATATCTGTAGACGAACCAAATCAATCTCTTTTATTCATTATTCTAAAGCTCCAAAAGGAATATTTCCATAAGGAGCTTCAGTGCCTTCCAAATAAAAAGCAAATGACTGAAAAATCTCTAATTCCTCCCAACATTTTTTTAGATTATAATCACCTTCAGCGCGTAGGCGGGCGCCTGCAAAATGCAGACATAAATTATGAGAAGATGTATTTCATATTATAACCCCATAACGATACAATTGTTAAAAGCCTAATCTACCAAGAGCACTGTAGGCTTGGTCATAGCGAACCTGAGAATGTATTAGGCAATTTACGACAGCGGTATTGGCCACTTGGCGGAATTCGAGCAATTAAGCGAATTCTTGCTAAATGCATACAGTGTTATCGATTTCACGTGCAGTTTTCTTCTCAACTGCATTGCTAGCTGATAGGATTTAGTCGGACCGGGCATTCAATAAAGTAGGCGTAGACTTTGCCGGTCCCATTTTCATAAAATCATCCAGTCTTCGTAAAGCACCACTTCTAATAGCATATATCGCTATCTTCGTTTGTATGGTCACCAAAGCAGTTTTTATTGAATTGGTTATCTGCCTATCGACTGATGCATTCATCGCCACGTTGAAGAGATTCATTGGACGTCGGGGAACCCTAACGTCATTTACTCTGATAATGGCACTAATTTTGTCGGGACTTGTAATCAGCTTCGAGACCTATCCATTTTCTTTCAATCTCAACAAAATATTGGTTATATTTCTTTTTATTTAGCCGTAACAAATATTGCATGGAAATTCATCCCTGCTAGATCTCCTCACTGAGGTGGCCTTTGGAAAGCGGCAGTGCGGAGTACCAAAACTCATCTAACGCGACTCTCAGGCACATCCAACTTCAGATTTGAGGAAACTTCAACCATTCTAGTTCAAATTGAGGCGGTCTTGAATAGTCGTCCTCTATATCCTTTATCTAAAGATCCCAATGATCTTCAACCTTTGACTCAAGATCATTTTTTAAAAGAATAATAAGCATATTTTCCAGAATAGGACATCGGCGAAACTACTTGTAACCGTCATAAATTTTGGGCCCAGATTACAGAAATTCAGCAAATTTTTTGGTAACGGTGGTCCAAAGACTACCTACAACAATTACAACACCGCTCTAAGTGGCAAAAGATGCAAAGTCACTTAACGTGGGTGATTTAGTGTTAGTCCTTTCGGACGATTGTCCTCCATTGAATTGGCCTATAGCCAGAATATTGGAACTTTTTTCAGGCATTCAGGGCGTGACGGAGAAGTCCGGGTAGCTAAAATTAAGACTAGTGAAGGCGAGTACACTCGTCCAATTATCAAACTTGCTCCTCTTCCCTCGGAAGACAATTAACCTTCCTTTGCAAGGCCCCATAGCTACTGTGGATGCCAACGGGCAACCTTCCTTGGAACTGCTCTACAGTGGTTGCTAACCATTCTATGATAAATTATTAATTTTGTTTATTCTCTCGATTTACCCCCCCCCCCACCGCCCCAGTACTTTAAAAACACGTTCAACAAATTGTGTTCTTTTCAAATCTCGTACCATTTGCCTCGGGCGCACTCGAATGCCCGAACACGTGGTACCGCCTTTTTTCCCTTCGACAATGTTTCTGTGGTTCATATCTTTCTCTGGGAGCGCTAACTGTTGTGAGAGCATGGTCTCTACTTTTTCCTTTACTTTATAGATAATTATTAGTTATGATTACTCTAGAATGAGTGAATCCGAGGTTTCAATGCTTCATCATGTGAAATAGTGTTTGTACGAGTATTCAATGGAAAGCAAATTTAATCCATTTTAAGGTTATGCGACTGCTTGATTTACGCTGCAATTGTCGAAGCATAGCAGCGTTCAGCTCTCTGACGGTGTTACCTATCTTATTCCCAAATTTACCTCTCACTTTCTTATTTATACAGGGTGTTTTCAAATGACACTTACAACGTTTGCATGTAGATACCTCTCATAAAATTGGACCAGATGATATAAGTATTGAAGGGTCCAACCCATTTACTTTTCGAAATACGGGGTGATAAAGTTATGAAAAATATGAAGTTTCAATTTGATAACTTTAAAATGGATGAATATATTGATCTGACATTTGGCAGGTGGTTTTTAAATGTAAAAGGGCATATTTTGATGGAAAACATGTTTTTATTCTTGATCCAGTGCTGTACATTTGGAAGAATGTACAGCCCATTTTTACGCTACTAGCATTGGTAGCTATTTTTACTTGATTTTGTATTCTTCAGTAGTTTTCACGTGAGAAACGCATAACCTTTACATATCAAAAAATTTGTAGTTTTCTAGATATTTAATGTTTTTATGAAGTCTGGAAGATCACTTTATAATAAAAAAATTAAAAAAAAATTTTCTTGAATGTTTTTTGATAACTACCAAACTACTAATGGTTAGATTATGTAACAGAAACTAATTTGTGAAACAGCAATGCATATAAAACATTGAGAGAGGATTGTTGAAAATACTTTTTCAGACTTATGATTTTACTAACAAGAGAATTAATGACAATAAAAAATAAGATAATTACAAAGTTAAATAATATCCCATTCAAACATAATTTTTAAATAAGCAGCCAACAAATTACAAAAGATGTTAAAATTTTTGTCCATTCACATTTACACATAATCTGCAACGTTATCTCATTGAAAATGGCATACCTTAGAAATACTGGCGATTGCCGGATATAATTTCTGTAACTGCATGGATTCTTGCTATCAGTCCCCCTTCCGTATAGTAGGCTATGGATGTCAATAATGAAATGGTAAATATCATTTGGTTTAACGTCAGAACGAAAATGAATTATTTGTAATTAAATTGGTTTGTGAAACTTTCACATTTTTTGTTATGATGGATTATACTTTTGAAAAAATGGCTGATATGCAGCTAATATACGGGGAATCCAGAAAGAATGGAAGACGTTCCCAGCGCTTGTATACAGAAAGATATCCAAATCGACCTATATTTCCATGTCACACAACATTTTCTCAAATTGACAGGAGACTGCGAAAATTTGGACAATTCAATTCAAAATTACAAGGTAGCGATAGAATACGAACTGTACGAACTGTGCAATTAGAGGAGGTTGTTCTAGACCGTATTGCAAATAGACCCGATTTAAGCACTCGCACCATCGACAAATCTTTGGATGTAAGTAACTCAACTATGTGAAATATTTTAAATGAACAGCAGTTGCATCCTTATAAGTTATAAGTATACCCAAGTTAAGGCCCTAAAATCAACAAATTGTCCTCAAAGAGTGGAGTTTGCTAATTGGTACACCCAAAAATGTTTAGAAAATAGGAATTTTACCGAATTTGTTCTATTTACTGATGAAGCCAACTTCACACGTGAAGGAGTTTTCAATTCATGGAATAGCCACGTGTGGGATGACGGAAATCTATATGTTATACGACAACGTGAATTTCAGGAAAAATTCATGCTTAACGTGTGGGCAGGCATTCTTCGAGATTGTATAGTAGGTCCATATTTATTACCTTATAAACTCGATGGTGATATTTATTGTAATTTTTTGAGAGAAACCCTGACTAATATATTAAACGACGTTGTACCAATAGATATTAGGGCTAATATGGATATTGTATGGTTTCAGCACGATGGGACATGTGTACATTATTTTCTAGCGGCCAGACAACTTATAACCCAACAATACAGAAACAACTGGGTAGGCCGAGGCCGGCAATCGCCAGTATTTCCAAGGTATGCGATTTTCAATGAGAAATCGTTGCAGATTATGTGTAAATGTAAATGGACAGAACTTTGAACATCTTTTGTGATTTGTTGGCTTCTTAGTTAAAAGTAATGTTTGAATGGGATATTATTTAACTTTGTAATTATCTTATTTTTTATTGTCATTAATTCTTTTGTTAGTGAAATCCCGAGTTTGAAAAAGTATTTTCAACAATCCTCTCTCAATGTTTTATATGCATTGCTGTTTCAAAAATTAGTTTCTGTTACATATTCTTACCATTAGTAGTTTGGTTGTTATTGAAAAACATTCAAGAAAAATATCTTTTTATCAAAAAGTAATCTTGCAGACTTCATAAAAACATTAAATATCTTGAAAACTACAAATTTTTTGATATGTAAAGGTCAAGCGTTTTTCACGTGAAAACTATTAAGGAATACAAAACCAAATAAAAACAGCTTCAAAATCCAGTGGCGTAAAAAATGGGAGGGGAAAGGTGACATATTCTTCCAAATGTACACCACTGTTCTTCCAATTGTACACCACTGGATCAAGAATTGAAACATGATTTTCCATCAAAATATGCACTTTCACATTTAAAAACAACCTGCCAAATCGCAGATCAATATACTCATCCATTTTAAAGTTATCAAATTAAAACATTATATTTTTCATAACTTCAACACCTTGTATTTTGAAAAGTAAAATGGTTGTACCCCTCAATCCCTATATCATCTTGTCCAATTTTACGAGAGGTATCTACATGCGAACGTTGTAAGTGTCATTTGAAAACACCCTGTATATTATACAGCGTGAGGCACTATGACTGAACTATTCTCTGGTGTCTTAACGTCAAATAAAATTAGGAAAAATCATACGTAGAATTAAGTAGATTACTTAGGACTATAATTTAAATATATTTTAGAGTATACAGGGTGCTCCAAAAAAGCGTGCCGTATCACAGTTAGGTTTCTTTAAATGGAACACCCTGTATTTTATCACATTTTTGAATTTTATTATTAAAAATAATGTGAGTTCATTAACATTTCCCTATACCTATCTAGTTCAGTTTCCAAGATAAATCGATTTTACATAATTTGTAGATCCTTCGAAAAATACTATAACTTCAAAATAAAATCGAATAACCACACTATCTCACTAAAATCTTTCAACATTCTGTTTCCAATATTTACTGGTATGTCATAATATACAGGGTGTTTTTAATATGACAGTATAACACTGGCCATTTGATACATGGCTTAATTTAAATGGAACACCCTGTATCTGTTGGGTCTGTTCAACGTGGGAATTTATTACATTCCAGTTGGTATAAGGGTTGCCTACATCTTACTCTGATAGTTTTCGAGAAATTTCAAATTTGTTTATCAATATTCAATTATTTGCTGACATCTAGTTACCTATGACATGATGATACTCCGATGGAAAGTTTTAAAATTTTTTAATTCATTATTTTGACAGTGAGTGCTTTGTTGTATGAGTTAATATTGATAAATTAAAGGTTTCTTGGATTAGAATTTTATTAAGGGTAAGTACACTATTATTGGGCATACAGATACTATAAGCTTCACAATTATAAAAAAATAACTACAAACAATTTAAAGAAGGTGTTCAAAGTGATGCCCATTTTGTTGGATACAAATTTCAACTCTTTTAAAAAAGTTATTTTTCACTTTCTTCAACATTTCTGGTGTTACTGTTTGAAACGTTCTCCTTATCCTATCCTTTATGTTCTCAGGAGTGGTTACCTCTGTATTGTAGGCAATACTTTTTATGTAACCGCAAAGAAAATAGTCTAATGGCGTCAACCATGGGGATCTTGTCAGCCAAAGATAAGGACTTCCTTGCCTAATCCATTTTTTTGAAAAAATTTTGTTTAGGTAACGCCGGACAATTACACTGTAATTAACAGACGCACCATCTAACTGCAGCCATATTTTTTGTCTTGTAGCTAGTGGAACGTCATCTAAAAGTTCGGGTAGTTTGTCACGTAAAAATTCACGAAATTTTCTCCAAGTTAGCTTTCCATTAAAAAAAAGGCCCTATTATGTGGGTTCCAACTATTCCTGCACATACATTTAATGACCAACGATGTTGACGATCATCACTTCGGAAGTAATGCGGATTTTCGTCGTTATATTAATGAAAAATATGTATGTTTACTAAACCGTTTTTATGAAACGTAGCTTCACCCGTAAACAGAACAAAATCAAAAAAATCTTCAGACCCTGCCACTTTGTCCATAACCCATAAACAAAACTCAATAAATACGATAATCAAATAGTTGCTGGTGCATTTGAATATGGTAGTGATGAAATATGTGCTTTTTAATTATCCTAGCGACACTTCTCTTGCTTATGCCTACTTGCTCACTAATACATATTTGACTAGTATGTGTATTCTCAACAAGCTCACCCATTAATTCAAATTCTGAATCGTCTGTAATTGCAGATTTTCCTCTAGAATTTTTTGTATATTGCACGCTTCCAGTAGTTTTGAATACTTGCAGTAGTCTTTTTAAAACATTTCTGTTAGGATGATCTCTATTTGGATACTTTTGAGCTTATAATCTACTTGCTAAAAAACAGTTCTCTTGACACTCACCAATAATCAAAATCACATCTATTCTTTCTCCGTTAGAGCACTTTATCATGTTTAACCAGGGATTAATAACTATGTCAATTATTAAAAATTAATAATACATCAACACTATACAAATACAATACACAAGTACACACTATACAAATTTATAAATTCATTTGACAGATGGAATGGTATTAAAATAATATCTATTTGAATGACATTTCATAGGTAACTAGATGCCAGATAAGTGAATAATATTAAAAACCAAATACAGTACACAGCCACCCACTTCAGAGGAAATGAATAATAGGATAATGCTCGCTTTTTAAAGAATAACACCAGAAATCTTGAAAAAAATAAACAATAATTTCTTTAAGAGAGTTCAAGCCTGTATCTATCACGATAGGCATGATTTTGAATACTTTCTTCAAATTTTTTTTGTAAGTTTTTTTACTAATCTTAATGCAAAGTTAATTATTTTGTACCCTTAATATAATTCTGATTTAAGAGACCTTTAATTTATCAATAATAAAACATACAACAAAGCACTTACAAAATAACAAATTTTGTAAAACTTTCCATCTGAGTATCTTATCATAAATTAACTAGATGTCAGCAAATAATTGAATATTAAAAAACAAATTTGAAATTTTTCGAAAACTGTCAGAGTTAGATATAGGCAACTTTAATACCAACTGAAAGGTAATAAATTCCCACGTTGAACAGACCGAACAGATACAGGGTGTTCATAACAATACAGTGTGTTTCATTTTTAAGATAAACAAATTACTTATAAGTAAAATATGAAAACGCTTTTTTTGTAGAAAGCGAAAGAGATAGGCATAGGGAACCCTGATATTATTTTGAAGGGAATCTAATTCTGCATCAAATCACGCCACTAAATAAGGGGTGTTCCATGTAACTTTATGAAGTTATTTGATCGAATATGTGTCCAAATTTTGAGGCAATTTTTTTCGCCACTGTGTATAATATTGCATTAAAAATTTCATGTATAAGTTAATTTTATCCTTTGAGCTAAGCAGTACATTTAATCACGAGCAGCTCGTTATACGTTACAGGGTGAAAACAATTTTCAAATTATGGTCTGTATTTTTAAATTTCTCAAAATTTCTCATAAACGGTCAGTTTTAAGTATGGCAAATATAATAGCATTTCACCTTTATTTTGTCCAAATTATCTAAAAATAGAAAAAAATATAGGGTGTTCCATAAGAAAAAATATAACTTTGGTATGTTAGTTTTTTGGGATCACCCTATACATTTCAAAATCATTTTGGAATATGCTCCTCATGGACCCACATATGACTGTGCTAAATGTTTTCCCCTAACTCTCTTAATTTCTCGTAGAAATACCGAGGCGAATGTGGTGGGCCACCCCGTATATAGCGCAAAATTCTGGGACCCCCCAAGGGATTTTTAGACGGGTGCCCCCTACATAAATCTATGTTATTTATGATAATGCCTTCTCAAGAAATTATTGGAACGAGTTACAACAGAATTTGTAGCAAGTTTATTGCTCATGTTCAAAACGAAGAGAAAAAAATGTGGGATGTAGGTAATATAACTGACAAAGTTATCCATGATATTATTATCAATGTAGGTACTAGTGATATTGATGATGGAAAATCGGGAAATGACAAAGTGTAAGTTCTTACAATGCTATTTTTGACCCCGCAAAGAACAATAATTCCTTTTCTGACATTGGGTGTCCGGAAGTGAATGACGAATTGATTCTAATAAAACTAAATTTGTTGACTAAATGCAAAAAGATATAATGTTCGGCACATTTGATACACAGTATTAACACTACCTTTTGTGGCACTGTAATCTAGAATCATGTGTATGATTGAGAAAAGAACTGATTTGTTGTTCCTTGGTGTGGAAGATACCAGGGTAACATTTTTTGATAGGAAAATAAAGACGATGCTTCTGTTCTGGTTTTGTCTATAATACATTCATGGGGAATTTCCCTTTTGTACCAGTTATCAGTGGTTATATTCCTGGTATGTGATCGGCTGTGTGATTACTCTTCTCTAAAAACGGAAGTTGACTGTAGGAATACCTTGAATGTCGAAGAAGAATATAATGGTTATTGGTCATTATTGTCAAATTTATTCATACTAGTGTATAAAATGCGGCAACGCGCCCGCTGGAGGGTTCTTAACATGTAACAAATATATGAAAATATTACATAACCTCATGACCTTATTATACTTGTACCTCTTTATAAAATCTTGTAAAATCTAATATATGCGATTTTTTTGAAAAATCCTTCGAATTACAGATTATCTTCTAAATTTTATCAACGATCGCCAATATTTGTGACATATTCAAAATTAGTCAGTAAATAAAAAAACACTTATAGCAATTTTGCAGACTACATCGTTTTATTTGGAAAGATGCATAAGATTCGCCCACCCCCGAAACATTACGCTTAGGTATTCTATTCGAACTTAAGTTTTCAGTGGCTTTAGTTGGATCATAATCAATTCTCACCCTTAAGTCTTCTTCTTCGGAGAAAGATAAAGATTTATGTTTATTGCAATTAAAAATTATGTTCCGTTCTGTTTGCTGCAAATACGTATTGGACATCGAAGTAATGGCCTGTCTAGTAGCTCGTCTCAGAACTGGAATGAAAATATATTTTATTAATTATTATAAAGCAGTTGAACACATATCAATTCATATGAGTTTATTTTATATTGCCAATACGTACCTCCCCTTTTTTCTTGAATATCTTCAGCATTTGTGAGACCTGAAATATCAAAAAATTTATAATTTTAAAAGTTAAAGTCATCTTTTTAAGCTTTTTGTAAATAACGATGAAATAAAACAATATAGTTTGTTTAAATCTTCATATATTTGAACCAATGTTCAATTTAATCTTGTTGACGCGTTTCACTAACACAGTAGCTTTGTCAAAACGAATTGTAAATATTTGAATTTTCTTTTTTTTGCATTAACATAGTTTAACAGTCTGGTAAAATAAAGAGGAATTATATTTTCTACCATGAAACAATTCTAGCGTTGATGTTGCGTTCTTCCTTTGATTTCAATATTATTTTATCAATTTTCGCATTCACTTGTGGTATATTCAGCATAAGAAGTTGCAGTTTTCTTCAAACTAGAATGTGATTGTTTCAACAGATATAATAAAGTATTTAGAATTATCATGTTCCACTTCCAAAAAGACTACAATATCAATACCCTGCTAAACCTTATATTATTTTCCTGCTTCTATTTTGTTACATTTTTATGAATCATTCCATTTTAGAATAATATGGATCATCTTATTAGTACCATCCACAAAGAACGAACAGTTACAATGAATATGAAAGAAATTCCCTATTATGAGTCTGAAAAATGTATCAAAATGAAGCCAGCCGTTGGTTTGGAAGGAAGGAACATATAAATAAATAAATTTCAATTATAAGTAAAAATGTATTGGTTAGTAATAATACTTAAACTGAAAGACAGAACATCACCAGGACTGTATGGCAATAATATGGAGCTAGTTAAACATGGTGGCAATTATTATATCACATGCATACCCTGTTCAATAGGATATATGACCAGGAAAGGATATCAGAGGAATGGGATGAAAGCATATTTTCTATAACTGTAATGAAGAAAAGGGAAAAATTAATCTGAAGAACTATAGAGGAATCAGTCTGCTAAGTACGGGCTCAGCATTTTTAACTAAAAATATTGCAAGATGTCTCACGTAGAAGTATCAGAGACGAACCTCGAAAATTTGCAGATATATACTAGGTGCTCATAGCGGCGTGACAAAGTAATCATAATCATCATTTTTAATTGAAACACTCTGTATATTTTCTTATATTTAGATTTCTCCTATAATAGTCGCTCTTAAAATATGCAGTTCCTTTAAATTATATACGGTGTTTTAAAAGATACGTCCTTTTTTATATCGAAATTGCTATACGAAACAAACACGCTATATATGGACAACTAGTGAATAATTGAATATTTATTTTGGTTAGTAAATTAACGAATATTGTCTGGTTTTTTAAATAATTGTAATATATATCATTGGACACATCTGTAAACAGGGTGAGCTAAAAAGTTGACTTATGATTGTCGTAATTTTTTCAAACCATTACGCCTATCATTTTTTAAATTGCATTTGGCATATTATTTTATTTCTGTGGAGGATTTATTATACCTAAATTCATAATTTTCCGAAATTTTCAGAGGTTTCCTCAAATTTTAATAATATTTCCTTAATTTAGTCGCTGAAAATAATTTTAAACTAAATGTTCAAAGTGTCCACCAACAACGTCTATGCAATTTAGTATGCGATTTTCAAATGAATTTTCTGCATTTTTCTACATTTGTACGTCAGTATTATTAAAAGATTCTCTTATCATATCTTCCATTTCGTCTGCTGTTGTCGCACGTTCTTGGTACACACGGTTTTAATTTTCCACCAACCCTATCTTAGATTCGATAAAAGTATTAGTTTACCCCAAAAAAAGTGTAATTTTAGATATAGTTCGAGTTATTTTCACGTCTTTCGCTGAGAAAGAATCCTGTGTGTACGTTGTCGTTATCTGCTGGCACTTTTTTTTGCTTTTATTGTAAACACGAGATAGCCTCCAGAGTGCATGAAATCACCAACTATACGATTTGGTATTTTTCGGACCATCTTACAGATGGATCTCATCGACTTTCAGCCCACCAGAGCCAGTACAACGGGTGCTATAGTACCTGAAGTATTACATTTTTGGTCTTTTTTGTAGAAATTTTGTTTTTTGTACGATACAGCCCCTGGAGTGTATAGAAGTGACCAATTTAATGATTGCATATTGTTTATTGCGTTTCACAAATGAACCCTATCGATTTTCAGGTCGCCAGCGCCAGTACAACGGGTGCTATATCCAAATATACTACATTTTTGATAATATTTGGAGAAATTTCGGTTTGTTAGCACGGTATAGCATCTAAAGTGTACGCAAGTGCAATTTTATTATTGGATATTATTCTTGGCATCATATATATGAACCAAATTTATTTTCAGCTCTCTAGAGACAGTACAATGAGTCCTATACATCTCGCATTTCGGTATGTAAACACGATACAGCTTCCAGAGTGCGGAAAAGTTAGTTTTAATCATTAATACCGTTTATTTTATAAAGACCCACATGAAAAGATCAGTTGTTTTTATCCCGGTGATGGAGCTGGTCATGCTCTTGCAAATAGTCCTCCTCTGCCTTCCAGGGAAATTATTTCTTAAGTGTTTGTGACCAATGGCTGTATGATGATATGGGGCCTCCCTGCTCCGTACTTTATCCTCCGTAAGGATATGGTGGCGTTATATTTTTCGATTTACTCTAGTTGTCCATTCTTCAATTTATTGAGCATGATATACTGTTTCGGAGAGAGAGTAGGTGGCGATGTTCTTTATTTGATCTGACCATCGCACTGGCGATCTTCCTCGAGTTCTTTTACCATCTACTCTGCCCTCAACTACTAGTCCCTCCACACCTTCCCTTCGTCTCGTTATATGTCCATAATATATCAGTACGACATGGTCAATAATTATGGTGAGCCTAGAGGTGATGTTAAGTTCTGTTAATATTGAGATATTTGTGTGGTGGACTGTCCAGTGTATGCGCAGCCTTCTGCGATATATCCACATTTCAAAGGATAGTAAACGTCTAATGTCTGACTTTTAGATTCGCATGTAGCGATGGGAAACGTAAGCGCCCGTTTCAGATGCAATTTGGTGTTCTTAATTATGTCAATGTCTTTCTAGATTTTAGTAAGCTTGGCCGTTGCTCATCTGGCCATTGTAAGACGTCGACGTATTTCTGCTTCGCAACATCCACTATTTGTGACCACAGAGCCTGAGTAGTTGAAACGACTCACATTTTTATATCCTGCGACATTTCGTATCTCCGGTTGGTTATTTCTGGATCTGCCGATAATCATCGCTTTGGTTTTTTGTGCAGCAATTTTGAAGCATACTCTCTGCAAACAGTGTGAAAACATTGCGTTCACTCATCAGCAAAATGCCTAGAGACAAAACAAGGAGTAATTATAGAATGACATGTGTTGTTCCACATATAGTAACAAAGGCCAAAACTAGAAGAAGAGCATGGTGAGGTAATGTCAATAGGTTGGACGTTGATTAACTTGTAAAAATTGCAATCGGATACCAGTAGACCCCATGGAACACAACCAATGCGCTGGTATGACAGTTGGTCATTAGAATCACAGCTTCGAAAAAACAAGACATTGTCTTGACATAAGATTATTGATTACTAGGAAAAAAATTTATTCCTAGTGCATAACTATTTACTGTTATGAAAATACAATATTGAACCTGTCTGATTCTGGAGAAATGCAGCGAACAGTGATATAGACAGATCTTTAAGAACAAACAAAAAATACTAGGTAGTTTTGTCAATGCGTCTTAATATTATCATCTTATTCGAAAGTGAGCTGTGTGTGTGTGTGTGTGTGTGTGTGTGTGTGTGTGTGTGTGTGTGTGTGTGTGTGTGTGTGTGTGTGTGTGTGTGTGTGTGTGTGTGTGTGTGTGTGTGTGTGTGTGTGTGTGTGTGTGTGTGTGTGTGTGTGTGTGTGTGTGTGTGTGTGTGTGTGTGTGTGTGTGTGTGTGTGTGTGTGTGTGTGTGTGTGTGTGTGTGATAGAGCAGATAGTAGTAGAGCACATCATCAAACGATGTCACGTCGGCATGTTTGATACGATGTATACAAGGATGGGATTTTCAGGAGGGGAAACAACATTAGCTCTAGCGAAAAATGTCAGAGTCAAATACGCTGTGTCCAACGATGGGATATCCTGGATGAAAAACATTTTTAGTTCTAGCAAAAAATGTTGAAGTCAAACTCTGTAGTTCTATGCCAAGATACATATACTGTTTGATCAATGAAACAAAACGGTTGTAGATATATCGCCTATCGTATGACCAAATAATTATTGTTTTTTTGTTGAGAATTATATCAATTGTTTCTCCGTTCGTATATATTTTCATTATCTCATATTTTCGAAAATACAGACGAAGCGTCAAACTATTCCATCCTAACAGGCAAATTAAAAAAAGTCGGCCCAATATATTTCGTATTGAGTTATTTTATAATTATTCGTATCAGATATCAGACAAATGTAGTTGAAGTAATGAATCAATTTTGTAGAAATTAACTGTCTCGATCCTTACTTCGTGGAACCTACTCATATTACTGTTTTTAAATGAAACTTACTGTTTCGAAATAATTCAACAGTGTATTGAATAAAAAGTTAAAAATTTCAAGAAATTAATATTTCTTAGAATTTTCAACTTTTTTTTCAATGTATTGTGGAATTATTTAGAAACAGTAAGTTTCATTTATCCGTTACATCTTATATATATATATATATATATATATATATATATATATATATATATATATATATATATGTATACATATATATATATATATATATATATATATATATATTCATATATTTATATATATATATATATATATATATATATATATATATATATATATATAAACAAGATGTACTAATATCGCGTGATATGTGAACAACGACAACAAAGAGATTCTTGAGTTATTCACGCAATAAGAAAAGGGCTACTGAGACGGAGTAGTAACCGCAGACATGCATGTTCCTAGCTCATTAGCCATCCTCAGTACGTAATAACCAAATAAAAGTGGGAAACTTGGGAGCAAAGCTGTTGAACGAAACATGGGAAAACACAAAACAACGTATTTCATTAGCAAACCCAAACGCAATATTTGTGCCTTCAATTGGAAGATCCCGAGTTTTCGAGACAACAAAGAACATCGACACAGATGCGCATATAGCCCCCATGTCTGAACCATCCATCCAAATTACATAAATATTTACAGTTCTGACGTTATTTTAACAAATGATAAAATACTTTTATAAAAACCTATGACCTTATACAATTGAAATAATTCAACTTATCAACTATATCAACTTATGGATGTTTTGTTTTCTTAATGCTTTTTTTTTATAAAAATATATGACCTTATACAAATGAAAACATTCAATTTTTGAAATTAGTATCTAAAATAAATGATCGTGTATCAACTCATGGATGTTGTGTTTTCTTAATGTTTTCTGATGTGACAATTTTTTTAATGAGTTCTGAAAGTTTATACTGTATGAAAAAGTATTAATTGATTATGTTTAAATTTGTGATTTGGTTCCCGTTGGTGCTTTTTCAACGCGGTAACATCAGTTTTTGAGTTGGGATGGGCTTGTAATCTTTTATGAAAATATTGTTTAGTTTGAACGATATATACACCATTCCAATTTTCACACCCTTTTTCCTATACAGCATGTGTTTGTTCATTCTTAGGAATTTTGGGTTTTAAATTACTGAAGTGGTAATTTTTTGTATTTTCTAATTTATAAGCAACTACTACATCGTGTCTTTCAAAGAATTATCAATGATTTCTGATAATAAATGTTAGAATGGTAAAGGTATGCATTTGACTGTATCAGCGTAATTTATTATCCATTATTAGTATTATATATTGTATAAAATCTCTTTTATTCTATCTTCTCATAAAATTATTGTGGATAGTTATTTTCCTTTGAAATTTCTCTTACTTTCATAAGTTGTCTTCTCGAAATTTAGGATGTGCCTGTTTTACACGTCTATCTAACAGCATTTTCTTTATGATGTACTGGCGCTTTGCAAAGAAAGTTTGCACATATATCGGAGGAAATTTCTTTTGTATACCAGTTTGTGTAAATTTCAACTGTTTTATCGAAATTTATTATGTTATTCAGGAAACACAAACATTTGTTATTTTCAATTCCTATACTTAAATTTTGAACGACTATGAAATGCGTGAAATGTATCTAATATTTCTTTTAGTTAATTCTCAGGAACACATGTTATACAGTCACCTACATATCTTTTGAAAAATATTAGTTCAAAACTTTGTGATTGAATAACATTCTCCTCGACATATTCCATAATCAGATTTGCTATAGTTGCAGCTATTGGTGATCCCATGGCCACTCCAAATATTTCACAATATCTTTCATCAAGTTTATGCGTCAGATCAATAACAAAGGAAAAAACGAGTTTTTTCACTACCAACAGGCCGCCATTTTGTTTCTACTGTGCCAATTTGCCCTTATAACTAACACGTCCAATATTTTCGCCCAACGGATTTTTGCGGCAAGTAAGGTTTGGATCCGTCACAAAATGCGCCCTGTATCGTGCTAAAAATTTCCGTTATAACACATACATTATACAGCATCGGGAAAAATATAGACAGAAATATGTATTAGGAACAAGAAATGCAGTTAAATTATGATACCACCTAATCGAGAGAGACGGAATGCTATCTTCCCCTCCTGTTACCACACTCAACTCAAAAGTGCTGTGTAAATCCGTCTGTGATCTGACCAATCAGGAATCTACGGAATTGCCAAATTTGAGTCAAATCTAGTAATTTCTTGCTGGTTGTATTTGTGAACACATTCACAAATCAAATTTAGGCTGAAACACAACGACTATTTACACAACCGCAAATAAAGTACATATTGTTAAGTGTTTCTTCGGGGGTAATTTTGTAAAATATAATATAAATTTATTTATTGTGGCTTTTGCAGATAGTCCTATACCTACGGGACTGAATGGTTTTGGATTATCATCAATATGAAAAAAATAATTTGTTATCTAATAAACTGCAGTCATCTGCATCACCATCTGTATTATAGTTTTTGACTATCATGGTTACAAACAATAATCTTCCTTT
Source organism: Galeruca laticollis (assembly GCA_963921935.1). Classification (NCBI taxonomy): domain Eukaryota; kingdom Metazoa; phylum Arthropoda; class Insecta; order Coleoptera; family Chrysomelidae; genus Galeruca; species Galeruca laticollis. The sequence goes on along the minus strand of OY998181.1, from coordinate 46,232,434 downwards.
CAAGAGGCAATACTGTACTTTAAAAAGCTTTGGTAATACTATTGGACTGATTTCAGAATGAAATAGGGCTATTGTAGAGAGTAGCATGACGCGAAAAATTTCAATGCAGTTTTTCATTTTGGTGTTCCTAGATGCCACAATCACAGTCCGTTCCAAAGGTTATATATATATATATATATATATATATATATATATATATATATATATATATATATATATATGTGTGTGTGTGTTATAACGGAATTTGTAACCACGATAGAAGGCCTATTTTTGACGGATCGAAACCAAAATCGGTTAGGCCAAAATCTTGGATGATTTCGTAAGTGGCGGCCTATCAAAGCTGAAAAAAAATCGTATTTCCTTGGTTTTTCATTTGACGCAAAAGAGTTACCGAGCTTTTTCAGAGACCTCAATACACTCTACAACTTTAATTCAAACATTAATTTAGGAAAACTAACAAATTTACCAGAATTTTGATTTTTTGTGGTTGATTTGATGCCAAAATGTTACTTTGTTTTTTTTCCATCTCAAAACCTTCTATTAATTTTGTATCTAATTTTTTATTTTGGGTTTTATGCAAAAATGTTACTGAAATAAGCCTGTCCAATTGGTCCTGTGCCATTGGGAGTTTTTTATTATATTCAACTACTTTTGGTGGTGTATGATGTAAGGGTTGAAAAAGTAAAGCAATTTTTAGTCTTTCGTATAATGTACTTCTAAATGCATCATCAAAATAATCTTCACACAACCTTCGATCATTGGATGTATAAGGAACTTCTACAATGTTGTATCACTGTCCCCTTTGATTAATGTCAGATGAAATTTTGAAGAATGTTTTATTCTTAAACACCAAATAGCGAAGTGGCCAAAAATATCTACTATTACAATTTTTTGCAAAACAACTGTACCTGGTAATGACATTTTAAAAGGTTCACTCAGTTTTATTTACTTTATTAGAACTAAAATCCTAAATAAATTTAAATAATTATATTCACTAGTTATACCACAAGAGGTGAATATTTTTAGACATATTTGTGTGACATTTCTGTGAAAATTGCGCGAGAGAAAAAATTCTTTGAAAATATTACGACAGCGAAGATGGAGGAATATTTTTTATAAAGAATTTTATCTCTATTTTCTGGATTTTCATCGTCTAATGTGAGTATTTTCTTCTAATTTTTGATATGTAGTTATTGAATATATTTCAGAGTGATTGTTGAAGGAATAACACTATTCCAAAGGCTCTTACTAAATAAAAAGGAGTTTGATTTTTACTCAATAGTTGCACCCACAAAAAAATTTCTGAATTATATGGTTATATATATATATATATATATATATATATATATATATATATATTGTAACGGTTATAATAATTATTATTATTTATTATTTATTATTTATTATTTGACACTGAAAAATCATTAAACATGTATATCAACTCTATCAAAGGATAGTGTTCAAGTGCGCCATTCAAATTAACTCTAATTATTGGTTTGTGAAATTAAAATGTACAAGCTTATGACTTCAGGAAATTTTAATTATGAAATATTTTACTGTTTCTATGTACACATATCATATGTAACAATCCAAAATTATTACCATAATAACATATAATTATAACTATCTAATTCTAAATAATAAAAAATATATAAACCGTAAAGGATTGTCAAATTTTAGAAAAGTGTGTATTTAATTCTCCGCAAATGTTAAAAGTAAACCGAAATGACACTAATTACGCACAAATCCGTTTTACAAGCTCATAAAATCAATAAATTTTGCGTACCTTATATCACACTGGATTTGAGGTTGTGTGGTCCAAAACTTCTAATCACCTTCAACAATATCAGCCAAAAAACCTCTATAAGAACTCGGAAATCTATCAACTATCCATTCATTGATCACTCAACTCGATTCAAATTATGAACAAATTTCAGTATGTATCAAATTCCATTGTATTAGTTTAAATCCATTATTATTTAAATAATATTCTGTCTTCATTTCATCACTTTAAAATTGGGTTAACTTTCCTTCTTTATCAAATATAGTCGTTTGAATCGTTTTTCTTCTGGAGATAATTTATCCTTCCTTTCTTTGACATTCAAAAATTCACTCACGTTTCAAAAATCACTCCTTTAACCGTATATAAATATTCTTCTTCCTTCTGATTATGATTATATATTTAATTCAAATAACTTTCTGTTCTACCTCAAATATCGAGATCAATTATTATATTATTTCCTACTTTGACGTCCCAAAATTCACTGACGTTTTTCTATTTTTTTTCATCAATCCATCTCGTTGCGGGTTGCTATCGAAACTTCCCTATATCGTATTAAATGTATAGATATAGTGTCATTAACGACGATTCACTGTTTATATTATCATGAATTTTTAAGCCGTATATGAAACATGAAAATGACATTTTTGTATTAGAAATTAGCATATAGAGATAAAGGTTTTTATACATATGAATATTAACATAACTTATTTACTATTTATTAAAATTCCTGAAATCCCTTGCATAAAATAACCTAATTACTAACTATATGAAAATGTAACGCGTTTCTTTCAAATTTCATTTTAATTTCTACGAATTGTTTTGAAATTACATATAACATAATCTATTGAATTATTATTAAATAGTATCATGTACAGTTTTTTCTTTTATTGTGACAATTGGTCTTTTCATTTATGTTTGCCTACACTCAGGGAGCGTGTCTTATCGTGCCACTTTTAATGACCCTTAACAGATCAGTTTGCTATGAAACTTACTTTGATATTTCTTCTGTGTTACATGTTATACACTATGTGTTATTGTGTTATAACATTCCCCCAAAATCTTCAGAACTTATTTATAATTTCAAATTAAAAATAATCCTGAAGATTTTTTATTATAAATAGTTATCGTCTGAATAATATATATGAAATTAGCTAGGTGTTGGATGAAATTTATATATTTGAGAAACGTGAAAAATTCCTCTAATGGTGTTGTCAACTGGATTTCTTAGTTCATAGCTATTCACACCTTGTTCATTATTGATTATGTAAGGACCTTCATATACAAGTTTTAATTTTGCACATTGTTAATTTTTCCGGTTAGAAGTCCTTAGTGCTTTGAGGATCACCAGCTCATTCATATTGAACGTAACATGGTTCCTAATTTTTTTATTTTTTCTTTCTATACTTTTTCTTGCCCTCTCGGCAATTCTGTTGTTAACCTTTGTTGAAATTTCCTCATATGGTATATTGTTTCGCGTTATCCATGGTCTGTCTGGTAACTCATTTTTTAAAACAAGTATAGGTGGTAATTCAGTTGTAGTGTTCGGAGTTTGATTCAAATAGTAAGTTATATCTTCCAACCTATCTTCCCAATTAGTTTGTTCATAATGTACTAGAATTCTTAGATACTTTACTATTTCTCTAATTACTCGTTCAGCGGGATTTGACATGGGGTGTCTAATGCTGGTGTACAATTGTTGTATGTTACGTTTCTTTAACCAAGTCTTAATTTCTCTATTGTTGAAATAGGTGGCATTGTCCATTATAATGTTGTGTGGGATGCCTATAACATTAAAATATTCTTCTAGGAAGGTTTTTACTGTTTTTATATTGGTTCGACGACATGCATAAGTTACTACATATTTTGAAAACAAATCAGTGATTATTAAAATATGTGAATTGCCATGATTACTCGGAACTAAATTTGATAAAAAATCTATTGCGATTGTCTCTAGAGGTTGTCTCGTAATCAGTGCCTTGGGTAGGTTTTCATTGTGAAAATTCTTTTCTTTGGCAAATTGGCATATTTCACAACTTCTAATCATATTTTTAATATTCGACAAATCGTTCTTACTAATGTAGTTCTCTCTGAAAATGTGAAATAATCTTTTTACACCTATATGGCCATATTTTATATGTAATTCCTGAGCAATTTTATTTGTTAGCCTCTTGGATATTACAAAAGGTTCAGAATTATTTGTTTCTTTATAATACAAACCATCTTTTACAAGACTTTTTTGTTTTTGTTTATCTGTTAATAATTCTTGATCTTTTCTTATTTCTTCCGTAGAAAATATTCCTTCTTCATATTTCATAATATTTATACCTACTCGAATATCCTGCTTTTTTGTGAGATTATCCATTCTGGAAATTGCATCTGGTATAGTGTTTGAAATTCCACTAACATGTTTAATGTCGAAATTGTATTCCATTAATAATAATGACCATCTATGTATTCTATTGTTACCATATTTGTTTTTTTAAAATAGTTGTCAACGCTTGATTATCGGTTTCTATTACAAATTTGTTTCCCAATAAATAAAATCTTAATTTCTGTATACAAAATAAAATGGTGGCTAATTCTAGCTCACCAACACTATAATTTTTTTCAGCATTTTTGGTTAGTCTTGAAACGAAAGCTATCGGTACTTCAACTTCATGTTGCACCTGAGTCAACACTCCAGCGAATCGATGTATAGAAGCGTCAGTTTTCAAAGTAAATGTGCTTGTATAATCAGGGTGATAAATTTTGGCATTTTTAGTGAAAGTGTTTTTTATATCATTAAAGGCTTCTTCTCTTCTGTTATCCCATTTCCATCTTTCATTTTTGAGCAGCAGTTCTATTAAAGGAATTTCCTTTTCAGTAAGATTCGGTACTAACTTCTTGAAATATTGAATAGTACCAAGAAAACGTCTCAATGTTTTTAAGTTTGTTGGTCTTTTGTAATCTTTTATAACTTTTATCCTGTCCTCGTCAATACTCACTCCTTCAGAATCTAGTTTGTATCCTAAGTATAAAATTTGATCCTGGAAAAACTGACATTTTTTTATATTCAGCTTCAGTCCAGCATCATCCAATGCTTTTAAAATTATTTCAATATGTTTCAAATGATCTTCTTTGTTATCAGAAAAAATCACTATATCGTCCACGTAGTGTAGTGTAAAATGTTCATATTTGTTTAAAACTTTATGTAATGCTTTTAATAATGCACTTGTAGATGTATTTAATCCAAACGGTGTAACAGCAAAACGATATACTACTCCATCTATAATAAAACCTGTATAATCTCTACTTTCTTCATGTAGCGGTATTAACCAAAAATTGTGCTTGAGATCTAATTTGGTAAAAACGCTGGCTTTTGAGATTCTTCCAAATATAGCTTCTATCGTTAAGGGTGATTCATATTCAGGTATTGTACATGTATTTAAATTCCTGGCATCTAGGCATATCCTGATATCTCCGTCTTTCTTTTGAACTATGACTATTGGATTTATATATGACGTATTACTGTATTCTATTATTTTATCCTTTAAAAGTTGTTGTATATTTTCTTGTACTTTATTTTTTAATTTATATGGTATAGGGTATGTTTTACTTTTGAAATGTTCTATTTTTTTATTTATTTTTATTTTGTGCACGTATTCGGCAGCTACTCTTGCTTCTTCTCTTATTAATCCTACATATTTTTCTAGCAATCTGCTTACATAATTTCTATTTTCCTTACTACACGTGAATTCCATTCCATTTATATTATATTTACTTATATTAATATGTTTTCCAACCTCATAAATCTTCGTCTCTTTTTCCGTCAATTTCCTTCTCTCTTCGCTCATATAATATTTATTATTACTGGTGTTTTCTTTATTTATTTTACCATTTATGCTTTTTAATTCATCCTGTTGCCTTTGTGCATCCTGTTCATTGCTACTAAATTCCATCTCTATACCATTAAATATAAAAATTTTCTTCTCATAGTTTATGATAGCATTGTTTTTTTCTAGTTCGTCATTTCCCAGAAGTATATCATATTCTATATTATCCAATATCAAAAGCTGCATATCAGTTATTGTATCTTTCAACTGAAGTTTTATTATAACTGCCTTGTTTACTTCTGTCAATTTTTTTGAATTGATACCAATTAAGTTGACTTTTGGAATTTTAACTATATTTTGTTCTAAGTTTTTAATTTTTTTGATAAGTTTACCATTTATTAAAGACGATTGTGAACCTGAATCTACTATAATGTTTACCTCTAACTGTTCAATTGCACCCTTAATGATCACTAAATCTAAATTGTTTTGATCTAGATCTTTGACATCTCTTAAGAATTCCCTTGGATGCATGTAGTTATACGTTTTGGCTATTACATCGTTTTTTATTGAAAATCCTGGGTGTCTTCTACTCCAGGAATGTCATTACCTTGGGTTGATGTTGAGGGATACTGTTCATTTCTCTGTATTTCCCTTCTATCTTCTGATCTTTGTTCGTAATCATCTGCCCTCTCCTGACTTTTCGTAGTTCTCCCAAAATTAACTCTTCTTTCATTTTCCCTTTCGTCATTTCTGTTTTTGTGAATTTGACCGTCTGAGTTACGTCTAGGTCTCTGTCTATTGTCGTGTCTATAGTTTGTGTCATTATTTCTGTAATTGTCATTATTAAAATTTCGTCTGTAGCTAGCATTAGTAAAATTATTTCTTTGATTATTGTTAGTATAAGGATAATTATTTATATGATTCTGTGAACGTTGTCCACCATAGTTGTTTTGGTTTATATTATTCCGTGTCCTGTTGTCTTGATTGATATTCTGATTCTTTTGGTGATGTTGATAACTATTATGATTATTGTAAAATGAGTTAGAATTTTGTCTAGAATTATAGTTGGAGCTCTGATTTTGAAAATCGTTATTACCTTCATTTTGATATCTGGTGTGATTGTTATTCCTTTCTATGCGACTTAAATAATCGTATAACTGTTCAAAGCTTTGCATGTTTTGAATCACTACAGTTTCTGAAATTTGGCTCTTATAGTGTCTAGCGATAAACATTACAATCTCTGATTCCTGTAAACCTGGTTCTAAATATTGCGCTTGTGCATATAATTGGAGTGCATAGTTTGTTAACTTATCACTTTTATTTTGGTCAAATTTGCCAAAATAAAGTCTTTCACGCACAATTAACTGATTGTTTTCACTCCAAAAGGTTTTAAGGAATGCATCTTCAAATTCAGAAAAAGAATTTATACTGGCTTCTTTACTAGAAAACCAAATCTGAGCTTGATTAATTAAGTTATTACGAATAACCTCTCTAACGTCACCAAAATTATTGAAAAACCTTATCTTGTTTTTTAAACTCTTGAGGAAGACTACTGGGTGTATTTTTTCTATATTACCATCAAACTTTGTTCCTAAATCAATGGAAATATTTTGATTTACAAATTGAGGCGTATTTTTTTTTTCTAACTCTCTTCTTATTTTCTCCATTTCTATTTTGTATTGTTCTTCCAATTGCTTTTGTTTGTCATCTATTTGTGTTCTAATACCGTTGAGTTCTTCCTGGACTTGCGTGTCTTCCTTATTTAGTGTTAGGTTAAAAAATGTTCGTTGTTCGTCATTAATTTCTTTTTTTAAATTGAGATATCTTGTATCATTTTCTTGTTTATAGTTTTGAATCTCTTCCTTCATGTAACATATTTCTGTCTCTTGTTTTTTTACTATATTCATTTGTTCCTCTTTTATCTCTCGTATATCTTCTTGTCTTCTTTCGTTTTCTTTATGAACAACTTCAAATTCCTTGCACACATCCACTTGAAAGTCTTGAAACTTGCTCAGAAAGTGTTTCAATCTGTCATCCACTTCTTGTGCATTTTTATTTATCGTTTTGGTTATATCTTCATTAATTAATTTTGTTTCTTCTCTACATTTTTCTATATTTTGTTGAGATTCCTTACGTGACTCTTCTATTTTATTTATTGCTAACATAAGCATTTCCATCATTCTATTTTCATTAGGGTTTTCTGGTTTTTCTTTAATTGTTCCCGTTTCCACAATTTCTTCTTCCCCCGTATGTTCTTTATCTTCCTCCACATCGAATAAATGAACATCTGGATCTAGATTTTCTTCTATCATAACTTGTCGTAAATCTTCTTTCAACTTTTTCTTGTCTCCTTCTCCTTCTTTATTTCTTTTGATTAATTCTGTTCGTAACTCGTGTTTACTCAGCTGCTTTATATTTTTTTGTATAATTCCCCGTGTTCCTGGTGTCTTTTTTCCATCTCTTAGATCCATTTCAATATATTAATTGTAAGAAATTATTTAAACGGAATCGTTAGTTTTGCAAAACGAGATAAGTTAATTTGGAATAAATTTTCAATAATTCAAACCTGATCTGCTAAAAGGTCACACGTTGAGCTAGCCAAATTGTAACGGTTATAATAATTATTATTATTCATTATTTATTATTTGACACTGAAAAATCATTAAACATGTATATCAACTCTATCAAAGGATAGTGTTCAAGTGCGCCATTCAAATTAACTATAATTATTGGTTTGTGAAATTAAAATGTACAAGCTTATGACTTCAGGAAATTTTAATTATGAAATATTTCACTGTTTCTATGTACACATATCATAGGTAACCATCCAAAATTATTACCATAATAACATATAATTATAACTATCTAATTCTAAATAATAAAAAATATATAAACCGTAAATGATTGTAAAATTTTAGAAAAGTGTGTATTTAATTCTCCGCAAATGTTGAAAGTAAACCGAAATGACACTAATTACGCACAAATCCGTTTCACAAGCTCATAAAATCAATAAATTTTGCGTACCTTATATCACACTGGATTTGAGGTTGTGTGGTCCAAAACTTCTAATCACCTTCAACAATATCAGCCAAAAAACCTCTATAAGAACTCGGAAATCTATCAACTATCCATTCATTGATCACTCAACTCGATTCAAATTATGAACAAATTTCAGTATGTATCAAATTCCATTGTATTAGTTTAAATCCATTATTATTTAAATAATATTCTGTCTTCATTTCATCACTTTAAAATTGGGTTAACTTTCCTTTTTTATCAAATATAGTCGTTTGAATCGTTTTTCTTCTGGAGATAATTTATCCTTCCTTTCTTTGACATTCAAAAATTCACTCACGTTTCAAAAATCACTCCTTTAACCGTATATAAATATTCTTCTTCCTTCTGATTATGATTATATATTTAATTCAAATAACTTTCTGTTCTACCTCCATCTCGTTGCGGGTTGCTATCGAAACTTCCCTATATCGTATTAAATGTATAGATATAGTGTCATTAACGACGATTCACTGTTTATATTATCATGAATTTTTAAGCCGTATATGAAACATGAAAATGACATTTTTGTATTAGAAATTAGCATATAGAGATAAAGGTTTTTATACATATAAATATTAACATAACTTATTTACTATATATTAAAATTCCTGAAATCCCTTGCATAAAATAACCTAATTACTAACTATATGAAAATTTAACGCGTTTCCTTCAAATTTCATTTTAATTTCTACGAATTGTTTTGAAATTACATATAACATAATCTATTGAATTATTATTAAATAGTATCATGTACAGTTTTTTCTTTTATTGTGACAATTGGTCTTTTCATTTATGTTTGCCTACACTCAGGGAGCATGTCTTATCGTGCCACTTTTAATGACCCTTAACAGATCAGTTTGCTATGAAACTTACTTTGATATTTCTTCTGTGTTACATGTTATACACTATGTGTTATTGTGTTATAATATATATATTTATATATATATATATATATATATATATATATATATATATATATATATATATATCTTTTTAATATGGTGTTGTTCTGGCCGAAGTCGCGTTATACTACGCTGTAGCATTATGGAATAAGCCTAAAATGTTTAAATAATAGGCCTAAAATTATTTCACTCCGTGGAGTCCTTCTTATATAGATACTTAACAAGATCACGCCATAAAAATAAAAATAAATTAATAATTTATTTATTATAATTTTTTTATTCAACAAAAAATGGAAAGTATTGTGTGAAAGAATTTTTGTTATTTACGGTTACATTACCGTTTTTGTATTAATAAAATAATTTTCTCCGGAATTTGCTTATAAATTCTTTATAAACAAATAGACTAATTTGATATTTTGAACAGAATTCTTTTTACAATTTTATTGTCATGATTTAAAGAGAAAAAATTCAATATCAATTTGTTCATTGTTGATAATCGTTTTTTCATATTTGAAATGTTCAAATAATTAGTCAGGAAAAAATGTTTTTTCAAATCAAAATTGACAGTCCTCTCTATAGTAACAAGGAAAACACAATTTTTCTACAAATTTAATTTTTAATTTTAACAATTTGTTACGAACAATTCCAAAACTTGGTTAATTTTTTTTTCCTGAAACTACTAAAAATTACGAAAACAACCATATATGGCAAGGTTCCGAAATATTTTTTTTCATAATTTATTGTATTTTGAAAAAATATTTGGTACCGATGTATCATCGGCTGCTTGATTTTCCAACTAAGAAACTAAAATATCTTAGAAACTTTGTGATACAAAGAAGATTAAACAATGTTCAAATCAGTCCTTAAACAATCCTGAGTTTACTATTAATCAGTTGCAATGCGTATTTGTTTATAAAATTAATGCTGTTTGCAAGTTTTTCAAATTTTTTTATTTCAAACTTTTAAAATAATGCAGTTTTGTTTGAAGAGCTTGAAAGCAATGTTGTTAATCAATAAAATATGTGACAGTTACAACTGTATATTTATAAATATAGTGATTTTTTAAGAGTTCACTATTTCGACAAATTTCTATAAATTTTGTTTGTTTTTAGCTATTTACTTATCATGTTCCGTCTACTTATATATTTTAGATCAAAAATTAATTTCAATAAAAATGTTTTCAGCTACCATTCAAGAATCTTCAATTATATTGTGAAGATAAAGTGGTATTGTTAAGTAAGCTTGTAATTGCAATTAAGAAAGTAGTTTTACTTGGATGGAGCGGGTCATTATATCGTACAAAGCTCGAAATCGATAAATACCCAAGATAAGCAAGAAAAATAATGGTATTGAATGGAAACGAAAATTATTTTTGATAAATTAATAATGAAAAAATGATAAATGTAGTCCATGTGGAAAAGTTTCACAGATGAATGAATGACTATTGGAAAACTTCATCGGTAAAGTATATAAATTACAAAAAAATAACTTTATCTATAAATAAATGAATGTAGCTGTCGCATATTTAATTAATTAATGAGATTGCCCTTAAGATCTATAACCGAATTATTTTAAAAAGTTAGAAATCAAAACCAGCATCAATTTTTATAACAAATACGCATAGTAACTGGTTAAGAAAATCTGCAAAATTGTTAAAGGACTCATGTGAAAGATCGTTTAATCTTCTTTAAAAATGAATTGAATGCTTATTTTCGTATTTCAGATAGTTTTTAAGACATTTTAGTTCCTTAGTTGGAAAATTAGGCAGCTGCTGTAACTTCGGTACCACGAATTTTTTGAGTATCTGCAATAAATAATCGAAAAAGTTTTTTTTTCGGTACTGTGCCATATATGGTGATTTTCGTACCTATTAGAAGTTTCAGTGAAAAAAATTGTGATATTTTTCATAACAAATTGGTAAGTTAATAAACAGTATAATATGTAAAGAACGTTTCATTTGTTTCTACTTAGAGGACTGTTAATTATGATATAAAAACAATTTTTTCTAACTAATTAGTTAAACATTTCAAATATGATGATTATAAACGAATAATATTCTCGAAACAACAAAATTGTGTAATACTAATAAGGTCATATGACAGTAAATTGAAAGAAAATGATAACAACATTTCGATTATAGTTAGATAAACATTTATAATAATATTACAATTTTTACATATTAATTCATTTATATCTTTTGCAATTTTCTGTTTGTTAATCAACGATTTCAATACATTTCACTAGACAAAACTCCCTATCCAATCAGCTATCACAAATAATTTTAGTAGCATTATCTTAATTTTTCAGGAATTTCAACTTGACTAGACTACATACGTAGTTACACTATCTTCAAACATTGAATAATAACATCAATGATAATAACAAAAAAATTGTATTTGTGGCTGGTTTTTATGATGGGTGATTACCTTCAATTTAACAAACAGTGATCAATGTTTGCAGGACAGCATCAGCCAGCTTCATCTAGTAAAATATATTCCTATTTATTCCTCAATACTCAAACCAATACCTGGATAAAAACAAATAACACAAAGACCTTGAATTTTTTTCATTTCACCGTAATGAATTCTGGTTTTTTCCCAGCTGCATATTTTCTTATCACACATAAGTACACAAGAAATATTAGTTCAAATTGTCAATAAATTGACAATATTTTTATATAATATCTAATATTTCATAACAATAATTTACCTATTCAAACATATTATATTGAAAAAACGCAATGTCAAATTCTATATTCTCTTTAAAAATAATTTATCTCTCTCATACGTGAAATATAAACAAACGAATGAAATCGACAAGAAAGTAATGGTTCCCTTAATAAATTATATTAGAATTTTGTGAAACTTACCTATAACTAAGAAAATTGTTACCACAGTCCACTTCATTTTCAATGATAATACTTCTTGACTTGTTTATACAAGAATATTGTTGATAAACTATTAACTGTGCTTTTATATACGAATTCACTTAACATACATATTTCGAAAAACAATTCGATAGCAGATATGTTATACGAGGGAGCTTCCATTGTTTTGTACAGTTTCACTTATATTTAATGTGAATATTCGAAAATATTGGTTGGTTTTTGATAATCAGCAGATTGTTCAATATTTTTTTTTGTACATTTATCCTTATTCATAAACTCCATTCGCTTGATGGATATTCATTTCTCAAAAGCTAATCGCTTTGATATTGTTAGAAATCCAAAGACGAATTCTTTCAAATCTAGAGTCCTGAAAAAATTTAGATTTTTGTAAGTACGGCTTCCATGAAGAATCTTATTTATAGCATTATTTTTATTGAGTTCCATCTCCTTTATTGCTACTTCACGTGATTATGATATAGGGATCTTATTACTGTTTTAACTAAAACTGTTTCTATATAATTGAAAATTCTAAGAAATTTGACAATTGTTTTGAAATTAAATTTCATCGTCAGAATGACAGAAGTTACATTTCATTTGATGCCTACCTGATGTTTAATAATTATTTTTGGCTAGACCAAGAAGTGACCTTACCTTGTGATTGACTTAATATATGTTAATAGAAAAAAGAAGTTATGATATTACGAATATTGAAGCTTAGATATTATTAGCCCTATGGGGATATCCTTGATATATTTCTGCCAATTGAGATCAGTATGACTGAGCAATGATATAGAAAACCACGAAAACTGTATCTGCCGATCTTTACAATTATCACTTAAGAAGATAATTTAAAAGTGGAGATCTCCCTAGATGAATCTCTTCATCGTCGACATCTTATTGTAGGCTTCTTAAGTGTCTTCTAATTTCCAATTCTTCAATGAAATCCAGTTCTTGTCTCTTATCACAAATATGTAGTACTTCTAGTTCTGTGTTAGGTGTCAATGAATGATTGGTGTCAAGTAGATGTTTTGCGTAATGGGATTTATCTGGTTGTTTTAATATGTATGCTCGTAAGTGTTCACAGTATCGGATTCAAAAAAATTCTGAAGGTTTGATTCGAATATACATTACATTCTGGGCTTTCAAGTTTATATATACCAAACTTCTTTAATGGTGATATTTTTGCTTTTACATTTAACAATTTCGTGGTCACGTTACTTTCCGTTTTAAAAGAAATTGTTGTGTTTGGTACTAAATATATTATCTTTGAAATATTATTCGAAATATTTCCTACATATGTGATGGTTTTATAACTTTTTATTTCCTTAGTTTGCTTATGAAATATTAGTTGTATTGCCACTTTTTCTTCTTCTTTATTAATTAGTTTATTTATCATATGTAATGCATAACCATTCGATGTTGGATTTTGATGTGTATTTTTTTAACTGTACTAATTTCTTCATCAAAATAACATAGGAACTGAAAATACTCTATACTCTGTATCATTCAATTATATGCTGCTAATTTATGTTACATGGGATGATTGGAACTATATGGAATAGTCACATCAGTGTGTGTTGGTTTTCGGTAAATTGAATAATCAAATACATTATTACCTCTTTTAATTTTTAAATGAAGAAAATTGATTGATTTATTTTCTTCAACTTCAAATGTAAATTTAATTTATGGTTGTAAATTATTAATGTGGTTGAAAAAATTTATCTAGTTGTCTTTCACTACCTATAAACCAAGTTAATATGTCATTTTCATATCTATGCAAGAAATAAAACATTCTTTGAAATATTAATTTCATAGATTTTTCTTTCTGAACTGCCCATAAAAATGCTTGCCATTATTGGTGATATGGTGCTTCCCATTGGCAAACTTTCATTTTGAATATATATCTTATTGTCAAAACTGAAATAATTTTGATTAAAACATTCATCAAATAAATTGAATATATCTGATAATAATCCTGGATTATTTTTTTCATCTTCTAGTAATTTTCCTACAAGTGTTAGACATTCTTCGGGAGGAATTTTAGAGAACTTATTGGTAACATAAAATTAAATTGAATTTTTAGTTGAGTATTTAGATGTATATCCGTAACTATCAAGAATATTGTTAATATATTGCTAATATATTATTAGGAGTATTAACACAAGAAACTGCATGTCTAATTGGTTTCGTTATTTTGTGTGATTTAACGATTTCATATAATTGTGGAGTTTCAGGATTTTTATTAATGATAAACTTTTTTTCGTAATCACTTAAATGATAATTAGAATTATTCACAATATCTCCTACGTTAGAAAACTTTTTTATTGGATCTGCTCTAAGAACTTGTACATAGCTAGATTTTATAAAGTTATATATTTTCGTATCATAATCTTTAGTTGTCAATATGACAGTGGCGTTCGCCTCTTTAGATTTTGTAATTTTTAGTTTATTATTTTCCACTCTCTTTTTAATTGAATTTTAAACTGCAATGTCATTTTTTGTTTGATGTTTATCCTTTAACGGTTCCATATTTTTGATTATATTGGCAACTTGTAATTTCTCATTAAGAAAATCATTAGAATTAGATTTCAAAGCTATTTCTGATTCTGTAGCAATTATTGTTCCAATATTATTCGTAAATTTTGGTGGTATGCTGTACTTTAAACCTTTATTTAAGAATTGTATTTCACTATCTGTAAAATTTGTGCATGAAAGGTTTTCAAATAGTGGTACAAAGTGTGTTGGTATGTAAGTACTTACAGTTTAACGATGTATAGAATATTGAATTTTATGTTGTGTGTATTCAATATTCTGTAGTTGTTGTTCTCGTTCCTTAAATTTCTTGTGCTTCATTGTGCTGACCCTTTCTCTGATTTTGTCATCTAAACAATCAAATTCTACTGGTTATAGTTGGAACGTGAGTTCAGGATGTACAACTTTCATAAAGTTGTCTGAGGAGTCTCTTGTTTTAAACCATTTTTTACTGTCTTCTTTAAGCTATACTCGTTGAGTACATTTGATAGCTTTTTGTGCTTAAGGTGTTTTAGTATATTCGATATTTATATAATTTGGTACACTCTGAAAAAGATTCTCTTGGATATAGAAAATTTGTTCAGGATAAACAAATCTGAAGTTTGAATAGAGTCAACCAAACAGAGGGGTTAAGTTAAAATTTCGGTTTGTTTAAAATTTCAAACAAGAGATTGGGATCATTCAAACGAATTGTAGTGTTATACAAACATTCAAGTGACTAAATTTAAGGAAATTATATCTTTAGTCCAAACTCAAAGTTGTTTTCTTCCAACAATTAATATTTTAATATAAGTAATTGATTTCTTAAAAACGTTATGACCATCTCTTGTTTTGAAGCTTGAGTTGTTTATTTCATTCAACTACAAGTTTAAATGGAACAATAGATGTTTTAAAACCTCAGAATAATTCCTTTTGTGCAAACTCGAGCTGTTCACTTTGAAGTATCACTATTTTAAATACAACAATTGATTTCTTTAAAAATCCACTCCGGTTTGTTTTTAAATTGTGATTTGATTCAGTCAAAAAATACATTTGTTTAAAATTCCTGAATAATTTCTTGTATCAAAACTCGAGTTGTTTTGTTCAAACAATGGATTTTTTTAAATAAAAATAGTCATGCCCCACTTTTGAAAAATAATTTGTTTGCTTCAAATAAATGCTAGTTTAAATAGAAGAATGTTCTTTTTTTTAATTTAGAGTAAAATCGTTTTTCAATTTGATTTTATTTTAGTTTAATTCATGTAAATCAAATAATCTTTTTATTATTTATTTTTATATAATGAGTCATATTAAAGAGTATTTGTGCAGCTGATGACAAAGTTCTACAAAACTAAACCAAATTCAAAAAGGCTAGATTACTCAAAAGGAAATTTGAGTGGGAAGTCTTGCTCTGTCCAAACATATTTACTAAAGAATTATATAACAAAAACTTAACACAAACATAGAATCATTGATTTTCTGAAGTATATACATATATATATATATATATATATATATATATATATATATATATATATATATATATAACTCTTCAAGTCAGAAAAAGTTCTATTGCAGCTTACATATATACTTTTCCACAAATGGATGTAACTCGGTGTTGACATAAACTAGTAGAATTTACAAATGATGAATAACAAATAAAACACATAAAAGACATTTCTATTAAAAAATCAGTAACTTAAATTAGATATTCGATTCATTTGAGAATACTATTTTCTTCAACTTGAAGTTTTCCACAGAAAACATGAATGAATTAAAAACCAAAATGATCAAAAATCACATAACTTAAATTGAGTACTTCACTCAGCTTGCTGTTTCTCACAGAAAACATAAAATAAACGTAAAATATTTCCCTTACTAAAGAGTCTGATAATTTCAGTCAGGAATGAGAAATTAAAAATAGGTTACTCTGAAAACTTTCAAGCTACTATATTTTCTAATGGATTATTCACTATCCATGCAAAATAATGAAAATATAAACTTTTATAAGTGTTCTAATTAATTACTTATATATGGGATCTTAGGATCGCTGCTGTTCCTAATTAAAAATATACCATTGAAAGAGATACCATATGTGCTGACATTCAAATGCATATTTGACATCAAGTATGATACAGGCTTGAAAACAAAATTGTATAGCCTCCAACACACTAGATGTTTTATAATTGAAGTTATTCAAAATGGCATAAGAAGCAGTAATATTATTGAGACAAGGAACTACTAGCATTATATAAGGCTGAACCGTTAAGCCTTTTGAATATAATATATCCAGTCGTTCTTTTTTCAATTTTTCTATGTCTACATTCTGATATTGATGGTTTCCATTGCCTTCTACCACTTATATGAGTGCGCCCTTTGGGTGGTATTGATGCCGCTAACAAATACAACCGTATTGAATCTGCAAAAATATATAATAAACTTGTATAATTAACAGTTGAAATTATGCATATGAAACTTACCAGAACTTGTATTCACATCCTTTAACTGTTCTCTAAAGAGTTCATCTGATTGTTCCAGTGAATAATCACGTTTCTCATAAACTGAGCCAGAGGGAAGATCAAAACGGCCACTAATATTTATACTTTGGTCTTGGCTCATATATTTTTGCACATAATCAGTATTTATCCGAAAATACAGAATTATTTAAAAATAAGTTGGCTCAACAAACAAATACGCGTGCTGTTATGTCACTTTTCTTCAACAAAAATGAATAGACCTGTTTAAAATTTGTAAAATATACATTCGGTGATATAAATATATTATAAAATTTCTGAATGTGTCCCTTCAAATTGACTATTAAACAAGAAACAAGAATAAGTACAGAGACAGAAGTAAGTAGGTATCCTTATGTATATTTCGACACTTAGGTACAATGTAAACAAAAGTACAGACCTACCAGTTGCAGTGCCAATAAAAGTAGAATTTCACTAAGTAATAATATAAGTATTCGTTTTTTAATTATCCAAGAGCTTATTATAGAAATATTAAAGTACCTAGGTGATAAATATATAATACTCAATCATTAATTTGAAAATGTGTGGGAACCAATATTATGGGGTTGTAGTTACAAGTAGTATACAGGTCTACTCACTTCAAACTAATAAGTTGTTTTAAAGGAAATTTACTTTGTTTCATCCAAAGTAACATTTTTTATTTGAACAAATCATTGTTTGAATCAAAACTTCAATGATTTGAGAGAAAGTTTATTTGTTCAAAGTAAACCTATTGTGGTTTCATTTAAAAAAACATTTATTTGCTCGTTTCGCGTCATTTGTGTGTTTCCCTCCAAATGTTTAGTTACTATTAATTAATTAGGAAAATGGTACGGCATTAGGTGATAACTATGTTTTTGACAAGACATTTCTTTTTCCCTTTTGGCGGTAATAGGAATAATGATCAGAAACTGTGCCTTTCGAAACTATTTATCTGTCTGCAAATAATTCAAATTTTGTAAATAAAATTTAATCATTGATTCTTAATTGTTGACCTGGACAGAATCAATACAAATTTATATATAATACCTCTTTATGTACCTACTCATAAACACGTGTCGAAATACACAAAACTTAAACAGTACCTACTTACAGAGACGAATTCAAGGATTTATCTATGTAGACGACTAACCCAGTTGGTTTTGTACTGGTATACTATGATTGCCTGCCAAAATACAAATATATACATACCTACAAAACACTCTCTTAGGTGGGACAATTCTCACACATCCAGTAAATCCATAACTTGGCCACAGGTTAATGATGAGATCTTTTTTAATCTGTGACTTTGGCAGTAAGTGTTCAATTTTAAAGTATAACCGTTGTATGCATATACAATCCTTACAAAACACCATAATATAAAGAAATTGAACTTTTAACGGGTTTTGTCTCTGATCGTATGCACGGTCCACGATATAAACACATCACCAAGTACCTACTTACTTATCTACAGTCCAACAACTACTATGACGAAATGAGAGGGGTGAAGTTTTCACGTTTGAATGCTCAGCGCCGTGATTGGGTGTTTGATTTCTTTAAAACAAAGAATTTAGAAATATTTTTCAATTTCAAAGAAATATATTCTTTGAACCAATTATATGCAACAATGTAGAATAACATTATGGTATCTATACTTTCAAAGAAATGATTCATTATCTATAAGAATTTTATATTTTCATTGAAACAAATTTATATATTTTTAACAAATATTTTCTTTATATTTAATAATTGCCATGTTTGAAAAAAATAAATGTGATCCTTAATTTCAAACAATTCATAATCTATATTTATACAGTTCAAATTTCTTCAATCAATACTTATTGCTTTGAATTAAACAACATTACTTATTATTATGGAATTTTTATTAAATAAATGTAATTGTTTAATTCAAACCAATCGTTTTCAGCGTGAAAAAATATTTTTCAAGTTAAATAATTGCTATATTTGAAAGAAAGCAATCCAAATAGTGATTGCAAACAATTTATAATTTCAATTCAAACAATTTGAATTTTTTAAATGAACACTCAATTCTTTTGCATTTATTAAAAATTGTTAATTCTAAACAAATCATTTTCAAACAGATACGTTTACTTCAACCAAACAATCCTTTTTCAGAGTGTATTACCTGGAATTCTCGGTTAAACCAAATGTTTGTGATGCTTTGTAAAGTTTTTGTAGTAACTTGTAGTACTCCTTTAAATTATTCTGTCCAGTAAGTTGCTACAACCACAACACTCACACATTGTTTAAGCGACATCCAAAGCTTAGCTAAGTTTTAATGACTTATTTGGTCAGCTCAATTTAAATGTATTCTGCTACTTCTACAATGCAGAGTGTGCCATAAATATTTTATGAGACTTGAGGATCATCGACTTTATAGAAAACGCAAAACATCGAAAGCCGTTGAGATTGGGTGAAAGCTTCGCTGCGCAACTGACGATCAGCGTACGATGAATCGTCTTTATGAATGAAAGTTATAGCCCTTGAATTTTTCATGTCTCAAGAATGAATTCTCTACATTTGTGAATGAATTTGTGACCAATTTAACTCAACAAATAAATCGAACAACCACAATTTGTTAGACACAAGACAAAAGAGGGGAGGCTTTCTACGGATATTCATCTGAAAAATGTTTTGATTAATGGATTGGTAATTCGTTGGGCTGAAGTAAATAAGGTTTACGACAAAAGAATTATCGGGTTTGACAAACCTATATTTCAGTTAATATTACAACTAGAATGGTAAATTATATGGGGTGGTTGACGCCCTTTGGCCACCGCTAGTTTTCTTCCAAAAAGTCGTGCACAGAGCTCATCACTATTAAACAGTCACCTAAGCCACACGTATAGTTTTATTCGAGATACTCATTTATATCGTAACAGTTTAGTTCTTTGAGACGGATATAAAATCGAAGGCGTAAAACAAGAGAAAGTTATTATTGTCAAAAATCTTTCTTATATATTAAAAAGTGAATCGTGCAATCAAGAATCGTATGTTATTCGTGCAGTGAACAGTCCGAAGTAACATCATGATTTGATCGGGGAACCATTCATCACCATCGAATCAAGGAATATGGTTATCGAGCTCCTAGTTCCATCGTCATTTCCACATTGTCGCTTTCAGGTAATCGCCTCCACATCGAAGAGTTCCAGGTGCATTGAATAGAGGTCAGTCCTCATTCCCTATTTCACTTCCTTATGTATTTATCCGCTATTTCATTTTGTTAGATGGTTTTCGATGTCTTGATCTATTCAGCCACCAATGTATTGTACTGATTATAAGAAAATTCAGCATAGGCTTATTATAAAAATTTTATGTAGAATATTGTGTGAATATTAACTTAAATGGTGGGTATTTTTTTTTCAGCCAGTTGGCCTTGAGGCCGTGCCCCATTTAACCACAAAAGTTCATTGTTATATAATGGGTACTTGCTACAAACAGAATACACCAAATCTACATAGTTCATGGTATTTTCATATATGCATTTATACAAAACAAATGAAACATATTACAGTATTAAATTTTTCGTAACTGTTTATGAGAATAATCACCAAAAGACTGACAGCTAAACTCGATCTTTACCAACCTATTGAGCAGGCATGATTTCGTAAAGAATATGGCACAAATCATCATCTTCATACAATCAAAATCCTCATTAAAAAATGCATAGAGTATAATAAACCTTTTGTTCTCATTTTTGTAGACTATGAAACAGCGTTTGACACAATAGACCACCATAATATGTTTAGTGCCCTCGCTGATTGCAGAGTCGACCAACGCTACATCGACATTATTAAGCAATTATACAAGAACGGAAATGCTGTCAATAGACTTCCAAATAGAGAGAGGTGTGCGACAGGGGGATATCGTCTCCCCCAAATTATTTACCAACCTTTTAGAGTACATGTTCAAGCGCACAAACATCGAGAACTTCGGCATCAAAACTAATGGTGAAAAACTTAGTCACGTTCGCTCCTCCGATGATCTGATATCAATCACAAATGATCTCAAAAAGCGCAAGAAATGATGAGTGAGCTGAACCTAGCATCCAGAGAGGTTGGACTGAAAATCAATATAGGCAAAACAAAGTTCATGACAAATTCAGTTGCCAGGGCTTGACCTAGGATAGTTGGCGTCCGCCCTAAGCTCAACACGCTCTAGGACTTCGTCCGATATACAAGGAGTTTGCTTAGCGTCTAGCCGCGGGTTCAATGCACACGGAGGGGTTGACGACAAGCCGGATGTTTATGTGTTCCCAATCCCAGGCTCAACACGCTCCGAGATATAGTGCAACACTTCGGTTATTAAGCTATTGCATAGCTTCTATCGCGCGCCTTGAGCGTGGAGACCAAATCCAGAAATTCCGTAACGACAATAACCTAACACCCCCCACTCCGACCGGCACATCGGTAATACTTTTTAGTTTTGCCATAGTTGTATGGGTATTTATCATCTATGTACAACAGTGAATGTCTGTACTCGTATAATTTGTGTATAAAGTGTTTTAAATATGAATAATCAAAGTGCAATCATTAATGAAGAAAGTCACGAAAAATACTGAAAGAAAATGTGTGAGTACTCTATATACATACATTTTATTATTATTACCACAAATGCAGGATTATTTTTTGTTTTGTTAATTTATATTTTTATGTATAGGTAATAAACATTAATGCCGCGCAGAGAAAGTATATATGATATTATATCTATATAAATGTACATCGCGGGACATTCGATGATCAAACTCTTGATATCGTTATTTCTGTTCAAATTTTTTTAATGAATAATTGTTTTGGTGTGTAATTACACTGTTAATACCTAATTATTTATACCTATTATTTATACCTATATATTTTCTTTTTATAGAGAACGAAAGCATATAGAGCTAAAAAGGAGAAGAAATTGTGAACGTCAAACTGTGAAACTCTATGCAATAGCTTTACCGCGGCAGTCTCCGAGTGCCACACGTCTTTTTTTCCGTTGAAGCTTCCTATCGTTATTCTACGTGAGGATCGAGCTTGTTTTGTATATCGCAGTTCGTCTGCTTTGGTCGTATCGGTCAAGTTATTAGCGGAACGTCGAAGGTGCTGCCCCTCTCGGTACTAAGTGCCCAACTCCGTCTAGTTTGGCTTGGGTAGTGTTCTGTACCTCTGGTCTGTCTTTTGATCATTTTTTGGGGTTATTTGTTGTTCGGACGACAGTGTCGTTACAAACCTAACAGTGGACAACTGAAACATTCAGCAAATATACTCCTACAAATACTTAGGCCACGAGATTCGATTGGGAAGGGATAATCAAACCTGCGAAATTGGTAGAAGAATGGGTCTCACATGAGCAGCCTTTGGAAGATTGAGCTACATCTTAAGATCTGATATTCCCATGTGTCTTAAGAAGAAAGTTTTTGACCAATGTATTTCACCAGTACTAACCTTCGGAGCCGAAACACTGACACTAACAAAGAACACCGCGAACCAAATAAGAGTAGCGTAAAGAAGCATGGAAAAAACAATGTTAGACTTATCCCTGAGAGATAGAGTTCCAACCACAGAGGTCAGAAGGAGGAGTGGAGTAGCATATGACATCACAAGAATACCGACTCTAAAATGGAACTGGGCGGGTCACCTAGCCAGAATAAACGACGGCATATGGACTAGAAGAATAACTGTATAAAGACCGCGAGACCACGCTTTCCGCTGCAGAGGAAGACCGCCCACTCGTTGGTCGGATGATCTGAAGCGCATCCAAACCAACTGGTTATATGCAGCACAAGATAGGGGGAGATGGAAATATTTACGGGAGGCTTATGTCCAGCAGTGGACGAACATATAGCTGTGTGATAATGATAAATGAAATGCTTCGTTTGGTGCGTTTGTGGAGTTCCCATAATATATTCTATATCAAGGGTGGAATAAGAAAAATGCTACACGGGTAGAAATATTCTTTAACGTTTCTATGAGTGAAGAATTTTGACTTCCACTCCCTAATTACTGGACGAGTTGTGGTGAAATCATCACTGCCATCAGTATCAATCACTAAAAAGGAATGAAGTGATGTAATAGCTATTATTTCACCCGGCGACGGCAAGATGGGGTGTGAGAAACCCCATGCGATCTTACACCCGCTACCATTAATGCAATATAGAATCTATGCCCATCCGCCGCCTAGTAGCTTCGGCAAATATTGTCACATCGCTTGACGCTCAGTTGGTTGGTTCAAATTCACCCATAAGGAAATGTAGTGTATGCTTGAAGTGCTTTGGGGTTTGTCCCACCCCACCTTTCCGTACCCGCGAACGTTTTTTAGGAAAATTCACATTGAATTTTTTTTATTCATACTACAGTTCAGTTTAATTTTACTGGTTTACAGAAGTTTCTGAATCGGAAACTCAAGATGAAGAAGATCAAGTTGAGGTAGACATTCATGAATATGACGGAATCGACGGAACAGCTGGAAATGAAGTAGTAATATTGATTGTGATCAACAGGAACATCATGAAATTGAAGGCCCAGAAAAAGAGTCCAAAGGTTTGAACAATTGTGAACCTACCAACAAATCTACAGTATGGAGAAAATTATAACCTTGGTAAAGACAAATGTTCCAGATAAGAATTTGAGAACGAGAGCTGAAAATATAATTACTCATTTGCCATTCGTAATGAGTTATGCTAAAAACGCAAAGAGCATAATTGACTGTTGGTCATTATTTTTTTACGACGGAATGCTAGCTGATATTGTCAAAGACTCAAATATGAAGGTTCACTTAGCAGTAGAGAAATATATTGTTCCAGAAACAACTTTGGCTGAATATAAAGCAATTTTAGGATTGCTCAATTTAGCAGGTATTTGTAGATCTAACCATCAAAACTTAAATGATTTGTGGATGATTGATGGCACTGGTGTCGATATATTCCGGTCCACGATGCCCCTCAAGCGATTTACCTTTTAGCTGTCATGTATGCGTTTTGATAATATAGAAAAACGATCAGACCGACGTAAATATGATAAGCTCACACCAATCCGAGGGATATTCGACAAATTTGTAGGCAATTGTGACCGTTGTTATTCTCCAGGCAAGTTCGTTACTTTAGATGGAAAGTTGGAAACAAACCAGCGAAGTATAGAATTGAGTTACGAGTTCTTGTAGATTTGAAATAATTTTATGTACTAAATCTCGAGGTTTATAAAGGAACACAACCTGTTGGACCTTATAATGTCAGCAACCGTCCTTGTGATATTGTTTCACGTATGGTAAAACCAATATCTGGACCAAGAAAAATGTTACATTCGATAACCGGTATACAAGACAAGAAGTTATGTTGAAACTATTGACGAATCATCAACTGACATATGTTGGAACTTTACGAAGGAACAAGAGAAATATACCTCGAGCTTTCTTACACGTCCGTAAAAGGGAAACCAAATCGAGTTGGTTTGGTTTTCAATAAAAAATTACTCTAGTATCAAACGTGCCCAATAAAAATAAAAATGTTTCGCTGCTTCCGACTTCACACCATGACGATAAAATATACACTACTACAGGCGATTCTTGTCCTCCGGAAATAATTAGTTTCTACAGCTTCACAAGAGGAGGTGTGGATGTAGTAGACGAATTATCTGGTTCTTAATGCGTTTCTCGCAATTCGAAAAGATGGACTCTCACCCTCTTTTTTCGCTTCTAAATACGTCAGGCATCAATTCCCAGATTATATTCGAAACAAATAATAACGAACAAAAACTAAAAAGGCGAGATTTTTTGAAGATACGAGGTCTTGCTCCAATTCATGACCACATAAATGCTAGAAAAAATAATCCTAGGCTAAAAAGAAATTTACTAGGAAAATAGTTGAAATAACCGGGAACAATGAAGAACCACCTCCAAAAAGTCCAAAACTGTCTGGAATATGCACAGTTTCTTCTAGATCACGTGATCGTAAAACAAGATTGGCACGCCGGGATTGTAAGGTGTTTTGTGCATGGAGCACGCTAATATTTATAGTCAAAAATGTTGCAAGTTTGAATCGCTGTAACTTTGTTTGTATCAATGATAAAATCTTATTTTTTTTAAATTGTTATTCGAATATTAACAATTTATTCCACATACATATATAAATATTTTCGATTTATTTTTATAATTTGTTTAGTTTAATTGGTTTTTTTAGTACACGTATTAAGATGTTTACTAAATTTTAGTTTATTGTCAGAAGAAGAATAATTTAATTACAAATGTGACTAGTATTACAACTAATGAAAAACTCAAAGTCAAAATGTCACAAAGTTATCTTATTTTAATGATGTTTTACAAAGCCTCCATAAGCTGAGTAACTAGTTTCGGCCCACAATGGCCATCTTCAGGCTACAAAGAATGTTTGGATAAAGGAAGAAAACATTAAACAATCTGTATATCCTACCTAAATGATATTGATTATTAGTGGGGTAACAAACGTCCACACATAGCGCCGATGAAGGGAAGGATGTAAAAAATGGGGGTTAAAAAATGTTGGGTAATTAAAGTGTATTTAGAAAAATATTTTAAACTAAGGATTTGAGTTGTAAAATCTTGTGACAAATAGAAAAAATAGGGGGAGGCGGGAAATTATGTAAAGGAAGTGAAGTGGTAGAGAAACGAAAATTACGAGTACATTGTTAAGTTGTAGGTAGGGTAGACGTATGAATTAATATTACTAGAGTCTAGATAAGAATGGGAAGGCGAATATTTCCCCTTCATTAATAAATAACAACTCTCAATACAGGAATCGAATATGGCGGTGTTAAAACGAAAAGAGGTTAGCAAGTATAATATCCAAAATCTAAATAAGAAAGCAGGGACAACTAAGCGGAGAAGGTCAATCCTTAGGATAGAGAATTGGTTATGGAAACCCCTGGAAAGGGATGTAATAAGTGGTAAAAAGGTCGACTTAAGGAAGGAGAACGGCTTTTTTATCTTGTTCGCTAAGATTGAAGTAAGCTAAGAACCAATAAAACAGGGCTAATATTATTATAAAATATTGTACCATTGTGATATATTAAATGCAAGTCCATAACACAGCTAAAATGGAATTGAGTTCACAACTATACAATTATGATCGGGGAACATCAACAATGATATGAAGTAGACAATATGGGATATATATATATCCGGCAGGAACGTAATTAGAGGAAATATGTCACATATCCATGTAGACCAACGAGAGGAAAAATTTGAAAGACATGAAGTTAAATGTACATTTGGAGCAAAATAAAACGTAGTAGAGTTCAGTAGCAAGAAAGATTAGGTTACTGGAAAGCGCAACGACTATAAATATATGCTACCCCCGAAATAAAAGCTATCGATACAAATTATGGTAAATGTTACCGTAAACAAAATTTAATCTTTGAAAAAGAAAAAGCCTAGTCAATAAACTGAAAGTAGTAGTCTAGTCAAAAGATGAAAAAGCAGATTATGACAGTAGTATTTAACTTAAAAAGAGTGAATCAAATTGTGAACCATTGTAAATAAACATATTTCTATAGTAACTTACATATAGTTGGTAAAATATTATTAACGGCGATTTTCACAATAACAAAACTTGACAATATTAGAACGACCCAAAAGCACAAAATTACACCAAACAATCAAAATGAGAGATTGAGGAAGATGTATGGATCTGTTGGTCTTAGTTGTCCATTAAGACAAACAGAGTTGTTATCAGAACTAATCCGGTTAATCTCGAAAATCTCTAGTAAATTCATCCTAGGACCTTTAAAGCACCTATATAATCTACACGCATCCAATAAAGAAAAATTGTGATTTTCTGAAATAATGTGATTTGCAAAAGCAGATGGCGAAGCAGGTGGGTCAGTATTTTGAAATCTTTCAACAAAACTAAGATGTTCTTCAATTCTCGTGTCTAACAAACGACCAGACTGACCGATATAGACAGAATTACAGTCCTGACAGCTTAATTTATATATACCAGGAGAATGTAAAGTCGGAACAGAATCTTTGGTGTTAACCAAAAAAGATCTTAGATTGTTATCAGTCTTAAAGCCAAATTTAATGTTATTCTTCTTAAAAATGTTACGAAACTTATAAGATACATGGCCAAGGAAATGTAAAGAACCAACATACTTAGATACATCATCATTTGAAGTGTTATCGTGTAATGTGATTGTGGGAAAAGTTAGTTTAAATTTATTAAAATGTCTAATGTATATTTTGTTGAGTAAAGAGAGTGGAAAGTTATTATCAATTGCAATTTGTTTAATAATATTAATTTCCCTATTAAAAGCTTCCTGTGACAAAGGCAATGAAAAAGCTCTATGAAAGAAACTATTGAAGGATGCAATTTTATGTGACTGGGGGTGGTTAGAATGAAAATTAATAACTGTGTCCGTTATGGTAGGTTTACAATAAATCTGAAAATCCAGCCTTCTAGAACTAACATCCCTAGGGATCCACAGATCCAAGAAAGGAATATTATTCTCAAACTCAAACTCCATCGTAAATTTAATTCTAGGATGGAGGGTGTTAATAAAATCCAAGAAAGTGAAAGCCTCTTGTTGAGTACCGCTAGAAAGAACTATACAATCATCGACATAGCGATAGTAAGAGACTATATATTTCTTAAAAAAGGGATCATTAACATAATTTTTTTTCAAATTATTTATGAAAATTTCAGCAAGTAAAGGTCTCAGATTAGAACCCATAGCCAAGCCTGTAGTCTGTTGGTGAAATTTGTTATTAAATTGAAAAAAGTTTTGTTGTAAAGCTAATTGGAGCATGTTCACCACATCAGATATGACATTCGGGCACAAATTATTGGAAATCAATAGGGTTTCAACCAAATATATACATTCTAAATGGGGTATACTGGGACAAAGATTACAAACATCCAATGAGAGCAAAAAAGAATAAGATTTAGGAAGCTTAATGTTAGAAATTTTATTACATAGGTCCAATGGATTTTTTATAGTGGAATTATTATTGAAATTAGTTTAGTCTTTAAGTAAATTGTTAAGGAAGTTGGTGAATTTAAGAAAGAAACAACTGGCCTAATGAGTATATTTTCTTCATGAATGTTTGACAATCCATAGAGAAAGGGCGTTATTGGTGCCATTTGTGTTAATCGGTAATGTTAAGTATTAAATAAATCTAAGGTATCGGTGTATGTTTTAAGTTTATTCTTGAGCTCATTATGAAATTTGACTGTGGGATCAGTGCATAGGGGAGAGAAAGAGCTACCAGAGTCAATAAATGTTTGTACCTTTTCAACGTAAGAGCTGCTATCTAATATCACAACACAATTACCTTTATCTGCTTTGGTTACTACCAGCTCTTCTGTAGTTATCTCATGTTTGAGGTTTTTGAGATCTCTAAAAGTAAAATTATTATACCTGGGGTCAGGGAAAACAGTAGGATCACGTTGTGAAATAGTGTTCTTATTCAAAGTTCTTTGAATTAAAGAAGAACTATCAGCTCTTATAGCTTCCTTATTAACCTAATCAGAGTTACTCAAAATACCCTCTGAATCTATAGCCAGCGATTTCAAATTGTGTTTAGCATTTAAAGTGGAAAAATTACATTTCATCCCCATATTGAGTATGTTAAGTTGTTTGTTATTGAAGTCAGAATGACTTAGGTTCAAGATTCTAGGATGAAACTAAAATGAAGAAAAACTTATATCAATTCTTTCTCGATCAAACGAACTATGTTTTTCATTCTTCAACCAATCCAAGTTTTCCGACAATCTCATGAAATTATCCACACCAGCGTCCTCAACCATATCCCTCACATCTCTATCTAAACAGTTAAACTCCAAATGAGTTAATTTCAGTGTTAACAAAAAATAGATAAATTTTAGTCCGGTGTTAGTAAAATTTAAAAAATTATAATGCTTCTTTATCTCCTGGTTAATCCAAATCTTTCTCGCCTCTTCAATAGTATATTGTAACGTCTTCGACTGTAATTTAGTGTGGATGGAAATTGATGGAAGGTAATCTTTATAAGACTTACATCTATGTAAAAACTATATTAGTTGGAGCGTCTTCGTCCTGTCCCACATCGCTCTTTCATATTGTCGGATGATGAGCGCCAGACTGGCATTATTTAAAAGTAATATCTCATCCATACCTCAAATGTGACTAGTATAACAACTAATGAAAAACTCAAAGTCAAAATGTCACAAAGTCATTTTATTCTAATGAAGTTTTACAAAGCCTGCATGAGCTGAGCAACTATTTTCGGCCCACAATGGTCATCTTCAGGATATAAAGAATGTTTGGGTGAAGAAAGAAAACATTAAACAATCTGTATATCTTACCCTAATGATAATGATTATTAGTGGAGTAACAAACGTCCACACATAGCGCCGATGAAGGGAAGGATGTAAGAAATGGGGGTTAGAAAATGTTGGGTAATTAAAGTGTATTTAAAAAAATATTTTGAACTTAGGATTTGTGTTATAAAATCTTGTGACAAATAGAAAAACTAGGAGGAGGCGAGAAATTATGTAAAGGAAGTGAAGGTGGTAGGAAAACAAAAATTACGAGAACATTGTAAAGTTGTAGGTAGGGCGGAGGAGCAAATTTGAGCTACCATTTAATATAATTAGAGTCTTGATAAGAATGGGAAGGCGAATATTTCCCTTCATTAATAAATACAAACTCTCATTACGGGAATGAAATATGGCGGTGTTAAAACGAAAAGAGGTTAGCAAGTATAATATCCAACATCTAAATAAGAAGGAAGGGACAACTTAGCGGGGAAGGTCAATCCTTAGGATAGAGAATTGGTTATGGAAACTCGTGGAAACGGATGTAATAAGTGGTAAAAAGGTCGACTTAGGGAAGGAGAACGGCTTTTTATCTTGTTTACTAAGATTGAAGTGAGCTAAGAACCAATATAACATGGCTAAAATTATCATATAATATTGTACCATTGTGATATATTAAATCACAATGGTATATTATATGATAATTTTAGCCATATTTTATTGGTTCTTAGCTTACTCCAATCTTAGTTAACAAGATAAAAAACCGTTCTCCTTCCTTAAGTTGAACGTTTTACCACTTATTACATCCTTTTCCACAAGTTTCCGTAACCAATTCTCTATCCTAAGAATTGACCTACCCCGCTTAGTTGTCCCTTCTTTCTATTTAGATGTTGGATATTATACTTGCTAACCTCTCTTCGTTTTAACACCGCCATATCCCATTTCCTCAATGACAGTTGGTATTTATCAATGGAGGGGAAATATTAGCCTCCCCATTCTTATCAAGACTCTAATAATATTAAATTGTAACTCAAATTAGCTCATCTACCCTACCTACAACTTTACAATGTTCTAGTAATTTTTCGTTTTACTACGACTTCACTGCCTTTACATAATTTCTCGCCTCCCCCTATTTTTCTATTTGTCACTAGGTTTTACAACTCAAATCCTAAATTCAAAATATTTTTCTAAATAGACTTTAATCACCCAAAATTTTTCAACCCCCATTTCTTACACCTTTCCCTTCATCGGCGCTATCATCATTTAGGTAAGATATACAGATTGTTTACTGTTTTCTTCCTTTAACCAAACATTCTTCGTAGCCTAGAGATGGCCATTGTGGGCCGAAACTACTTGCTCAGTTTATGGAGGCTCTGTAAAACTTCATTAAAATAAAATAACTTTGTGACATTTTGACTTTGAGTTTTTCATTAGTTTCCTATATTAGGTACTTATATTAGTTGATTAATACATTACTTTAGTAAAAAATACAAAATTTGCTTCATAGTCTGTCATATCTCATCTTACCACTATTGTAAACATTTCCCACATTATCGATGCCGGATTAAATAAAATTATATGAATTCACTTACCTTTTATAAAGTATTTGTCAATTATTATCTAAAATTCAGAAAAATAGTTAATAATTATACAATTTTGACTATCGAAATTTTTGACAGTTGACAATAATTGTTGTTCATCTTTCTCTTTCTTATCTAAAAAAGAGCCACAAAATACACTTATGCTGCACTTCGGGCTCTAATAATTTAGAATTAGTGACCACAGCACTCGTTTCACGTTCAGTGTAGAGGACTGTTTATGCATTTTTAAATTTCTGCACTACTTCTACTCTGCGTAATGTAGCTGGTATAGAAAACGGAACACGCCTATTTACTCTTTCTGTCAAATGAACCGTGACATGTAGAAGGTGCCACAAGCATTAATTCCATACCAAGGGCGAGAATGAATATTCTTACCCTAGAGCTAGAATGGAGCTATTCCATAATCAAAAACCACGTCAGAATATAGAAATTCCATAATAGTCGTGGAAAAATATCTCTCTTTTTGGGTTTGCGAAAGCTTAATTAAAAGGATGAAACTATGTTCTGGGGAAAATATATCTCCTCCTAATAAGGAGTTGAGTAAGTACTTGGTTGCTTTTCTATCATATCCGCAGTTCAATATCCAATGATTCAGATCATCGAAGCCTCCCATCACAGTCACATGTATCTCTGATGGACATACATAGTATATAGTTTTCTTGAAGGAAGCGTTCGTTCAGATAGAGGAGTAAAGGGAAGTGAAGGATATATCTTGCAATATTGATTGTTACTGTGGTTGGAAAACGCAGATCATTTTTGTTTGAGATTTTCTTTCATAAATTTCATTATATCCCCTTTTGATAATTCGTTAATCACAAGACCAAAGAGGTGGAATCTTGAGCAAGCTCATCCACTTTTCCATTATCAGGAATTTGAGAATGTCGTTTAACCTCTATAAATCCAATATTTTTATTTAAGTTCAGCAGGCTAGTTAATTTTTCGAGGATGCTGACTGTAATTTTGTTACTGTCTATATGTTTCTGATAGTTCCTCAATGTCATTAAAGTTGATTGTAAGTCAGATAAAATTATATACTATTTAAATAATAAATTAGTTTTTATAATCAATCCCAGAGCTTCGCTGATGGCTACTAATTCAGATGTGAAAATTGAACACTTTGGACATATACAGCACTAGCAACTCCAGCACTAGATTTGGAACCATCGGTGTATACTTCGCATATTCGTCCTCGGTTACTTAGTTCCTCATTTAGAGGAAGATTGGGCGGAGGGGGGGGGGGGCGATTAGAGAGTTGTGAGAAAGGAATACGACATTAGATATGAAGAACAAAATCTTGAACATAGAGTTGAAAAACGGATTCCCTTCTTCTTTAAACTGATATTGAGATAAATTGGGGAAGGCAATAGCTAAGATTGGGGAATTTTGATATTGCCACCATTTATAGGTTAAACTTTGAATAGAGAGATCTGCTATCTCATTCAATAAAGATATTTAGTTATAAACTTGACACTTAAGGACGAATGTCTCTTAAAAAATAGGTGTCTCAGGTAGAGGGGTGTTTCATTACTTTCCGCCGGAAGAGCTAAGCTAGGATTAGACCTTGAGGCTCCTGGGAGTAACCTTAAGGCTTTGTATTGTATTCTGTTAATTTTCATTAAACGTGATTTGGTAGTAGATCCATACAGAAATTAGCCATAATCCAGGATTGATCTAGTATATGCCCTGTAAATCAGTAGGTTTATTTTAGGATTGGCTCCCCAGTCATATCGATGGATCACTTTTAAGATATCAAGATTTTTCTCACAATTACCTACGCATTTTAATAATTTGTGCGTTCCAAGCTAGTTTCGAATCTAGCGTAATGCCCAAATAAGTGAAGTTGTTGTGTACTGGAATCACAAGTTGACAGAGTTGTACACTACTTATTCACGGTACACGATGTCATTCCACATTAGTCTATAAAATGTGTCTAGGAAATGGAAATCGATTAAAAGTGTCTAGGAAGTGGATTTCGTAGAAAGGTGACTAGAAAAGAATGATTGAAGATTAGTTGACTTGATTATATTAAAACGAGTATAGGAGACGAAAAGGAAATTCCACATTAATCTATAAAATGTCCAAATATTATATTTGGGTGGGAACTTAGTTGTAGCTACATATCAACAGGATTACATAGGAATACTTTCCTCCATAATGCAGTGTTTCTCAGCCTGTGGAGCACGTATTGAAAATGATGGACTACATTTCGAACATCTGTGGCGGCACTAATTACGTAGTTATTTATTAAAGTTTCCCATTCTTCGATTTATAACATTATTTTAAAATTCGTGCTCATTGTTAGTAGCGATAGCATTACATTCAGGTAATCTAGTGGCAACCATAACATTAGTATGATAACAGTTTAAATTACTGCAGACCAATGTCAGATCTTTCCATTCGGGCTAAATTTAATAATTTCTGTTAACGCGAACTAGTCTTTTAGACGTTGGAAGAACAAATCACGCCATTTACCTGTTTCTCACGATATCTCAGGATAGAAAAGGGATATTCCCTTGCGGTTTGCACTGTCTTATTACTAATTTGGTCTACTTTTCAAAAACCTACTTCAATTTGTATGCTTCCATGTAAAATTGTTACGACCAAACAAAATATTTAAAAAAATAAAACAGCGTCCTCTAGCATCTATGTTATTAATCAGATTGCTTCATATCTACAAATTTCCGATTATTCAACAAAAGCTCTTCCAAACAACATCCAGTTTATTGAAATAGGTCGAGCAGAACCGGAATTACAGGCGTCTTTTCGTAGCAAGGTTCCCACTCTCCCCCACCTCTTATTTGAAGAGATAGACTTAAAAAATATGCAGAATTCGTCGAGGAATCTGATTATAATATTTATTATGCTCCATAATTTAGTAAATTTTGGAAAAAATTGCATTTTTAAAGTCAGATGCGCCCTCTAACGAGGCCACTATTGTTATAAATTTCTTTTCTCGGACCTGTGCTATAATACACTCCTGAGACATGGCCGACGGCCGTTCTTAGTTGGCCACCCGGTAAAAAGAAAGGGAATTACAATAAAAAAAAGAAAGACTAACAGATTCTGACAAAATTTTCGGACGTTAAAAATATAATATATTGCAGTTGATTTTGGAGGGTAAAATTGAAGGAAGTAGCAGTATGGGACGAAAGCAAATGTCATGAGCGTCGAGATAAAAATTCGATTTATAGTAACGTTGATACTGGACGGTTCTAGCTGCATTCTTTTCAAGTTTGGACAAATAAACTGACTTTTACAATGTACGTAGTATCTACACAATGGCTGAGCAAGTGAATATAATAATCACAGTGTTCAACACGCGTGCATTATGGCATGCTTCTCATCCAGGTCATAGAAACCGCTATGCATTAGATGAACTTTTCGGCAGAAGTGGCCAAAGATTGTCGAATAACAGGCAAGTAAATTAAGTAATATATATTTTATATACAGTCACTGGTATTGAACAGGGAGAGTATTTAGGTAATCTTGTAATGTGTCACGATTAAAAATTGCATGATTACGAACCCGACCTTCTAGGTTCCAATTTGGTCTGGCAAAATTGTTGTTTGCAGCACTTTCTGTGATTAATTTCAAATGCCTAAAAGAGAGAAAGAGAGAGAGAGAGAGAGAGAAGTTCGAGAAAATTTTGATAGGTTTGTTGGTTTTTGAGTTGGTATTTGGGACTTTTCGAGATAGGCCCTGATATAGGATGCGGATTCAAGCGGATTCAAGTGGAAGTACTTTCACTCCTGATGGGAGTGAAAGCGAAGTAGCCACGTCTGCCTATGTTTGTGACAGAGCAGTGGTGTCGATATATGAACGCAATTAGGCGACGAAGAGTGTCGGCTATGATGTCCCTCGAGTTGGGGATGGCATTTATCAGGGTTACAGTTAGGATTTCTATGATGCTTCTGGAGTCTGTAGAGAGTTCGAAGGGAACTGGTGGCTTTTCGAGAGTGACTGTGTCGGTTTCTTGGGGGGTATTTGGTGTGGTTAGCCTATGGGAGCAGCGAGGGTGGAAAGCAGCGTGAGGTCCGCCGGAATTGGTGCATTTTTCGGTGCGGTGGCCAGTTTGGCCACAAGAGGGGCATATCGGTGGAGACCGACAAGAATCGGAAGAATGTCCGAATTTGGTGCAGCGATTGCAGTATTTTGGGACTGAGTGTTGGCGTTGGATGGTTCACACTGGTGTGGGAGGCCAAAAAATGAGATGCCAGAATTGAGGGCTTGGTGATAGTGGATCTCGGAGTGGGTGATGATGCGAAACATCGAAGTGGGTTTATTCGTGGCCTTGGCGATAATTCGCCAAGTCTTGACGAACGGGAATTCGTGATCGTGAAGAATTACTTCGAATTCTTCGAGAGGGATCGTTGGATCTACATTCCTGAAGACAAGTGAGAAAGAGGGTATTAGCGTTTTGACTGGTTGGGGAGGATGTTGCGTGGAGTTTAGAATGTTTATTGTGATGTTGGGGTCACCAGTAGAGTTTCGGATTTTCTGAGGATTGTTTTTACTGACAGCGTGGAAGAGGTTTTGAGGAGGGCTGTTCTATTGAAATTTGCTTTGAGGTATAGTATGTGTCCGTTGAGAACTTCGAGGGTGTTTAGAAAAGTGAAAAGAGATTTTTGGGTTGAATATCGGGGTGGGAGGTGTCTGAGGTTCAGAGTTTGGGTGTATGTTGTGTTGTTGGCGGGGGTTTGTGTGGGGTTGTCAAGGGGGGTAGGAGCTGGGGTTGATCGGGGTTTTGTTTTCCCGACGAGAGTGAAATCATCCTCGCCGGGAATGGATGGTTGTCAGGTTATTGAGGGAGTTGGGGTTGGGAAACTTACAGAGGAAGCGTAAGTCCTGGGGGGGATGGGATGGAAGTGTGTTTTGGGGTTGACGTGGAGCAGTTTTGAGGGTTTGAGGTTGGCGTGGAGAAATTTTGCGAGTTTGGGGAGGATGAATAGGAAGATCCGTGTCTGGAGCAGAGTGATAGGGTTTCGTTAGCTTCTTGTAAGGTGAGTTGCATTTCGTGTTGAAGGGTTTCGATGTCGTTTTGGTGTATGGAGATGTGAGGGTTTGGGGAAGATGGATTAGAGGTTTGAAGTGTGGATGTTTGGAGTCTAATTGTTTTTCCAATTTCTTCAAGTTCTCGGCGAAAGTGTAGGACTGCCGTGGGGTCGTCAATGGATTCAAGGCGAGTTCGTCAAAAGCTTGGGCAAAGTCGGTGATTTGGGGTGTGGTTTTCTGGGATATGGTGCGTTGTGATCTGCGGGTGCGTCCGGAGGACATTTTGGGTGTTTTTATTTGGTTGTGAATAGGCGTGGATGGCTGTAAAAGCTAAGACCAACAGCGGACTCACTGCTGGAGGAAGTTACCTCCCCAGTTAAGGGTGTCCTGACTTATTAGCTTTTGTGGGTGTTTTTATATTTACCTGGGTTATATCCTTCTTACGTCTGGTGTAATTTGTGTTGAGTTTGGTGTGGGTTTCTTCAGGGTTTCATAAAATAATAATTTATTTGGAAAGAAACAGTTGTAACACTTCCAAGTATTACAAGAACTGTCGAACTGAAAAGTTAAACAGAACACGTGGGTTCGTAGATTTTTTGATGGAGGCGTCCAAGTTGCCGATGAGATCGACTACGAGTTGACTTGTATCAGTGACCAACTCTGCTATTACACCTTCCTCTAAAGATGGACTGGAATAAGTGTCAAATGCCTTTCAAAGCCCTCTTTATATATGATAATATTATGTAAGAGACAAATTGTCTTGATTATAATGTCGGCGAGTTGTTCGTCAGTTTCTATGGCTTTTGATAATATTCTCCATTTTACATACATTATGCCAAATGAACATTCAATCGTCTTCCTAGCTCTAGACAATCGCTGATTAAAGTACAGCCTTTCAGCATTCAGACTTTTTCTACTCTATGGTTTAAGCAAATTTTCTTGTAGTGGATATGCTTCATCGGCAATGAAAACAAATGGCGAATTTGCGTATGTGGTGGACACTGTTCAGTTGTTACATTCAATTGTTTCTTTGAAAGTGCTTTGAACAAAGTCGAACTTTGAAACGTGCTCCCATCGGATTCTCGTCCATATCCTCCCACCTATATTACAGTAAATCGGTAATTTGCATCGCAGACTACTTGGAAAACGACTGAATTTTTTTTTATAATTAAAGAACATACTCCCTGAATGGCTGGGGCTTTTAATTTTCACGTGCTTTCCATCCAAAGCACCTAAGCAGTTGAGAAAGTTCCAGATGTTCATGTAATCCTCACTGATTTTTATGAAATCATCCTGTGTTGGAACGGGCAAGTTTATTGTCTGTAATATATTCAATATGGCGCCAATAGTTTCTTTAACAATTGATGCAACCGTTGTTGCTCCCATGCGAAAAGTAAATGATAACTTTTGAAAGATTTCCCCGTAGCTAAATATCTGCGATGACAAAATTAGTTGTTGATCAATAGTTATGTGGTGACCAGTTGCAAAATGAGCGTGTTTTTTACTTTTTCAGCACTGGATGAGCAGATTGAAAGCGTAGCGAGTGGTTCAACACATCGTTTGCAAAACACAATGAACACAAGCTATTCTGCATTATGTTTTAAGACACATTTTTTGTAATTTGTTACAAAAATTAAGTTAAAGTTACACTTTGACAGTGAATAGGAAGTGTTAACACGCAGTAATTTTTACACTAGTTGTAAAATGAAACCTCATTTTATCACTGATATTTTCTTTCAACACACTTTCAAATGAACCACTTTTCGTAACTGAATTATAATTTTTTCCAGTGAAGTCGGCCCAATCCAAATGGAACTAAAAAAGATTCCGATTCCACGGTCACGAGATTCTGGAGATATTGCAACTAAATCCCACTGGCCTCATTTTAAATGTTCACTATTCTCAAAAGATCAGTTTAAGCCTATTAACGGGAAATTTGGTAGATTCTCAGTATAAATTGCTTGCTACGGAGATGGAATCTGATGTGAATTCTGAGGATGATAGAGTAGAGACGGAAACTATAGACGAAATGCAAGATACCGTGAGCCAGTGACACCTACTTTTGTTTCTTAATAAAATGTTGAGGCCTCGTCCACAGGCACATCAAGTCTTTTTGCAAAACCCCTAATAGTTTTGAATAGCGACTTCATAAAGTAAAAAGTCACATTGATGTTTTAGTGGCCATCGAAAAACAGAAATTGGAGCCCATCAGAACAAAGAGAGCAAACGTAGAGGGAACCAAAAAAGATGATCATCTAGCATTTTGTAAGAGTTTACTGCCACACGTAAGAAAAATTGCGGAGAACAACATTTAGCAATTGAGCAACAGCGTTCATGATCTAGTTCAGAGGTATGTTTATGGCTATACTAATGGAATGAATCAAGGGAAGCAAAGTTTCGATTATCAGATCAATCAGAACGCCAACTCCCACTGAATTTTGGTTTCCTCACAAAGTGCTTCATTTTATTACATGGATATTTCTCTTAGTTTATTCTTATTAAAATAGGTTACCTACATTTCTAGTTGATTTCTTCCAGTTTTTAAGATTGTTTTTGTTAGAAGAGCTGTTTGAGTTTGATAATAAATATGATGTATTTTGCTACAATACTAAATCAGTCAACTAACCTTAAAGTAATAACCAATCTCTCTTCCGGTCCAATAGGTTGTTTATTGTGGTTGGTCCAGTTTACTAAATCAGTCAACTTACCTTAAAGTAATAAACAATCTCTCTTCCGGTTCAATAGGTTTTTTATTGTGGTTGGTCCAGTTCCTTCGTAGGAATGGTGATACTTTCTCCAAAATATAGTTGAACGTGGCAAACTCCATTCTCAAATATTCAAAAAATCAACGTCTGTCTTCTTACTATGTGCATCTCTCTCTCTCTCTCTCTCTCTCTTTCTCTTTATGTTGATAAAACGTATCCGTTACTATTAGTTGGTTCATTATCCCAATATTTATTAACCATATTTCATTGTTGTTTCTTCCATTCTCTCCATATATGTCAATTACGTCACTGGTTTCTTCGTCTTTCTGTCCAACTCTTCCATTGAAATCTCCCATTAAAATGTCTTTAGCATCCTTGTGTACCTCTTTGGTCAGTTTACTATAATTTTCTCTGTGCTTTCTCTTAACTTAAATTCCTTTTTATGTATTCTTTCTGTGAGTTCTGTCCAGTTTTTGATATATTTCTCATGTTCTTCCTCTATTATACATCCGATTCTTTCTTTTTCTCTACTTTTTGCGTTTACCCATTGTATACTAACAAATGATTCTTTTCTAATTCAATTACAGCTTTACCTTTATTTTTGCTGTCTGTTATTCCTAGTATATCCAGAAATTCCTTTTCAAATTCTCTTTTTAATTCGTCTTCCTTTCCTGCTAGTCC
This sequence comes from Galeruca laticollis, assembly GCA_963921935.1. Lineage (NCBI taxonomy): Eukaryota > Metazoa > Arthropoda > Insecta > Coleoptera > Chrysomelidae > Galeruca > Galeruca laticollis. The sequence continues at coordinate 46,192,740 of OY998181.1, read as the reverse complement.
TCTTACATTCCATGTAGTAATTTTCCACATTTTCACCACATCTATATTCTTATTCCTACTAACTTTTCCTTAATTTTTTCTTTTTTACCTGTTTTCAGTAGTTTTCATTTCTCATTTATAAGTTTTATATATTCTAATTAATTTCCATTATCATATTCGTTTCCATAGCCATTTGCCCCTCGAGTTAGTACTTGGGATATTAGTTTTTGTTGCCTGCAGAACTTTTCTTATTTCTTCGTCTAGTGTGTTTACTTGTGGTGAACTTTCCTGTACTTTCATTTTCGTGTCATTTTTCTTTTCTTGTTTTCCATCTTGTTGCAACTCTCTATTACCTACTTCATATATGTCAATAACAATTGATTTACTTCTATTTATTATATGCTTTGTGACCATTTTCTCTAGCTATTTTCAATCGTGGATACAATAATTATCTTTCTTCTAATATATCCTTCGGATAGTCTTTGTCGATCCATATATTTGAGCCTATGAGTTTCTTACTTTGTCTTAGTATCTCCATTTTCTTGCTGCTTCTTTCTAATTCTAATGATATTGGTCTATTGACTACATTTCTCGGTTTTCCAATTCTTATAACTGCATCAATATCATCTTCTAGAAAAGAATTGATGTCTATCGTATTTACTACATGTCCTATTTTCTCTATTGTTTCTTCATTTCTCTCTTTATCCCTCTCTCTCTCTCTTTCTCTTCTTTATTCATTTATTCCTTTTATTAATATGTTCTTTTTTAATTTTCATTCCTAGAGTCACAATTATAACACCTTCTTTTTGAACTTTACCTTCCAATTTTTCGTTTTCTAGCTCTGTTTATATTAACTGATATCTTGTTCTAATTTGTTGTTCGTAATTTCCATATTTTTATTTAGAATTTCTAGCGTATTATGTTTTTTTCCATTTTTGTGTTTATCTATATAAATTTCTATTATTGTAAAAAGCTATTCTGCCTCGACGGATAATTCGCTTTTCTCCAGTTTTTGGAACATGTACTTTTGACACGGTCCGACAAAGCCGTGAAATATTCAATCGAAGTTTTCTCGGTGATCTCTGATAATTTATTCATCTATTAGTTAACCTACTTCGTCGTCTAGCATGTTTACTCATTCATACTAACTTAATATATTTTGTTTTGGAAACTACTGTATATTCTCACTACACCAAGATAAGTTATTAAACAACACCATAACAGCTTTCACGTAAATTATTTATCACCACAAGTCACAAATTTAGACATTATTGCAAGAGAAAAACAAATTACGTATCTATTACTTTTATGCCATGGTGCCCATTATATTATGTACCTACTGTTAAATTGCTAACAAATGCCACAATTATTTGTTTTATTAGGAAATATAATAGGGAAAGTGAAATGTTAGATGGTAATGCAGTTGCACGAAAATAATACAATTTATTGTGCTAATGAGTTTTCTGCTGACAAAACCTTATATATTCTATAACATCACATAAATATCTTTTCTACTAATAATGAACAGTTTATTGCTAAACAGGACCCAACCACGGGTCCGTGAAGTTAGCCCCCAAAGTTTTCACGATTTAACTAAATTTGGAGTCTTTGGTTAGTGCCTCGTTAGTGCCTCTTAGTGCTTCTATAAATTTCGTTAGTGCTTCCGTGGTTTGGCAGATATTGAATATTCATTTATTTCAAGGTCAGTCCCCAAACTGTTTAGGATCAATTCCAAATTAGTGTTATTCGTTAGTGCACTTCACTGCTTCAATTATTTTCGTTAGTGCTTTATTGGTTTTCGAGATATTTGACTTTATATTTTCAAGGTCAGCCCTCAAAGTGTTTACGATGAATTCCAAATTAGTGTCATTCGTTAGTGCACTTTAGTGCTTCGATAATTTTCGCTAGTACTTCATTGGTTATCGAGATATTTGACTTTATATTTTCAAGGTCAGCCCCCAAAGTGTTTTCGATTAATTCCAAATTAGTGTGATTCGTTAGTGCTTCGTTAGTGCACTTCAGTGCTTCAATAATTTTCGCCAATACTTTACTGGTTGTCGAGGAATTCCATGTTCTTTTTTTGAGGTTAGCCCCCAAAGTATTCACGATTCGATTAAATTTAGTGACATTCGTTAGTGCTTTCTAGTGCTTCAATAATTTTCATTAGTGCTATATTCTTTTTCTATATAAATTTATTGGCACTTCCGTGAAGTTGGCCCCCAAAATGTTCACGATTTAGTTAAAGTTAGTATCATTCGTTAGTGCTTCCATAAATTTCGTTAGTGCTTTATTGGTTTTCTAGTTATTTGCTATTATTTCTAATAGTATAAGGTTCTATAATTGTTTACGGATAATTCCCAATTGGGTTATGCAGTCGTTAGTGCTATATAGTACTTTAGCTTTTGGTCTACCTTTTGGCCTGTTTGTAACTGGTGTCTACTCTGTTATTCTCTTCACATAACTACCACCTTCTATCCTTTAGATATGTCCAAGCGATCCTATGCTGGATAGTTTTATCATTGTTCCAATGTTTTCAGATTCTAGTATTTTATCTATTTGCAAGTTTGTCAGTCTTCCATACTTCCCCCCATTTAATTTATATGGTCCATACATTTTCCTAATAATTTTCCTTTCAAATGTTTTAAAGTTTTCCTCATCTCCGGTTGTCATTGCAATAGTTTCGGCTGCATAAATGACTGCTGTTCTTATTGTTGTCTTGTATATTCTCATTTTGGTAGTTCTCTTGATTGTTTTGCTTTGCATTAGGGGTTTGTATACCTTGCCTGTGTGCGTTGTGCAATTTGGTCTTTTTTGTCATTTCGATTGTTGACGATTTTGCAGAGATATTTAATGTTTTTGACTATTTTTAATTTATATTCCACAATATTTTTTGATCGATTTTCTTTATTGTCCCTGTTTAATTACGTGGATTGACTTTTTGTTATAACGGCTGTAATCGAAGGACCAGCTCAAAGAGAGCAATAAATGAATGGCTGTGTGGATGAAGGAACTGTTATGTGAATGATTGAATATAAATTAGTGACGAAAATCCAAACCTTTCTACAAAAAAACTTTATTTAAACGTTTACCGTGACATATACATATTTCGTGACGTTCTGTCTCTATGACATAATATAACAACTTTTTTTCCTACAACTGGTTTGCAAAATACATTCCAAAGTAGGTAAAAAAGTTTGCTTTAGCGATGAGTACAGGTTGACAGCAGTCGGCCGACACTGTTGCCTTTTTTTTAATATAACAAAAAATAGAAAAAAATATAAACTTAACATGCCGCCCGCCTTTAAAAGCCCACTTTTCAATGAAGATAAGTAAGATAGAGGATTGCGGCACAACAAAACAGTACATATATACATTTCGATAAATACATATATTTTTGGAAATCAGTTCTCGATTGGTAGCGGGCAAACTTTAGAAATGTTTCTTTTCAAAATATTACCATTTGCCATTCGAACCGAGACTACGCGCACCACATTGTCAGTACCATAATGTAATTTCACAATACGAGCGAGAGGCCATTTTAAAGAAGGTAAGTTATCTTCAATTAGAACGACCATGGATCCAACTTTCAAAACGGGTTCAACATCAAGCTTCCATTTGGAGCGAGTTTGCAGCTGGCATAAATAGTCCTTTGACCATCGGTCCCAAAATTGTTGCTTGAGTTGTTATAGTCGATAGTATCGATCTGCTCTGGAAATTTTAGCTTCTTTGAGGTCTTCTTCTGGTAAACTTGCTAGTGAGTCGTTAATAAGGAAATGAGAAGGAGTCGAGGGTAGGAAATCGGTAGGGTCATCGGATAAAGGGCTCAAAGGACGTGAGTTCAAGCAAGACTCAATCTCCACCAGTAGCGTGTACATTTCCTCGTAAGTTAAATGTGATTCACCGAGTACGCGTTTAAGATGGAATTTTGTGGACTTAACCGCAGCTTCCCACAAACTACCCATATGAGCTGATCTGGCTGGATTAAAATGCCAATTTATTCTGTCACGTGCCAAAAAATTTAAGACTGAATCGTTATGATTTTTATCATTAGGAATATCATAAAGCTCACTAAAATAATTGTTAGCTCCTACGAAATTCAAACCATTATCGGAGTAAATATCACTAGGCTTTCCACGTCGAGAACAAAATCGTTTTAAAACATTTAAAAACTATGTGTTGTTAAATCTTTAACTAACTCTATGTGAATTGCGCGAGTAGCGAAACAAATAAATATACAAGTATAAGTTTTAACTAATTTTCTTTTTCTTAACGTGCCTTCTTTAACTAAAATAGGACCGGTGTAATCAATACCGAAATTTGAAAATGGACCACTTGTATTTATTCTTGAACTAGGCAAGTCACACATAATAAATATACAAGGTTTTGGATGGGCTCTATAACATCTAATACAAGATTTTACTATACGTTTTACTGCATTTTTCCATTAAGTGGCCAGAAATTCAATCGAATAATAGATAATAAATTTTTAGTTCCTGCGTAAAGATACTTTAAATGTTGATCTAAAATTATTAAATCAGTGAGTTTATGTTTATAGGGTAAAATAATTGAGTGCTGTTGATCAAATGTAATTAAAGATTTCGATAATCGACCACCAACTCTTAAAATATTTTGACTGTCTAAAAACTGTCGTAAGTTTAAAAGTTTACTTCGTTTATTTACGTTTTTCGAATTTGAAAGATCTGCAATTTCTTGTTTAAATATTTCATTTCGAGCTAATTTGATTAATTTGTTTAGTGCTTCACTCAACTCTTGGGTAGTTAACACCTGAGACTTAACGTTATTATTGAGTTTTTCTTTATTCAAACAACGATTTTAGAAACGTAAAATATAAGCTGTTACGTTTAATAATTTATAAAAACTTGAATATTTTTGAAAAATGTCAAATTCGGGCTTTTGTTCTTGAATAATTAATGAAATTGGTTGATTTTTTAATTCGAGTAAATTTTGAACATCATTAAATTTAGATTCACGATCATGTTTGTGAATTAAGTTGCTCTTTAAAAATTCGGGTCCGTTTATCCAAGACTTATGTTCGAGCAAATCTTTAGGACTTAATCCTCGAGAAATTATATCTGCGGCGTTATCCTTTGTGTTTACGTGTTTCCAATTATTCACGTTTGAAATATCAGTAATTTTTATTACGCGAGTTGAATTTATTGAGTAAAAAATATACTTTTTAAAAAGATTTTATTAAACTTAGTGATCAGTTACGTTTGAAGTTACAATTATGACTATTTTCTTTTTAAGTATACAAAAATGAAAAAATGTATTATATTGCTGAATAGAAGAAAGATTAAAATTATAAATTCAATAATGTGGGAAACGTCCTGTCAGCAATTTAACAATAATATTAACAGGATGTCTCCATATGACTCCTCCCCTCTTTGTTAAAGGCACGACCTCGTGGCTTTAGCTCCAATAGGGATTGGGGTAGCTCCATTGGTTCACCCTGGGATTGTTCTGGATTTTTGATTTTTCTAAAATATTTTCTATACAGATACAAAAATAGTAGAATTAATAAAATGAAAATTTTTATTGTTGTTATTCCTAAATGGCTTTGATGAAGTTCTATAGGTAGCAAATTTGGTTCTTGAAACTGTGGTAGAAGCTTGTTTGGATCGTCCAGATGTAAATTGTTGATGCTGATTTTGTGATGAATTTCTGTGGGTTCTTTGAGGCTGGGCCATTCTTGAGTAAATGTTTTATTGGACCCCATCGAAGTATGTTTTTGAAAAGAATAGATACAATCATTGTTCCCTAGTACGATGTTACATTTTGAGATTTTCAATGATTTAAAATTTTGTTATCAGTCTTCATTGATGGTAGTTATCTTCTTTGAACAAATTATTGTATTTCCATTAGTTAATTGCGTGGAAAGTTGTTTTTTACTCGAGCGTAGTTGCAGAGCGAAAGGTCTTCCAAATTACAAGGGTCTCCGTATGATTCGTTTTCGCAATACCAGAACGAAAAGGTCTTCTTGCCTTCTTCGTTTGTCCATTTTGTTGATCCTTTGGAATTTGATGTGAAGGCGTATGGGGGTAGAAGGATATTATTTTCTTTACTGGGAATAGGGATAATTTTGGAAATATAACGTAATTCATCGGCTAATATGGGTATTTTAAGAGTAATATATAAAGTTTTTGAGGTAAACATAATATTGACTTTGATTATTTCTAATAGAGTAGGAATGTCGGAAGCGATTTCATTGTGAGAATGAGTAGTATGTAAATAATTAAGAATTTCTTCTAATACTTTTTGTTCAATTAATTCTACATTTAAAATTTCTTGGTTACTAAATGATATTGTTCTTATTGAAATTTGAATATAATTTCTCAGATCTCTAGTTTGTTCTAGTTGAATATGAATAATAATTTCGTTATTCAATCTATCATTTAAAGTATTTGATTCTTTTAGCATAATTTTGTATTTTACCTAGGTCTGTTTGCCAGCGTTGAGTGATCTCTCCTGCAAATGAATGCAACTTCGAAATTTCAGTCATTAGTTTCTTTTCATTTAAATTGATTTTTTCAAATGTATTTTGAATTTCGATTAGGTCGTTTTGATCAAGATTTCCTGAAATATATTCTACTACTGTACCTAGGCCGTCTATTAGACCTCTTTTAATTACTTTATTTGATCGAGCATACATTCTAAGTTTATTTATATCTTCTGAGAGTGAGTCGATCTCTCTGTTATAAATTTTTGATGGAGTTATTGATGAATCATCAAGTCTACTACATAAATGAACTTGATTCAATACTAATTTACTATATGAGTTTTCAATTTCTTCCATACTTATACCAAAATAAATCTTATGATAATTGGTCTTATATTTAGCTAATCCTAAACTATTTAATATGTAACCTGGGGGTTCAATTGTTTTGACTTGAAGTGCCTGGATGGCTATCTTCATGGTTATTCTGGAAATATTTAGTATTTTTTATCATGTGTTTGTTAACCTTTTTCATTTTTGAGAAATTAACTTATCGTTGGATTGATTTGTGTTTACTAATATTTTCTTATTTTAGGTTTGATTTTATTTTGTGGTTCCATATCTAAATATACATCTGTTTTTGGGATATCGTCTGTTCGTTTACTATTAATTTTATTCAATTGTTCGGTTCTTTTTGTTAATTGTTTTTGATGAAGATTTTCGAAAAATAGCATGATTTCTGTTTTTCGATATTCGTTGTAATTTTGGAATACTTGTTTATGGGGATCTATTTCATGAAGATTTGGATTTTCGTATGGTCCATAAAGAAGTGAAAATGGGGTGAAATTTGGTACTGAATGGATTGATTGATTATATATAAGAATAGCAGTTGTAAGTAAGTCGGTAATATTTTCTTTTGATTTTTGTCTCAGGATTCTTAATTTTTCGATTAAATTTGAATGTGTTCTGCCTATCGGAGAATTGCCGGTATGAGATTGGGGTGTTGTGTAATGAATTTTTATATGGAAGGAGAGACATGAATTCTTTGAAGGTTTCGCTAGTGAATTCTCTGGCACTGTCGCAAGTTATTTGCGAAGGGTAGTTATGATGAGAGAAATAATGGCGGAGTTTACTAAGTATAGTGATAGAATTTGAGTCACTAATTTCGTAAGCTTGAAGGTAACTAGAGAATAAATCGAGTATTGTGAGAAATTGTTTATTTTCTATAGAGAATACACCTATGTGAATATTTTCGAAAGGTGTTTTAGGAATGAGTGGTCCGGAAAATGGAATTTTTCGAGGGTTCCTATCATAAGGTGAGACATAATTCGCAATTATTAACGTGATTCGTAACTAATTCTTGTATTTTCGGAAAATAATACAGGGACTTTATATGTTCCGTAGTTTTTGTGATACCGTTATGAGTTTCTGAATGATAGTCTGGAATTAATCGGACTTGTTCTTCCTTATTAATTATGTATTTCAGAAAAGTATTAGTTTTAATGATTTTTACGTTTGGTTCCAAGATTTTTGAACATTCTGTAGAAGCAATATTAGGTAATGAATCATTGGGGCAGTATATATAGTATGTTTTTGTTGGATCAGCCATTTCTAAAAACATATTACTTATAACATTATAGTCGGATCCTTTTCTAAAAGTAAGAATATAGCGATTTTTGCCAAATGGCTTAGAGTAATCTATGTCGTTTTTGTCTCCGTATTTTAGGATTATTTGGAAATGGGCGGAATTTAAGTTTTTTTCTGAAATTGGGAAACCAAAAATAGGATTTTCTTGTGCGGAGTGTCAAGTGTCGCCTGAAGCGGTACTTTTGTTATCGTCGTATATTTTACTTAAAATTTCGTTAGCATCACTTAATGCTAGATTTGGATCGGAATTTGCTCTTGCCATAGCTGAAATGGCATCGATATCATCAGGGTTTTGTTTCAATTCTTTAGTATTTGTTTTTGAGTTTGGGGGAGTAATAACTATATCACTAATTATATTAATTTTTAGATCACGTTTAGGAAGTTTTTTATCGATTGCATTGAGTTCAATTCTCGATAATGCATCAGCGACGTGATTTTCTTTGCCTTTTTTTATAATTAATTTCAAAATCGAATTCTTCCAACTTTAGTTTCCATCTTATTAGACGTTGATTGGGTTCTTTTAGAGAATGTAGCCAGACGAGTGGCTTATGATCAATAATAAATTTTTTTGAATATAAATATGGTCGGAAATGTTTACAGCTATCGATTATAACTAAGAGCTCTTTTTTGATAGTGCCATAATTTCTTTCAGCTGGATTAAGTGTTCGAGAGTAGAAAGCTATTGGATGGGAATCTTGGGAAAGTGCGTTTCCTATAGCGATATTTGAAGCGTCGGTCGTTAAAGTAAATGTTTTTGTGAAATCGGGGTATGCTATAATAGGAGAATTACAAAGAAGTTGTTTGCATTTTTGGAAAGCATTGAGGTATTCTGGGTCGTTTATATCTAATTTGGTTCCTTTTTTAAGATATTCATTTATTGGATAGGTTATTTTGGAGAAATTTTGAATGAATTTACGATAATAGGAGAGCATGGGGAGAAATGATTTTATTTGTTTTTCATTTTTGGGCAAGGAAAGTTTTAGATGGACTTGATTTTATCTGGATTTCGTTTAATACCCTCAGGGGTTATGACATGGCCTAAGAAGGCAACTTCTTTTCTGAGGAATTCTGATTTGTCTATTTGGATTTTCAAATTATATTTTTCTAATTCACTGAATATTTGTTTTATATGAAGAATATGTTCTTGGAGGCACTTTGAAAATATTACTATGTCATCCACGTTCACGAAACATTGTTTATAGAGAAAAGGGGGGCGAATTGTGTCCATGACACGTTGAAAAGTGGTAGGAGCGTTTTTTAGGCCAAATGGCATACGAGTATATTCGTAGTGGCCATTATCTATTGTAAATGCAGTTTTTTCTGCCGAATCTGGGTGTATATCAATTTGGTGAAAACCTTGTGCCAAATCTAAAGTGGAAAAGTAAGTACTTCGACCAAGATTGTCGAGAATTTCATCGATACGAGGAAGGGGATATTTATCTTCGATAGTTTTTTCATTTAGTTTTCGGTAATCGATAACTAATCGGAATTTTTTCCTTCCACTGGCGTTCATTTGTTTGGGGACGAGAAATGTATGGAAACTGTACGGAGATATACTAGGTTTAATTATTTTATTGTCTAGGAGCTTTTGTATCTGATTTTGAATTGCTTGTTTTAAATGTTAAGGGTATCTATATGATTTTTGATAAATCGGTACATCGTCGACCGTTCTAATGTGATGTTTAACTACATGAGAAAAAGTTAAGTCGGAGTTTTCGTATATATCTTTAAATTTTTTACAAAGAGAAATTATTGCATATTTTTCTTCGGGATTCAGATGATCTGGATAAAGGGATTGTTCCATCAAATTTCGCTAGGGGTTGGACTGGAAGAGGTTCATGAAAATTTATAGAAATATTATTTGAAGAGATTTCTTGTTCTATAGGTATTTTACAGTAACCGTCTTTCGCTAGAGCTATACATTCAGGTATTATTATGTCGTTTAATTTTAATTCTGGAAGAACTACTTGTTCATTATCGATATTCACAGGAATAATTAAAATTCTTTTATCTAAAGATTCAGAATAAGGGGTAAATAAGTTGAGATTGACTTCCAAATAGAATAGTATTTTGATAGAATTGATTTGTTATAAATGATTTTCGAAATTAATGAGTGCCTTTAATTCATCAAAGTCCTGACTACCTATTAATTCATCGAATCTATCGTGCCAAGGTACGATAAACATATGGAACATGTATTTAATGCCGAATTCTTCCAAAAGAAGGTATTTGCAGCTAAAATTGCCATTGTAAGTTGTTTTAATTGATTTAACGGAAAATTTTCATTCATAAACGGAATCTGAAAATAATCTTTAGGCTGTTTCTGGGTTTATAATGAAATTTTCTGCACCGGGGTCAATTAATATTCTTAAGTCTAGATTTGAGAGGTATATAAATGATAGTCTAGGCGGTCAATTTATATTATTCATATCAATTCCGATGCTTGTATTAAAATTAAATTTTGAGTTTCATCGTATTGTTCGTTTTGGGGGTTAGCATATGATGATTCGGCAGAATCTTCGTCAGTATCTTCATTGAACAATTCTTCGACAACTACGTTCGGAGGTCCTGTTTGTCTAGAAGAATTTTGTTGTGGAGGTCTATAAGTATTTGCCGTAGATATACTCATTGGGGTTGGTTTGTAATTACTTGTGGAAGGTTGAGAGGGACGGTTGAAATGTTGATTATTAGGAGATTGTGTTTGTCTATTATTTGATTGATTATTTGGCCTTTGATAGTTATTTTGGTAATGGAATCTTTGATTGTTATCATTATATCTGTTAAATGGTCTATAATTAGGGTTTTGAGGAACTTGTGGTCTTTGAGACGAATTATAAATATTAAATGAAGGTTGGTTTCTTGGTGAATGATTATATGAAGTATTATGTTTTGGAAGTGGGCGATTCCTGTGACCTTTTTGAGATCTGAGAAAGTGAGCAAATTCAATTTGGGATCTTTCTTTGTCTAATCTTCTACATTTGTACAATGCTTGTTCTAGAGATGAGATTGATATATGAAGTAAATGATCTCTGTAGAGATTTAAGAGACCTGCTTTAAATACCATAAGAGCTTGGACAGTATACATAGTTTCCTTAGAAATTCTAACTTCTCTGTTATCAGAATTTGTAGCTAGGTGTTCTTTAAGGACTTGTAATTTTTGAGAAATTTCGTCATGAAATTCGAAGAGGGATTGAGATTGAGTTTGAATAGAAGTATTTAAATCGTGTTCTAATATTTCTTCAGATCTAGGATCGCCAAAACGAGTGATAAGGGCTGTTTTTGAATCGGACCATTCATTAAAAGATCTATTTATGATTACGTCTCTAGCTGGACCTAATAATTTGGATTTGACTTGCTCTAACAGAAGATTGTTGAATAAATCATTACTTTCGGTTTTTAAAAGAGTTAAATATTTTTTAGATTGTCTGAAATAATATGCTGAATCTTTAGAACCACCGTCATATGTTGAGACAAAATTGTTTGCTAAAGATAATTCGATTTGTGAAATTGCAGTAGACATCTCGGTATTAGTATTTAAGTTACGATCTAGAGGTAATGGAGATCTGAATCGACGTACAGATATTGGAGATCTGGATCGATCACGATTTTGTGACATCAAGAGATTGACTTTAATAATATATTAATTTTATACAACAATTAAAATTGGAATGTTCCAATTGCAATCCAAATAACACTTATATTGTAGTAAAGAAAATATTATAATATTCAAAACAATTATTAGCCGATAAATAATAAAATTAAAGGAAAAACTTACAGGAGGATGCACTGAAGGATCATCTGCGAGCTTGTTCCTTGGCTCTAATTCTTCACTGGAGGAATTGTCGGGTTGGAGTCAGCCTTTTCACACACCGTAACTTGTTTCACACAGTTTATTGGTTCGGATACTATCTCAATTTCTTTGCATTAGTATAGTCATAAGCATATCCCTGAACTAGATCATGAACGCTATTCCTAAATTGGGAAATGTTGTTCTCTACAATTTTTCTTACGTGTGGCAGTAAACTCTTAAAAAATGTCAGATGATCAGCTTCTTTGGTTTCCTCTACGTTTGCTCTCTTTATCCTGATGAACTCCAATTTCTGTCCTTCGATGGCCACTAAGGCTCTTCAAAACTGTTCGGGGTTCTGCAAAATAACTTGATGTGCCTGTGGACGAGTCCTCAACATTTTCTGAAGAAACAGAAGTACTTGTCTCTGGCTCATGGTGTCTTGCATTTCGTCTATCGTTTCCGTCTCTACTCTATCATCATCAGAATCCACATCAGATTCCATCTCCGTAGCAAGCAATTCATCCTGAGAATCTACCAAATTTCCCGTTGATAGTCGAGGCTTAAACTAATCTTTTAAGAATTGTAAACTTTTAAAATGGGGCCAGTATGATTTAGTTGCAATGTCTCCAGGATCTCCTGACCATGGAATCGGAATCGTTTTAAGTTCCCGCCGAAAATAATCCCTCACATTTTTCCATTTGGTTTGGGCCGACTTTACTGGAAAAAAATGTAATTTAATACCGGAAAGTGGTTCATTTGAAAGTGTGGTAAAATAGAATATCAGTGCTAAAATGAGGTTTCATTTTACAACTATTCACTTTCAAACTATCACTAACTGAAACTTTATTTTTCTAATAAATTACAAAAATGTTGTCTTAAAACACAATGCAAAATAGCTTGTGTTCATTGTGTTTTGCACACGATGTGTTGAATCACTCGCTACGCTCGTGTTTCAATTTTTTCATCTAGTGCTGAAAAAGTAAAAACACGCTCATTTTGCAACTGGTTACCACATAACTATTGATTAGCGACTAATTTTGTTATTGCAGATATTTAGCTACAGGGGAATCTTTCAAAAGCTTATCATTTACTTTTCGCATGGAGCTACAACGGTTGGATCAATTGTTAACGAAACTGTTGTCCGTTCCAACACAGGATGACTTCATAAAAATCAGTGAGGATTACATGAAAATCTGGAATTTTCTCAACGGCTTAGGTGCTTTGGAAGGAATGCACGTGAAAATTAAATGCCCCAGCCATTCAGGGAGTATGTTCTTTACAAAAATTCTTTTCGGTCGTTCTTCAAGCAGTCTGCGATGCAAATTACCGATTTACTGTAATAGAGGTGGAAGGATATGGACGACAATCCGAAAAGGACACCATTCAAAGTTCGGCTTTGTTTCAATTACTTTCAAAGAAACAATTGAATGTACCAACTGAACAGTGTCTACCACATACGCAAATTCGCATGCCATTTGTTTCCATTGCCGGTGAAGCATATCCACTACAACAAAACTTGCTTAACCATAGAGTAGACAAAGTCTGAATGCTGAAAGGCTGTACTTTAATCAGAGATTGTCTAGAGCTAGGAAGACGATTGAATGTTCATTTGGCATAATGTATGTAAAATGGAGAATATTATCAAAAGCCATAGAAACTGACGAACAACTCGCCGACACTATAATCAAGACAATTTGTCTTTTACATATTATTATCATATATAAAGAGGCCTTCGAAAGGCATTTTACACTCGTTCCAGACCATCGTTAGAGAAAGATGTAATAGCAGAGTTGGTCACTGATACATATCAACTCGTAGTCGATCTCATCGGCCACCTGGACGCCTCCATCAAAAAATCTACCAACCCACGTGTTCTGTCGAACTTTTCAGTTCGACAGTTCTCGTAATACTTGGGAATGTTACAACTGTTTCTTTCGCGATAAACTATTATTTTATCAAACCCTGAAGAAACTCACAACAAACTCAACACAAATTACACCAGACGTAAGAAGGATATAACCCAGATAAATATAAAAACACCCACAAAAGCTAATGAGTCAGGACACCCTCAGCTGGGGAGCTAACTCCCTCCAGTAGTGAGTCCGCTGTTGGTATTAGCTTTTGCAGCCATCCACGCCTATTCACAACCAAATAAAAACACCCAAAATGTTCTCCAGACGCACCCGCAGATCACAACGCACCACATCCCAAAACACCACACCCCAAATCACCGACTTTGCCCGAGCTCGACAGACAAATTCATCACCTTGAATCCATTGACGATCCCACGGCAGTCCTACACTTTCACCGAGAACTTGGCGGAATCGGAAAAACCGTTAGACTCCAAACATCCACACTTCAAACCTCTAATCCATCTTTCCCAAACCCTCAAATCTTCATACACCAAAACGCCATCGAAACCCTCAAACACGAAATGCAACTCACCTTACAAGAAGCTAACGAAACCGTTTCACGCTGCTCCAGATATGGATCTTCCTATTCATCCTCCCCAAACTCGAAAAATTTCTCCACGCCAACCTCAAACGCTCAAGATTCCTCCACGTCAACCCCAAAACACACTTCCATCCCATCCCCCCCTCAGGACTTACGCTTCCTCTGTAAGTTCCCCAACCCCAACTCCCTCAATAGCCGGACAACCATCCATTCTCGGCGAGGATGATGTCACCCTCGTCGGGAAAACAAAACCCCGATCAACCCCAGCTCCTACTCCCCTCAACAACCCCACACAAACCCCCGCCAACAACACAACATACACCCAAACTCTGAACCTCAGAAACCACCCACCCCAATATTCAACCCAAAAATCTCTTTTCACCCTTCTAAACACCCTCAAACTTTTCAACGGCTACATACTATACCTAAAAGTAAATTTAAATAGAACAGCCCTACTCAAAACCTCTTCCACATTGTCAGTAAACACAATCCTCAGAAAAATCCAAAACTCCACTAGTAACCCCAACATCACAATAAACAATCTAAACTCCACTCAACGTCCTCCCTAAACAGTCAAAACCCTAATACCCTATTTCTCACTTGTCTGCAGGAATGTAGATTAAATTAGATTTTAACGGGGTTACAGTGCACTGAAACCAAATGTTTATTATGCCCCCCTATCAGAGCTGTTCTCGCAACTACTACAGCTCGCCTTCCAGTTCCAAGGTTCTAATGAATTCTAGTATTTGGGACAGCTTCAACGAGGTTAGGTCCTCACTCGTACAAGTTTCTTGTCCAACGCATTTCTTGCGTTGGCTTGCAATGGCGAGGCTTTCCAGAACTAGGTGATCAGGAGTTTCATCCTCCTCCCCACAGAACCTACACTCGTCAATCTCTGCTAGACCTATTCTCATTCAGTGCTTCCTAAGGCGGCAGTGTCCTGTAAGAAAGCCCGTGAGGAGATGTAGCTTATCTTTACTGAGGTCCAAATATTTTTTGGATCTAGCAGTATCAAATTTCCCCAGGAACTTTTTGGAATGTTCCAACCCGGTAAGGCACCGCTAGAGTGCTTCTCTTTCGGTTTCCTGTTTCTTCCGAAACTCTTTCTTGTAGGAGCATTTTGCTACACCACATGAAGGCTCCGGGCCATAAAAGGGCATGTGTGCTCCTTTCCTGGCAAGTGTATTGGCCTCTTCATTTCCCGTGATTCCCGAGTGGCCTGGAACCCAGACTAAAGAGGCCCTGTTATTCTTGTCTAATTCATCAAGTTTTTTTGGCACCCCCATGCCAACTTTGAGTCAATGACATGGGAGCTCAATGCTTTGATAGCTGCTTGAATATCAGAATGGATCGACATGTCACATTTCTGGTAGTTTCTTTCTAGGTTCATTTCCACGCAGCTTTCGATCGCAAGTACTTCTGCCTAAAAGACGCTCGGGAAGGAGCCTAACGATAATGAGTATCTGGTGCCAGTCCCAAATACTCCAGCGCCTGCTCCAATGGTGGTTTTTGAACCATTCGTATACCATCTAATGCTCTTTTCTTTGGAGTGTGGGTGGTGTATTCCCTTTCCCAGTCTCTCCTCGTATTTAACATCGTGGTGAAATTCTTTTCGATACTCACTTTCCTGATAATTTCGTCGCTGGGAAGATTCGCTAATGAGGTGTATCTTCTCAGAGAGGACCAAGCTCCCTGATTTTTAATACTCTCATTGCCTGAACCTTCCTCAGATATTCTAAATATTGCCTATTGGGCAGATCTTTCTATCACCAGATGTAAAGGTGTGACATCTGTAATGATCTCAAGTGCCCTAGTTGGACACGTTCTCATAGCTCCAGTGATGCACACAGAGGCAAGCCTTTGAACTTTATCGAGGGTTTTCCTCGTGTTGTACTGACTAGCTTTTGTGTGCCAAACTATTGCCCCATACGTAATTGCTGGTCTCACAGTCATGGCGTACATCCATCGCAGTATTTTTGGGTTACACTTTACCAGCTAGATTTCTGCACGCCATCAAAGCTCTTATTACTTCACTAGCAGTCATTTCAACATGCTTATTGTTGCTGGTTCACTACCTGGGAAGTGGGATTTAAGAAGAAAAATCGATCGTTCCTCTTCACCTTCCGTGTGTGATCCGTCTGGCACTTTCAGCGACAATGTGGGGTTAGTTCCCCCATTTGCCATGACCTTTTGTAGTCTGGCCGCAGTGTGAGTGGAAGTGATCTTTTCGCAAAAGGCTTGAATGTAAATCCAACGATCCCTCTCGAAGAATTCGAAGTAATTCTTCACGATCAAGAATTCCCGTTCGTCAAGACTTGGCGAATTATCGCCAAGGCCACGAATAAACCCACTTCGATGTTTCGCATCATCACCCACTCCGAGATCCACTATCACCAAGCCCTCAGTTCCGGCATCTCATTTTTGGGCCACCCACACCAGTGTGAACCATCCAATGCCAACACTCTACCCCCAGTCCCAAAATACTGCAATCGCTGCACCAAATTCGGACATTCTTCCGATTCTTGTCGGTCTCCACCGATATGCGCCTCTTGTGGCCAAACTGGCCACCGCACCGAAAAATGCCCCAAGTCCAAAATCTCTGTCTGTACCAATTGCGGTGGTCCCCACCCCACCTTCCACTCTTGCTGCCCCACAGGCTAACGACACCTATAACCTCTCAAGAGACCGCCCAGTCCGGTACTCCTACTTGCACCAATTGCGGTAGACCTCACGCTGCTTTCCACCCTCGCTGCCCCCATAGGCTAACCACACCAAATACCCCTCAAGAAACCGACCCAGTCACTCTCGAAATGCCACTAGTTCCCTTCGAACTTTCTATAGACTCCAAAATCATCATAGAAATCCTAACTGTAACCCTAATGAACGCCATCCCCAACTCGAGGGACATCATAGCCGACACTCTTCGTCGCCTAATTGCGTTCATATATCGACACCACTGATCTATCACAAACATAGGCAGGCGTGCCCACTTCGCTTTCACTCCCATCAGGAGGGAAAGTACTTCTACTTGAATCCGCGAGCCATATTTTGAGCGAACAACTGGGATCATATATTCTGTTGATAATATATTGCTACAACACCATATCATCATCTATCAATTTTAACACTTCCGCAGGCATCTTATCTGGTCCATAAACTTCCATTATTGAATCCACTTGATTTGAAGGTACAAAAATTTGAGCAAAAGTTTTCAGGTTCGTACATCCTGTCATCCGAAAATAGATTTTCAATGTGTTTCTTCTAGGTCACTTTTATCTTGAGCTTCTGTGATGATTATATACATAAAATTCATAGAGAAAGAGTTAAGGACATGGTAATCATAGCAATCAAAGGAACATGAGAAGAATTTGGAAAACAGATGGAAGAAGACAGTAGAAGAAATCAGAATCTAGTCGTCAAGGTCCTAAAAACACTAAGAACGGGAAAATCGAGCAGTGTAAAACAGACCATAAATAGAAATGGAGTTATGATAAGACAAGATAAGGAAATAATAGAGCGATGGAGAGAATACTGGAGAAGAATCGCTGTAACTTCAAGACGAAAGGATCAGTAACCAGAAAACGTCTAATATGTGTCTATCTCCGAAACATTGCTGCAATGCTACTTTTATCAAAAACCATGTATTCAATTCGGTCCTATAACCTTCCAAAATATGAGCTCTATCATCTTATTTCAATTGAATAACCTCAATTATATAGTTCTGAATCGATTGGTCATTAACACCTACTTAAGCGTTTACTACAAAATCATAACTACTTAGAAACGCAACTAAATTACTCTCAAATCCATTATATGTAGGAATCATATCGCTATATAATTCCAACATTGAAACCTTTACTGGGTTTGAATCACCTTACATTTGTCTGACAGTTATTATTCTACTAAATCCAGAAATCAAACTGTCTATATATAATAGAGCTTCACTAATAAAATGAACAAAACATCAATTCTTAAAAGAATAGTTTCTCCGATATGGTCATTGCTAATTCCAACTTAATGAATAAAATATAGGGAATATGATAAAACGAGTACTTGGTACTCACCCAAAGTTTTCTCCAATGGTTCTAATTCTGCTACACTCGTAAATTGTAGGTTTCAACGCCAAAGAGTTGACACTCACGTGGCTTTTCACGAAAATACTGCGATGAATCCTACCAATTGCGCCAGTTAAATTATCTTACTCACGAAGATATTTTTTAAAACTTTCATTTTTCTCATATACAAAACTTTAGTAGTTTAAATTTGATGTTTACAATACAAGGTACATAATTAGAATAACAATTATTAGTGAGAGCTATACCAAGTAGACTAATTGCTGAAACAAGTAATCTTTATTTATGTTAACAGGTTGGCTGGAAATAATTTGCGTTTTTGCAAGACGTCTTCATATAACTCATTTCAATTTTTACACGAAACAATATTTACTAATCATTCCTTATATTGGAACGTATTTAAAATCAATAACTTTGTGGTGAAAACATAAATTAATGAGGATTAGATCCGTACCAGAAAATCATGTGTTTTGAACGTAACTGAAAATATAATGGTTTCATGAGAGAAAAAAACTCTAGTTTTTTGTTCCTGAATAGAATAACTTAACCTAACCTAACCTAACCTAACTCAACCCAACCTAACCTACCCTAACCTAACCTTGTACGTTAACAATGATATGAGATATGGCATACCTTCAGTTGTAATAATAAATTTCTGGTTTTCCCTGAATTGTACAATTTTGTCTCAATCAAATCTATTTAAATCAAGAATTTTCCATGACGTCATAGGCATGTCCAGTAAACACTCCAATTTTCA
This sequence comes from Galeruca laticollis, assembly GCA_963921935.1. Taxonomy (NCBI): domain Eukaryota; kingdom Metazoa; phylum Arthropoda; class Insecta; order Coleoptera; family Chrysomelidae; genus Galeruca; species Galeruca laticollis. The sequence goes on along the minus strand of OY998181.1, from coordinate 46,173,586 downwards.
AGGTTATTACAGATGAATTTTGTATTATTTATCAGTCGAGCAGGCTTGCAGATGTCAAAGTTTATCGGGTGGTATCACATTGAATTCAAATAAATTAATGCATATACTATGTATAGAAACAATTTCTTATTGATCAAGAAGTACATGGCTGATTTGAAATCTCAAATTGAATGCATTATTTTCATTACTACATCCTCAACCCTCTTCCATAGTAAATTTTGAATATTTACCTAAAAATTAGAAATTATTCATCAAAATATACCCAGACGTCCGTTTTGTCACTTCATCAAATTTGATTAGTGAAAATGGATGATTATATGTAAACTTTCACCGTTTGCGCTTTTACAATATGATCGTTAATGTACATAGGTCAAGGGACTGGCACTGCTCTCAATTGATATCAAACTAAAACTGACTGATACATTATACTATATGATGAAGTCTATGAACAAAAGGTTCACAACAAGAAATCGGACGTTTATATGGGAAACGATCGAAGCTGATGAAAGAGGGTTGAATGTAAATCAAAAGAAAATAAAAGCGAATTTTATATCCAGAAATAGAGTTACCTTCTTCTTTGACTGCCTGTTTATATTGATGGATGTTATCGACCACATTACCAAATATTTCTCTGTTCCTGGCGGTGTGGGCAAGTTCCCCATAGATTTCATTCCGGCCCAATGTATGGTATCCGAGCCTATGATATTTGCTTTCGTCCCATACTACTACTTCCTTCAATTTTACCCTCCAAAATCAACTGCAATATATTTTTAACCTCCGAAAATTTTGCCAGAATCTGTAGTCTTTCTTTTTTTTATTGTTATGAGTAATTCCCCTTCTTTGTACCGGGTGGCCAACTGAGAACGGCCGTCCGGTCATATCTCAGGAGTGTATTATAGCACAGGTTCGAGAAAAGAAATTTATAACATAGTGGCCTCGCTAGAGGGCGCATTTGACATTTAAAATGCAAATTTTTTCAAAATTTACTCAATTATGGAGCATAATTAATATTTTAATCAGATTCCTCGACGAATTCTGCATATTTTTAATATGACAAGTTTAAGTCTATCTCTTCAAATAAGAGGTGGGGGAGAGTGGGAACCTTGCTACGAAAAGACGCCTGTAATTCCGGTTCTGCTTGACCTATTTCAATAAACTGGATGTTGTTTGGAAGAGCTTTTGTTGAATAATCGGAAATTTGTAGATATGAAGCAATCTGATTAATAACATAGATGCTAGAGGACGCTGTTTTATTTTTTTAAATATTTTGTTTGGTCGTAACAATTTTACATGGAAGCATACAAATTGAAGTGGGTTTTTGAAAAGTTGACTAAATTAGTAATAAGACAGTGCAAACCGCAAGGGAATATCTCTTTTCTATCCTGAGATATCGTAAGAAACAGGTAAATGGCGGGATTGGTTCTGCCAACGTCTAGAAGACTGGTTCGCGTTAACAGAGATTATTAAATTTAGCCTGAATGAAAAAATCTGACATTGGTCTGCAGTAATTTAAACTGTTATCATACTAATGTTATGGTCACCACTAGATTACCTAAACGTAATGCTATCGCTACTAACAATGAGCACGAATTTTAAAATATTGTGAAAAATCGAAGAATGGGAACCTTTAATAAATAACTACGTAATTAGTGCCGCCACAGATGTTCGAAATGTAGTCCATCATTTTCAATACGTGCTCCACAGGCTGAGAAACACTGCATTAGGGAGGAAAGTATTCCTGTGTAATCCTGTCGATATGTAGCTACAACTAAGTACCCACCCAAATAAAATATTTGGACATTTTATATACTAATGTGGAATGTCCTTTTCGTCTTCTATACACGTTTTAATGCAAACAAGTCAACTAATCTTCAATCACTCCTTTCTAGTCACCTTTCTACGAAATCCACTTCCTAGACACTTTTAATCGATTTACATTTCCTAGGCACATTTTATAGACTAATGTGGAATGACATCGAGTACCGTGAATAAGTAGTGTACAACTCTGTCAACTTGTGATTCCAGTACACAACAACTTCACTCATTTAGGCATTACGCTTGATTCGAAACTGACTTGGAACGCACAAATTAATAAATTGCGTAGGTGATTGTGAGAAAAATCTTGATATCTTAAAAGTGATCAATCGATATGACTGGGGAGCCAATCCTAAAATAAACCTACTGATTTACAGGGCATATACTAGATTAATTCTGGATTATAGCTGATTTCTGTTTGGATCTGCTACCAAATCACGTTTGATAAAAATTAACAGAATACAATACAAAGCCTCAAAGTTACTCCTAGGAGCCTCAAGGTCTAATCCTAGCTTAGGTCTCAGCTATTGCTTTCCCCAATTTATTTCAATATCAGTTTAAAGATGAAGGAATTCCGTTTTTCAACTCTATGTTCAAGATTTTGTTCTTGAAACCTAATGTCGTATTCCTTCTTCACAACTCTCTAATCGCCACCCCCCCCCGCCCAATCTTGCTCTAAATGAAGAACTAAGTAACCGAGGACGAATATGCAAAGTATACACCGATGGTTCCGAATCTAGTGCTGTAGTTGCTAGTGCTGTATATGTCATAGTGTTCAACTTTCACAGCTGAATTAGTAGCCATCAGCGAAGCTCTGGGATTTATTATAAAAACTAATTTATTATTTGAATATATATATATATATATATATATATATATATATATATATATATATATGTATATATATATATATATATATATATATAATTCTATCTAACTTACAATCAACTTTAATGACATTGAGAAACTATCAGAAACATATAGACAGTAACAAAATTACAGTCAGCATCCTCGAAAAATTAACTAGCCTGCTGAACTTAAATAAAAATGTTGGATTTATAGATGTTAAACGACATTCTCAAATTCCTGGTAATAGAAAAGTGGATGAGTTTGCTAAAGATGCCGCATCTTTGGTCTTGTGATTAACGAATTATCAAAAGGTGATATAATATCATTTAGAGAAGAAAATCTCAAACAAAAATGATCTGCGTTTTCTAACCATAGTAACAATTAATATTGCAAGATATATCCTTCACTTCCCTTTACTCCTCTATCTGAACGAACGCCTTCTTAAAGAAACCTATATACTATGTATGTCATGTACCTTCTTGGACATGCTACCGACAATTCATACCTTTATGAAAAAAAACGTCCATCAGACATACACGTGACTGTGATGGGAGGCTTCGATGATCTGAATCATTGGATATTTAACTGCGGATATAATAGAAAAGCCACCAAGTACTCACTCAAATCCTTATTAGGAGGAGATATATTTTCCCCAAAATATAGTTTCTCTCTTTTGATTAAGCTCTCGCAAAATCAAAGAAAAAGATATTTTTCCACGACTATTATAGAATTTCTATATTCTGACGTGGTTTTTGACTATGGAATAGCTTCATTCTAGCTCTAGGGTAAGAATATTCATTCTCGCCCTTTTTATGGAAAAAATGCCTGTGGCACCCTCTACATGTCACGGTCCATTTGACAGAAAGAGAAAATAGGCGTGTTCCGTTTTCTATACCAGCTGCATTACGCAGAGTAGAAGTAGTGCAGAAAATTAAAAATGCATAAACAGTCCTCTACACTGAACGTAAAACGAGTAATTTGGTCATTAATTCTAAATTATTAGAGCCCGAAGTGCAGCATAAGTGTATTTTGTGGCTCTTTTTTAGATAAGAAGAAAGAAGATGAACAACAGGTATTGTCAACTGTCAAAAATTTCGATAGTCAAAATTGTATAATTATTAAAAAAATTTCTGAATTTTAGATAATAATTGACAAATACTTCATAAAAGGTAAGTGAATTCATATAATTTTATTTAATCCGGCATCGATAATGTGGAAAATGTTTACAATAGTGGTAAGATGAGATATGACAGACCAAATTTTGTATTTTTTATTAAAGTAATGTATTATTCACCTAATATAAGTACCTAATATAGAAAACTAATGAAAAACTCAAAGTCAAAATGTCACAAAGTTATTTAATTTTAATGAAGTCTTACGAAGCCTCCATTAGCTGAGCAACTAGTTTCGGCCCACAATGGCCATCTCTAGGCTACGAAGAATGTTCAGGTAAAGGAAGAAAACAGTAAACAATCTGTATATCTCACATAAATGATAATGATTATTGCTGGGGTAACAAACGTCCACACAAAGCGCCGATGTAGGGAAGGGTGTAAGAATTGGGGGATGAAAAATTTTGGGTAAATAAAGTGTATTTAGAAAAATATTTTAAACTTATGATTTGAGTTGTAAAATCTTGTGACAAATAGAAAAATAGGGGGAGGCGAGAAATTATGTAAAGGAAGTGAAGGGGTAGTAAAACAAATAATTACGAGAACATTGTAAAGTTGTAGGTAGGGTGGAGGAGCAAATTTGAGCTACAATTTAATATTATTAGAGTCTTGATAAGAATGGGAAGGCTAATATTGGTAAAACGGTCGACTTAAGGAAGGAGAATGGTTTTTTATCTTGTTAACTAGGATTGAAGTAAGCTAAAAACCAATAAAATATGGCTAAAATTATCAAATAATATACCATTGTGATACTTGCATTTAATATATAACAATATTATATGATAATTTTAGCCATGTTATATTGGTTCTTAGCTCTTAGTGAACAAGATAAAAAGCCGTTCTCCTTCCTTAAGTCGACCTTTTTACCACTTGTTACATCCGTTTTCACGGGTTTCCATAACCAATTCTCTATCCTAAGAATTGACCTTCCCCGCTTAGTTGTCCCTTCTTTCTTATTTAGAAGTTGGATATTATACTTGCTAACCTCCTTTCGTTTTAACACCGCCATATTTCATTCCCGCAATGAGAGTTTGTATTTATTAATGAAAAAAAATATTTGCCTTCCCATTCTTATCAAGACTGTAATAATATTAAATGGTAGCTCAAATTTGCTCCTCCACCCTACCTACAACTTTACAATGTTCTCGTAATTTTTGTTTTCCTACCACCTTCATTTCCTTTACATAATTTCTCGCCTCCCTCTATTTTTTCTATTTCTCACAAGATTTTACATTTCGAATCCTGAGTTTAAAATATTTTTTTAAATACACTTTACTTACCCAACATTTTTTAACCCCCATTTCTTACATCTTTCCCTTCATCGGCGCTATGTGTGGACGGTTGTTACTCCACTAATAATCATTATCATTAGGGTAAGATATACAGATTGTTTAATGTTTTCTTTCTTCACCCAAACATCCTTTATATCCTGAAGATGACCATTGTGGGCCGAAAATAGTTGCTCAGCTTATGCAGGCTTTGTAAAACTTCATTAGAATAAAATGACTTTGTGACATTTTGACTTTGAGTTTTTCATTAGTTGTAATACTAGTCACATTTGAGGTATGGATGAGATATTACTTTTAAATAATGCCAGTCTGGCGCTCATCATCCGACAATATGAAAGAGCGATGTGGGACAGGACGAAGACGCTCCAACTAATATAGTTTTTACATAGATGTAAGTCTTATAAAGATTACCTTCCATCAATTTCCATCCACACTAGATTACAGTCGAAGACGTCACAATATACTATTGAAGAGGCGAGAAGGATTTGGATTAACCAGGAGGTAAAGAAGCATTATAATTTTTTAAATTTTACTAACACCGGACTAATATTCATCTATTTTTTGTTAACACAGAAATTAACTCATTTGGAGTTTAACAGTTTAGATAGAGATGTGAGTGATATGGTTGGGGACGCTGGTGTGGCTAATTCCTTTAGATCGTCGGAAAAGTTGGATTGGTTGAAGAATAAAAAACATAGTTCGTTTGATCGAGAAGGAATTGATATAAGTCTTTCTTCATTTTAGTTTCATCGTAGAATCTTGAACCTAAGTCATTCTAACTTCAATAACAAACAACTCAACATACTCAATATGGGGATGAGATATACTTTTCCCACTTTAAATGCTAAACACAATTTGAAATCGCTGGCTTTAGATTCAGAGACTATTTTGGGTAACTCTGATTTAATTCAGAGAACTTTGAATAAGAACACTAGTTCACAACATTATCCCACTGTTTTCCCTGACCCAGACATAATAATTTTACTTTTAGAGATCTCAAAAACCTCAAACATAAGATCACTACAGAAGATCTGGTGGTAACCAGGGCGGATAAAGGGAATTGTGTTGTGATATTAGATAGCAGCTCTTACGTTGAAAAGGTACAATCTTTATTGACTCTGATAGCTCTTTCTCTCCCCTATGCACTGATCCCACAGTGAAATTTCATAATGAGCTCAAGAATAAACTTAAAACATACACCGATACCTTACATTTATTTAATACTAAACATTACCAATTAACACAAATGGCACCAATAACGCTTTTTCTCTATGGATGGTCGAACATTCATAAAGAAAATATACACATTAGGCCAGTTGTTTCTTCCTTGAATTCACCAACTTCTGAACATTCTTGTTTCCTCAACAATTTACTTTAAGACTAAACTAATTTCAATAATAATTTCACTATAAAAAATTCATTGGACCTATGTAATAAAATTTCTAACATTAAGCTTCCTAAATCTTGACTGTCTCGACCCTTACTTCATGGAATATGCTCATATTAGTGTTTTTAAATGAAGCTCAAGGTCTCTAGTTAATTCCACAATATAATACAAGTTCTTGAAAATTCTAAAAAATTGACAATTGTTTCGATAAATCAATATCATCGTCAGAATGACAGAAGTTACATTTCATTTTATGCCTACCTGATGTTTAGTAGTTATTTTTGGCTAGACCAAGAAGTAACCTAACTTGTGATTGACTTAACATATGTTTATAGAAAAGAGAAGAAGATGTGAAGATGTTTTATTACAAATATTGAAGCTTAGATATTATTAGCCCTATGGTGATATCCTGGATATCATTTTTCCAATTAAGATCAGTATAACTGTGCAATGATATAGAAAACCAGGAAAACTATATCTGCTGATCTTTACAATTATCACTTAATAAGACAGTTTATTAGTGGAGAATTCCCTATATTTAACTGTTCATTGACAACTTCATATTGTGGGTTTCTTAAATGTCTTCTAATTCCCAGTTCTTCAAGGAAATCCAGTTCTTGTTTCTATTCACAAATATGCAGTACTTCTAGTTCTGTGTTAGGTGTCAATGAATGATTGTTGTCAAGTAGATGTTTTGCGTAGTGGGATTTATCTGGTTGTTTTAAACTGTATGCTCGTAAGTGCTCACTGTATCGTATTTCAAAATTCCTAAGGGTCTGACCCAAATAGACAGCATTACATTCTGGACATTTGAGTTTATATATACCTGACTTCTTTAATAGTGGTATTTTTGTTTTTACATTTAACAATTTTGTACTAACGTTACTTTCTGTTTTAAAAGAAATTGTTGTATTCGTTGCTGAAGATATTATCTTTGAAATATTATTAGAAATATTTCCTGCATATGTGATGGTTTTATAAGTTTTAATTTTATCAGCTTGTTCAGGATATATTAGTTGTAATGCCACTTTTTCCTCTTTTTTACTAATTAGCTTATTTATCATATCGAATGGATAACCGTTAGATGTTGCTATTTGTCTAATTGTATTAATCTCTCTATCAAAATTACATCTGTTCATAGGAACTGAAAAAGCTCTATGTATCATTGAATTATATGCTGCTAGTCTGTGTGACACAGGGTGGTTAGAATTGAATGGAATTGTTACATCAGTTTGTGTTGGTTTTTGGTAAATTGAATAATCAAGTACATTATTAACTCTTTGAATTTTTAAATCAAGAAAATTGATTGAGCTATTTTCTTCAATTTCTAATGTAAATTTAATTTTCGGGTGTAAATTATTGATGTGGTTGAAAAATACATCTAATTGTCGTTCACTACCCATAAAAGAAGCTAATATGTCATCTACATATCTATACCAAAAGAAAATATTTTTCGAAATATTACTTCCAAAGATCTTTCTTTCTAAATTGTCCATAAAAATGTTTGCTTAAATAGGTGATATAGGGCTTTCCATTGGTAAACCTTCATTTTGAATATATATCTCATTGTCAAAAGTGAAATAATTCTGATTAATGCATACATCAAATAAATTAAGTATATCTGATATTATTCCTGGATTAATATTTTTATCTTCTAGTAAGTATTAGACATTATTTAGGAGGAATTTTAGTAAACATGTTAGTTACATCGAACGATATGAGTTTATAGTTATCTTGTAAGTGGATTGCTTTCAACTTTTTGATTAGTTCTATTGAATTTTTAATTGAGTACTGAGATTCATATCCGTGAGTATTGAGTATATTGTTGAGCTTCTTTGCCAATATATTATTAGCAGCATTAACATAAGAGACTACAGGTCTAATTGGTTTCGTTATTTTATGTAATTTAACTGTTCCATATAATTGTGGACAATGAGGATTCTTATGTATGATAGACCTCTTTTCGTAATCATTTAAAAGATAATTAGAATTATTAACAATATCCCTTACATTATTAGGAAACTTCTTTGTTGGGTCTGCTTTAAGAACTTTTAAATCGCTGGATTCTATAAAGTTATAGACTTTGGAATTGTAAAAGTTCTTAAAGCAGACCCAACAAATTACGATACAGTGAGCACTTACGAGCATACAGATTAAAACAACCAGATAAATCCCACTACGCAAAACATCTACTTGACACCAATCATTCATTGACACCTAACACAGAACTAGAAGTACTGCATATTTGTGAAAAGAAACAAGAACTGGATTTCCTTGAAGAACTGGAAATCAGAAGACATTTAAGAAACCCACAATATGAAGTTGTCAATGAAATGTTAAATCTAGGGAATTCTACACTAATAAACTGTCTTCTTAAGTGATAATTGTAAAGATCAGCAGATATAGTTTTCCTGGTTTTCTATATCATTGCACAGTTATACTGATCTTAATTGGAAAAATGATATCCAGGATATCACCATAGTGCTAATAATATCTAAGCTCCAATATTTGTAATATCACATCTTCTTCTTTTTTCTATAAACATATATTAAGCCAATCACAAGTTAGGTTACTTCTTGGTCTAGACAAAAATAACTACTAAACATCAGGTAGGCATAAAATGAAATGTAACTTCTGTCATTCTGACGATGATATCGATTTATCGAAACAATTGTCAATTTTTTAGAATTTTCAATAACTTGTATTATATTGTGGAATTAACTAGAGACCTTGAGCTTCATTTAAAAACACTTCCTAAATCTTATTCTTTTTTGCTCTCATTTGATGTTTGTAATCTTTGTCCCAGTATACCCCCTTCAGAATGTATATATTTGGATGAAACCCTATTGATTTCCAATAATTTGTGCCCGAATGTCATATCTGATGTGGTGAACATGCTCCAATTAGCTTTACAACAAAACTTTTTTCAATTTAATAACAAATTTCACCAACAGACTACAGGCTTGGCTATGGGTTCTAATCTGAGAACTTTACTTGCTGAAATTTTCAAAAATAATTTGAAAAAAAATTATGTTAATGATCCCTTTTTTAAGAAATATATGGTCTCTTGCTATCGCTATGTCGATGATTGTATAGTTCTTTTTATTGGTACTCAACAAGAGGCTTTCACTTTCTTGGATTTTATTAACACCCTCCATCCTAGAATTAAATTTCCGATGGAGTTTGAGTTTGAGAATAATATTCCTCTCTTGGATCTGTGGATCACTAGGGATGTTAGGTCTGGAAGGTTGGATTTTCAGATTTATTGTAAACCTACCATAACGGACACAGTTATCAATTTTCATTCTAACCACCCCCAGTTACATAAAATTGCATCCTTCAATAGTTTCTTTCATAGGGCTTTTTCATTGCCTTTGTCACAGGAAGCCTTTAATAAGGAAATCAATATTATTTAACAAATTGCAATTAATAATAACTTTCTACTCCCCTTACTCAACAAAATATACATTACACATTTTAATAAATTTAAACTAACTTTTCCCACAATTACATTACAATATAACACTTCAAATGATGATGTATCTAGGTATGTTGATTCTTAATATTTCCTTGGCCCTGTATCTTATAAGTTTCGTAACATTTTCAAGAAGTATAACATTAAATTTGGCTTTAAGACTGATAACAATCTATTATCTTTTTTGGTTAACACCAAAGATTCTGTTCCGACGTTACATTCTCCTGGTATATATAAATTGAGCTGTCAGGACTGTAATGCTGTCTATATCGGTCAGTCTGGTCGTTTGTTAGACACGGGAATTGAAGAACATCTAAGTTTGGTTACAAGATTCCAAAATATTGACCCCCTGCATCGCCATCTGCTTTTGCAAATCACATTATTTCTGAAAACCACAATTTTTATTTATCGGATGCGTGTAGATTACATAGGTGCTTTAAGGGTTCTAGGAAGAATTTACTAGAGATTTTCGAGATAACCGGATATGTTCTGATAACAACGCTGTTTGTCTTAATGAACAACTAAGACCAATAGATCCATACATCTTCCTCAATCTCCCATTTAGATTGTTTGGTATATTTCTTTGCTTTTGGGTAGCTCTAATATTGTCAAGTTTTGTTATTGTAGAAATCGCCGGTAATAATATTTTATCAACTATATGTAAGTTACTATAGAAATATCTTTATTTACAATTGTTTACAATTTGATTCACTCTTTTTAAGTTAAATACTACTGTCATAATCTTCTTTTTCATCTTTTGACTAGACTTCTACTTTCAGTTTATTGACTAGCCTTTTTCTTTTTCACAGATTAAATCTTGTTTACGGTAACATTTACCATAATTTGTATCGTTAGCTTAATCTTTCTTGCTACTGAACTTTACTACGATTTATTTTGCTCCAAATGTACAATTAACTTTATGTCTTTCAAATTTTTCCTCTCATTGGTCTACATGGATATTTGACATACTTCCTCTAATTACGTTCCTGCCAGATATATATCCCATATTGTCTACTTCATATCTCATTGTTGATGTTTAATAGAGTGATTTCGCCAAAGATAATTGTATAGTTGTGAATTTAATTTCATTTCAGCTGTGTTATGGACTTGCATTTAATATATCACAATGGTTCAATATTATATAATAATTTTAGCCATGTTTATTGGTTCTTAGCTTACTTCAATCTTAGTGAACAAGATAAAAAAGCCGTTCTCCTTCCTTAAGTCGATCTTTTTACCACTCATCACATCCCTTTCCAGGGGTTTCCATAACCAATTCTCTATCCTGAGGATTGACCTTCCCCGCTTAGTTGTCCCTTCTTTCTTATTTAGATGTTGGATATTATACTTGCTAACCTCTTTTCGTTTTAACACCGCCATATCCCATTCCTGTATTGAGAGTTGTTATTTATTAATGAAGGGGAAATATTCGCCTTCCCATTCTTATCAAGACTCTAATAATATTAATTTATAGCTCAAATTTGCTCCTCTACCCCACCTACAACCTTACAATGTTCTCGTAATTTTTGTTTCTCTACCACTCCACTTCCTTTACATAATTTCTCGCCTTCCCCTATTTTTTCTATTTGTCACAAGATTTTACAACTCAAATCCTAAGTTTAAAATATTTTTCAAAATACACTCTAATTACCCAAAATTTTTTAACCCCTATTTCTTACATTCTTCCTTTCTTCGGCGCTATGTGTGGACGTTTGTTACCCCACTAATAATCATTATCATTTAGGTAAGATATACAGATTGTTTAATGTTTTCTTCCTTTACCCAAACATTCTTTGTAGACTGAAGATGGCCATTGTGGGCCTAAACTAGTTACTCAGCTTATGGAGGCTCTATAAAACTTCATTAAAATAAAATAACTTTGTGACATTTTGACTTTGAGTTTTTCATTAGTTGTAATACTAGTCACATTTGTAATTAAATTATTTTTCTTCTAACAATGAACTAAAATTTAGTAAACACCTTAATACGTGTACTAAAAAAACGAATTAAACCGAACAAATTATAAAAATAAATCAAAAATATTTGTATGTATGTGGAATAAATTGTTAATATTCGAATAAACAATTTAAAAAAAAATAAGATTTTATCATTGATAATAAAAAAGTTACAGCGATTCAAACTTGCAACATTTTTGACTATAAATATTAGCGTGCTCCATGCACAAAACACCCTTACAATCCTGGTGTGCCAATCTTGTTTTACGATCACGTGATCTAGAACAAATTGTGCATCTTTCAGACAGTTTTGGACTTTTTGGAGGTGGTTCTTCATTGTTCCCGGTTATTTCAACTATTTTCCGACTAAATTTCTTTCTAGCCTAGGATTATTTTTTCTAGCATTTATGTGGTCATGAATTAGACCTCGTGGGAACTTTATGGAGAACCAAAAACAATTAAATAGTGGGAAGGAGAAGAAGGAAGAGGTGGCGGAAGTGGAAGAAGTGAGAGTCGAGGAAGACGCATGGCCTTACGATGATGTTGAGAAAGCTGAGGAATATTTTCAGAGTGCACATAAAAAAGGCATTAAGCTGAATAGGACAGGTGACCTTGAGGTCTGTCTTCAATCGACTATGATTGGGGAGGAACAGGAAGATGAGGAAGAAATGAAAAATCAAACTCAGGAGGAAAGTTCAAATGAGCTGGTATCCGCGTTAATATCTTACTTGGTAGATGATGTGGTAAAAGATAAAAATAGAAGAAGGGAACCAGAGGATAGTGGGGATGAGAGCCAGGAAAGAAAAAAGGAAAAGAAGGAGGATATTGGTGAGCACGGGGTGTGCAGATTCGATGAGGGGACGACAGGGGAAATCCTGCTAAAAAAATGGAAGACCTGCTGTGTATAGCAGGGGAGAGTCCCCATATTAAAAAAATAGTAGGGGAAATGATGGGGCTGCTGGGAGAAATGGGTAAATGCGGAACGTACAATGAAAAAGATAAGACTGTGAGGAGAAAGAAGGAAATGGAATCAATTGAAAAAGTCATCGATAACGGAGGGGGGTGGAAAGAATACATAGGGATAAAGGACAAGGAATGGGAGGAAGAACTTTATGTGAGGGCCAAACTCGCTCCGATGTCGGTGGAAGAGGCCCTTACGAGGAAAAACTGTGTGGTGTTACTCTTTCAGGAGGGTGAACCATACACCCCGGAGATAGGGGAGTTAAGGAAAGTGTTAAAAAAAGGGGAATGTGATACCGTGGAGAACGTTACCAGGTCTGCCACAATAACTAAAGTTTGGAGGCACCACGTAGCTAAAATGGATGGGCAAATGGAAAGCGATTTCGAGATTTTAAGGAAAATGATCGGGGGTCTGGGCCAAGAAGATATAAATGTTTTAATCCAGGGTGGAGATGAGACTGCAGTCAGAAAAATGTTGGAGTTCATTGCTAAAAAAAGGAATTTTATAATTGCGCGTACTACATCAAGGTATAGTCAACCTAAAAACGAGGGGGAAACGGTTTTGGTGAGGACGGGGGACCGCCCGTACGCAGAAGTTTTTAGGGACATGGAAGGTAAGATTAATGTGGAAAATCTCGAAGTAAATATGAATAACGTCTAAAAAACTAATGGGGGTGACATTGCCATCAAGCTAAAGGGCAGGGGTCAAACGCAGACGTTGCAGAAAGCGATTAAGGACAGGATGGAGGAGGTCACGGTGTCCACCAGGAAGAATGAGGTGGTATTCAATGTTGTAGACCTTGATACCGCGGTTACTCCGGATGAAGTAACGGAGGTAATTGACAACCTAATAGGCGGGGTGGGGTCATCCGAAGCAAGGGCCATGAGAAAGACCAGGTTTGGGGGTCAGATGTGTCTGGTCGCAGTACCACCCGAGACGGCGTACAAACTCAGAAGTATGAAGACTGTTAAGATTGGATGGTCAGCCTGCTGGATTAGGAAAAGGGTCGTTCCGCTGAGATGTTTCAGGTGTTCAGAGTACAGACATAATGCAGCGAAATGCAGGGGAGAGGACCGATCGAAGCAGTGTTTAAACTGCGGGAAAATAGGACATAGGGCACAGGAGTGCAAAGGCATCGCCATATGCAAGAAATGTGAGGTAGAAGGGCATAGGGGGGATTCTATGAAGTGCCCTGAATATGGAAGGTTGCTGTACGGGACCCCACTATAGTTTTCAAATTCAACGACAATATAAATTCAGGCGATACTATATACCCCGTTCTTGTAGTTACTTATTTCGTGATAGGTAGTACTATAGTTTTGGTTTTATTTACAATTATTTATATTTTTTACTTGCCGATATATTTGGGGTCTAATACAATGGATGTTTTAATAGTACTTATAGGTAGCTACTGTGATTTCTTCTTCTTTATGATATTTGACAGTTACATGTGGTCCTTACAACCAGTGTGGCGTCCTATTTATGTTTTATTCTCTGTTTTACATATATGTATCCTTAATTTCATATCTGGGGAGTAATATAACTGATGTTTTTTTTATAGTTAGTAACTGTGATTTTTTCTATTATATGTTAGTTTACAATTATACGTGGTCCTCATACAACCTATGTGATGTCATGTATATATCTGTACGAGTGGTTTTTTGCTATTTCAGTCAATTTATTAAAGATTATGTGTGGTCACTTTACAACCAATGTGGCGTCCTATTTATGATTTTATCCTTAAATTTTCTCTTACATAGCAGGAATAGGACACTTGTATACAATGGGTAGGGATAGGAAAAAAGACCAGTGATAGGCCGATATGCCTTATAAATACATTTGGTAAATTGCTAGAAAGGCTAATTGCGAATAGACTAACGGAGGAGCTGGATGTAAAACACTTCCTATCTCCACATCAACACGGATTTTGAGCAGAGCATTCTACTATATCCGCGATCATGGAACTTCAAGATAGAATCGAAGCTTGTAAGCATAAGTGGGGAATAATTGTACCAATCGATATCCGAAACGCGTTCAACACTGCGAAATGGAGTGAAATTATTGATGCACTGAGGGAGGGTAATATAAGTCGCTACATCATTAAGTTCATCCATAGTTATCTAGAGGATAGAAACGTTAGATCGGGCGTAATATCCCATCAATGTACAATGGGCGTCCCACAGGGATCGGTTCTAGGACCAGTACTGTGAAACGTCACGTACAATGGGATCCTAAAGCTTGAATATGGCGCTAATACATTCGCTATTGCCTATGCCGATGATTTAATTCATTGGGTAGAATGCATTACAGAGAATGTTGTTAGAAATAAGGCGGAGAGGACAGCTGCGATGGCCGTCAACTGGACCAGAGCAAATGGACTTGCAATTGTGCAGGGTAAAAGAATAACTTCCACAGAAAAATCAGGTATTTGTTGGTGGTTTTAACAAAAAACCTAAAATTTTCAGAGCATGTGGAGTACTCGGTGGACAAAGCCAGGAAAAAAATGGCTCAATTACAAAGACTGATACCGAATGTAGGGGGACCTGGGTACTGCAAGCGCAGGGTCTTGTGTCAGGTGGTGCACAGCGTCCTGCTGTATGCGGCACCAGTCTGGAGAAACGTGAGTAAGATAGAGAAATATAGAAATGAGTTGATATCAGCCCAATGAACTGGGCTATTTAGGGTCATATCTGGTTATAGAACGGTTTCCGCAGAAGCGGCCCAAGTTATTGCAGGATATCCCCCCATCGACCTGATGATAGCGGAGAGGTGTTTCCTATATGAAATAGGAGGTAGGTTGGCGGGAAGTAGGAAGATGGCAAGGAAAAGAACTATGACTAAGTGGCAGGAGAGATGGGATCGATTAGGGGCGAAAGCGCAGTGGACCAAAACCTTAATTGGCGACCTCCGATCATGGGTAGACTGTACCCATCGGAAAACATCGTGTTACGTCACGCAGGTTCTTAAAGGACATGGGTCGTTCGGATCCTACACACAGAGAATGCAAAAGACTAATAATGATCGATGCGTTACCTGTGATGTTAGGGACAACCCGGGCCATGTCTTGTACGAATGTGCGAGATGGGAGGTGGAGAGAAACCAGCTTAGGAGGCAAATTGGCGAACTACCGGCAATTGAAGAGATCGTTTTATGCATGCTACAGGGAGAACAGGAATGTAGTTATGTGGTTGGTTCCGTAACTCGTGTAATGGAGACCAAGGAATGCGAAGATAGGATGAGGAATGGCTAGCTATTCAGGGGAGGCATGCTGAAGTATTGCAACTAGTTGCTTTTCCGGCGTGCATACATCTCCCTGGGGAAGAAAGAGGAGGGTGGTTTAGTGCGGTGAAAGTCCCACACGAACTCACAGCATTGCACTGCCCGCTGTGGGAACGGCATTAGCTTCCACCCCACCTCACAGGGCAAAAAAAAGACCTCGTATCTTCAAAAATTCTCGCCTTTTTAGTTTTGGTTCGTTATTATTTGTTTTGAATATAATCTGGGAATTGATGGCTGACGTATTTAGAAGCGAAAAAAGAGAGCGAGAGTCCATCTTTTCGAATTGCGTGAAACGCATTAAGAACCAGATAATTCGTCTACTATGAAGTTGTAGAAACGAATTATTTCCGGATAACAAGAATCACCTGTAGTATTGTCTACTTCATCGTCATAGTGTAAAGTCGAAAGCAGCAAAACATTTTCATTTTTATGGGGTACGTATGATACTAAAGTAATTTTTTATTGAAAACCAAACCAACTCGATTTGGTTTCTCTTCTACGGACGTCTAAGAAAGCTCGAGGTATATTTCTCTTGTTCCTTCGTAAAGTTCCAGCATATGTCAGTTGATAATCCGTCAATAGTTTCAACATAACTTCCTGTCTTGTATACCGGTTATCGATTGTAACATTTCTCTTGGTGCCAGATATTGGTTTTACCATACGTAAAACAATATCAAAAGGACGGTTGCTGACATTATAAGGTCCAACAGGTTCTGTTCCTGAGATTTAGTACATAAAATTATTTCAAATCTACAAGAGCTCGTAATTCAATTCTATGCTTCGCTGGTTTGTTTCCAACTTTTCATCTAAAGTACCGAACTCGCCTGGAGAATAACAACGGTCACAATTGCCTACAAATTTGTCGAATATCCCTCAGATTGGTGTGAGCTTATCATATTTACGTCGGTCTGTTCGTTTTTCCATATTATAAAAACGCATACATGACAGAAAAAAGGTAAATCGCTTGAGGGGCATCGTGGACCAGAATATATCGACACCAGTGCCATAAGTCATCCACAAATCATTTAAGTTTTGATGGTTAGATCTACAAATACCTGCTAAATGAAGCAATCCTTAAACTGCTTCATATTCAGCCAAAGTTGTTTCTGGAACAATATATTTCTCTACTGCTAAGCGAATCTTCATATTTGAGTCTTTGGCAATATCAGCTAGCATTCCGTCGTCAAAAAATAATGATCAACAGTCGATTATACTCTTCGCGTTTTTAGCATAACTCATTACGAATGGCAAATGAGTAATTATATTTTCAGCTCTCGTTCTCAAATTCCTATTTGAAAAACTTCGAAGCCATTTGGTGTTGTCTTTTCCAAGGTTATAATTTTCTCCACACTGTAGATTTGTTGGCAGATTCACAATTGTTTAAGCTTTAGGACTCTTTTTCTGGGCCTTCAATTTCATGATGTTCCTATTGATCAGAATCAATATTACTACTTCATTTCCAGCTGTTCCGTCGATTTCGTAATATTCATGAATGTCTACCTCAACTTGATCTTCTTCTCCTTATCTTTCCGATTCAGAAACTTCTGTAAACCAGTAAAATTAACGTAAACTGTAGTATGAATAAAAAAAATTCAATCTGAATTTTCCTAAAAAACGGTCGCGGGTATGGTAAGGTGGGGTGGGACAAACCCCAAAGCACTTTAAGCATACACTACATTTCCTTCTTGCAAAATTTGAACCAACCATTTGACCGTCAAGCGACGTGACAATATTTGTCGAAGCAACTAGGCGGCGGATGGGCATAGATTCTATATTACATTAATGGTAGCGGGTGTAAGATAGCATGGGGTTTCTCACACCCCACCTTGCCGTCGCCGGGTGAAATAATAGCTATTACATCACTTCATTTCTTTCTAGTGATTGATACTGATCGCAGAGATGATTTCACCACAACTCGTCCAGTAATTAGGGAGTGGAAGTCAAAATTCTTCACTCATAGAAACGTTAAAGAATATTTCTACCCGTATAGCATTTTGCTTATTCCACCCTTGATATAGAATCTATTATGGGAATTCTACAAACGCACCAAACGAAGCATATCATTTATCATCATCACACAGCTATATGTTCGTCCACTGCTGGACATAAGCCTCCCGTAAAGATTTCCATCTCCCCCTATCCTGTGCTGCATTTAACCAGTTGGTTTGGATGCGCTTCAGATCATCCGAACAACGAGTGGGCGGTCTTCCTCTGCTGCGGGAAGCGTGGTCTCGCGGTCTCTATTCAGTTATTCTTCTAGTCCATCGGCCGTCGTTTATTCTGGCTAGGTGACCCGCCCAGTTCTATTTCAGAGTCGATATTCTTGTGATGTCTTCTGCTACCCCTTCATGCTTCTTTACGCTACTCTTATTTTGTTCGCGGTGTTCTTTGTTAGTGTCAGTGTTTCGGCTCCGAAGGTTAGTACTGGTATGATATCATATATACTTTCTCTGCGCGGCATTAATGTGTATTACCTATACATAAAAATATAAATTAACAAAATAAAAAATAATACTGCATTTGTGATAATAATAATAAAATGTATGTATTTAGAGTACTCACTCATTTTCTTTCACTATTTTTTCGTGACTTCCTTCATTAATGAATGCACTTTGTTTATTCATATTTAAAACACTTTGTACACACATTATACGAGTACAGACATTCACTGTTTTGCATAGATGAAAGATACCTATACACCTATGGCAAAACTAAAAAGTATCACAGATGTGCCGGTCGGAGTGGGGGGTGTTAGGTTATTTTCGTTACGGAATTTCTGGATTCGGTCTCCACGCTCAAGGCCCGCGATAAAAGCTATGCAATAGTTTAATAACCGAAGTGTTGCACTATATCTCGGAGCGTGTTGAGCCTGGGATTGTGAACATATAAACATCCGGCTTGTCGTCAACCCCTCCGTGTGCATTGAACCCAAGGCTAGACGCTAAGCAAACCCGTTGTATATCGGACGAAGTCCTAAAGCGTGTTGAGCTTAGGGCGTATGCCAACTATCCTAGGTCAAGCCCTGGCAACTAGATTTGTCATCAACTTTGTTTTGCCTATATTGATTTTCAGTCCAACCTCTCTGGATGCTAGGTTCAGCTCGCTCATAATTTCTTGCGCTTTTTGAGATCATTTGTGATTGATATCAGATCATCGGCGAATCGAAGGTGGCTGTTTTTCACCATTAGTTTTGATGCCGAGTTTCTCAGTGTTTGTGGGCTTGAACATGTACTCTAAAAGATTGGTAAATAATTTGGGGGAGACGATATCCCCCTGCTGCACACCTCTCTCTATTTGGAAGCTAGGAGTATCTTCATGAAGTCTAATGACAGCATTTCCGTTCTTGTATAATTGCTTGATAATGTCGATGTAGCGTTGGTCGGCTCTGTAATCAGCGAGGACACTAAGCATATTATGGTGGTCTATTGTGTCAAACACTGTTTCATAGTCTACAAAAATGAGAACAAAAGGTTTATTATACTCAATGCATTTTTTAATGAGTATTGCATGAAGATGATAATTTGTGCCATAGCCTTTGCGAAATCTTGCCTGCTCAATAGGTTGGTAAAGATCGAGTTTAGCTGTCAGTCTTTTGGTGATTATTTTCATAAACAGTTACGAGAAATTTATTACTGTAATATGTTTCATTTGTTTTGTATAAATGCATATATGAAAATACCATGAACTATGTACATTTGGTGTATTCTGTTTATCTTTTTGTAGCAAGTACCCATTATATAACAATGAACTTTCGTGGTTGAATGGGGCACGGCCTCAAGGCTAACTGGCTGAAAAAAAGTACCCACCATTTGAGTTGATTAGGGCCCTGAATAAAGAGTATTTTTGCTTTATGTATCTTATGTTTACACTATATTCTACATAATATTTTTATGATAAGCCTATGCTGAATTTGGTTATAATCAGTACAATACATTGGTGGCTGAATAGATCAAGAAATCCAAAGCCATTAAACAAAATGAAATGATGGATAAATACATAAGAGAGTAAAATAGGGAATCAGGACTGACCTTTATTCAATGCTCCTGGAATTTTTCGATGTGGAGGTGATTACCTGAAAGCGACAATCTGTAAATGACGATGGAACTAGGAGCTCGATAACCATATTCCTTGATTCGATGGTGATGAATGGTTCCCCGATCAGATCATGATGTTTACTGCACGAATAACATACGATTCTTGATTGCACGATTCACTTTTCAATATATAAGAAAGATTTTTGACAAGAATAACTTTTCCTTGTTTTACGCTTTCGATTTTATATCCGTCTCGAATAACCAAACTGTTACGATATAAATGAGTATCTCGAATAAAACTATACTTATGGTTTAGGTGACTGTTTAATAGTGATGAGTTCTGTACACGACTTTTTGGAAGAAAACTAAGGGTGGCCAGAGGGCGTCAACTCTCCCCCATCCGCATAATAAGCGGTAACACTACATACAATTATCATGCTCCCTTTGGTGTTTGAGGCCCTGGTTTCTTCCTTCGACCAAATTTTCGATTAATTATTTGCAAGTTCGCAGCGAAACTGTCGAAGCGAAAGTGGCTTGGCACTTGAATTTTTTGCTTCGAGAGTTTCTTTGTAGTATGTACTATTCTACTGCTTAGTGACAAAATAGACATTATCTTACCGCAGTAAAACAGTGCTAAAAATGCTTCCGTTGTGAATTTCGCAGTCTTTGTATTGCCACAGTGCAAATCAATGCAGATGCGACAACTTTATTAATAAAAATCCGAACTGATGTTTTCCAGGATATTTTGAGTTGCTAAGTAGTTGGTTTCTAGAAGGTTTAGGGTAAGTGGGCAAATGGCGGTCACTTAAGAAAAAAATTTTTTCTAAGTAAAAAAATAAGTCGTAAATTCAAATAATTTCAAGATAGCAATCACTAGTGCACATAAAAACTTTTTTAATTTGAAAATCTTTCAAAATGTTTTCTATACTTTTATGATAACAAAAAAAAATGTTCATTTGACTGGAATTGTCATACAGATAGGGGAATTCCGGTCACTTATGCGGGTAATACTGGTCAAGCAGAAAAATAATTTAAATATAATTGAGTGAACTTCAAATAAACATTTTTTACCAAAATATTGTTTATTGGAATAAAAAGAAAATAAAAACAAAAACCATCTAACTATCTAAGTAAAAGGCTGACATTCATCACATGTGTATCCTACAGGTGTGTCCCATCCACTGCATTCAGAATGTGCCTATCTTCCGCATAGGGTACATCTGTACCACTGCTCATTATTATTTCCATAATCATTACATATCAAACATATATCTTCATCGACATCTTCATCTTCATTATCATCATATGGAAAATCAACATCAGAATCTGATGAGTTTTCATCAAATAATTTTCTCTTATGGGAGTCTCTCTTATTTCTTAAATTATTCCTTTTTTCATCAAGATTAATTTTAGAAAGTTGTACCTTGAATTTCTTCTTTTCCTTGACCTGTTTCTTGGCTTCCTTTTCTTCCAACTCTTTCTTCAATGGTGTAGCTGTAAGTATTTTCGCGTGCTGTTTTTGCCTGCCTGCTCTCTTCTTTTTCTCTGCTAGTTTAGGAACGGAAAGAATTTGTTGAAAAGAGAGAAATCCTGAAGAAGTTGAAGAAATTTCATGTTGCTCTTCATTTGCAGAAGTCTTTGGTAGATCATCATCGCTTGCTACAGCTTGGGGATCATTGCTGAAAGACATATCAGCCTCGTTATCTTGTATGGCAATGACGTCCTGATTCAATAACTCGGAAGGCAAATAGTCTTGTTTATTAAAAACGTTGCAGTTAAGAGGATAGATACGAACGCTTCTGGAACCAGCTTCTCCCTTGCTAATTGTAGCCACAGTTGAATAAGCTTTATTGAATAAAGACGCTACATCATAAGGAGTGATACTTTTCATCAACTGCGTCTTCATAAATAAATTGCACTGATTTCTGTATTCGGCTTTCAGGGGCCCGTAGAAGACCACATCTAATGGCTGTATTTTATGTGAACTGTGTGGTGGAATTGATACCATAACAATGTGATTTTCTTTGCAAAACTCGTACGACTTCAAAGAAATATGGCTGGAGTGGTTGTCTACAATTAATAAAACCGGCTCGTCTTTCGTGGGTTTAGCGTGATTTCTAAAATGCGTTAACAAGTCACAAAAAATATTTTCATTGATCTGGCCATTCAGTAAACATTTATAAAGAGCTTCTGCGGGTCCATCTTTTTCCAGGAGGGGGCTTAGTCTCTTTCTGGGGAAGATAAACATGGGCGGAATAAATCCCTCTGCAGCATTCATAGCACACATGACGGTAATATTTCGGCCTCTTTCGCCGCTAGTTATCACACCAACTCTTTTTTGTCTTTTGGTTGCGAGTATCTTTCCTGGATCCTGGACAGTTGTGATTCCCGTTTCATCTGCGTTATATATTCTGCTAGGGAAAAAGTTATATTTTGACATCACTTCTTTCACCAGTTTATGAAATCTAGCAATTTCATCCTTGTTGAAGCCAGTCAGACGATTTAGACTGGTGGACTCAGCTTATCGCACTGATATGGTGGGATTGCGTCTGATGAAACTTCTCAGCCAGTATTTGCCAGCCAGCCTTTGCATTGCGTTAAAATTATGTATAATATGGTTTCTCTCAGCAAACTCAAAAACAAACCTTCTTAGTTCTTTTGTGGTAACACCGTAAAAAATGGACGCCAAGTGTTTAATTTGATTAGCAATTTCCAGTTTCTGTTTAGTTGAAAACACAGGTTTTCTTCCCATTATAGGTGATGACTCTTTTTTATTTTTTACCCTTTCTTGTAGCGTTGAAAATGAAATTGCGTATTTTTTTTAAGCTTGTCTTATACTCGTTCCATCCTGAATGTCTTCTGTCGCTTGCTTCAAATTATCCCTGCTTTACCAGTTAATCTTTTTCGATTTGGAGACATCTGTAAAGACAATTGAAAATGAAATAACCATTAACATAAACAGTAGGTAATGCCGGTCACTTGACCGGTATTACCCACCTGTGTTTACCGGCATTACTTGCCTGTAACAATTTTTCTTATGGGTCTTTTCTTTATGACAAAAACATGTTTTTTATTCTATCTTTTTATAGGACACTAAAGAAAAAAAGTCAACCTTTATGTATCAACTAAGTTTTTATGAAAAGAGGGAAGGATTTTATCTCCAAACCTTATTAACGTAAATCTTCCATCAGAATTGCCGAAAGCACGTTGTGATCTGCACCGATCAAAGTTTCAACACAAACTGAATATCAATCTGCTGTCGAAAATCGTAGGTCAGCTGGCATATTTGAGGCCACATTGCATTGTTGCCAAATCTAGTAATAATCATTTTTAAGGTCTGACCGGCATTGTCCATCTGACCGGTATTTGCCCACCTTACCCTAGTAAAATATGTACTAACGACCACTATCAATAAATTGACCTCTTATCTAGTATCTGTTTTAAGGAATAAACAATTGTTTCAAATGTTTCCTTCACAAGTATAAACAAAATATTTTGAACTACTTGAGAGTTACATGCAGAAAAGGATACTGGTAACTTATGCTATCACACATTGCCCTAAGCGCTTGGTTCATAATGCGTGCCAACGCGGTATGCATTTTCACAAGTGCTCACTCTGGTTATCATCAGTGTTTGGTGGAATCAAATTCGAGGGTCAACTCCTTGTATTGTGAGTCATAATGACTAGCTAACAGACTGCTCTAAGATGTTAACCACATTTAAGTATCAAAGTGCGTTAAAATTCACCACTTTCTCCAAGTGTTTTGAAAAAACAGTGATAATATACAGGGTTACTACAAAAGAATCATCGAATTTGACAAAGCTATAATTCGGAAAGTATCACAGATACAACAATAAATGACAAGTATATAGCCAGCGACAACCTCTACGTTTGAAACGCGCGCCTGTGGAGACAGCTTGTCTTGCGTACGCCCACGTAATTTCCGCAGTAATCAAAATGGCGACTACACAGCACAAAGCCTTTTGTGTGCTAGAATTCGCACGATGTTCCTCGGTTGTTACAGTGCAACGTGCATTCCAACGGGAATACAAAATTGATCCTCCAAGTCATCAGAGCCATTCTACGATGATATCGACAAATAAAGACCACAGGTATACTTGTTAAACGTAAAAGCACCGGAAGACCACGAGTGTCAGACGAAACAGTGGATGCTGTTAGACAATGTTTTGTTCGTTCGCCACAACAATCTACCACTTAAGCAGGCCGTGCACTTGGTATTCCACAGCAAACTGTGTAGAGAGATTTGCAGAAGTGATTGTGATTCAAACCGTACCGTGTACAGATGGTGCAAAGGTAACGACAAAAGGACTGTGCCAATCGAACACAGTTTTGTAATAACATGCAGGAAGCAATGAAAGATGACGGATTTGCTAACTGTATGGTGTTTGGTGACAAAACGACATTTCATTTAAGTGGCAAGAAGAACCGTCACAATATTCTGATATGGGGCACGGAAAATATATATGGAATTGTCCAACATGAGAGAGATTCTCACAAATTCAATCTTTTTGGTGTCGGATCCAGCACAAAAGTTCATGGACCATTTATCTATTATGAAAAAACTGTGCGGGTATGTCGTGCCTCGATATGTTGCAACTGTGGTTATTTCCTCAACTGATGTCTGATTCTAACAACTTTATATATCACACTGGCATCATGAAGTGCGTCGGTATCTAAACGAGGAACTCCCTCATCGTTGAATAGGCCGTTGTGCTGCAGATTTGACATTGTTTGAGTGGGGTTGAGTGAGTATTCTGCAGTCGAGATCTCAGCTTGGAACTCAAATTGCGTCTTATGAGATGCTTTGTTCTGTCAGTGCTGTACTATGGCATGTAATCATGGACATTAAAGAAGAACGATGTAAATAAAGTAGAGGGATTTGAGTTCTGGGTGTATCGCAGGATTTTGAGAATCTCATGGGTACAGAAAGTCACTAATTCCGAAGTGTTAAGAAGGATAAAACAAGACAAGGAAATTGTCCTAACTATTAAATAAAGGAAGCTGCTCTACCTGGGTCACATTATGAGGGGGGACAAATATCAACTGCTCCAGCTCGTTGTGCAAAGAAAAATAAGTGGAAGAATATCAATAGGAAGGAGAAGACATTCCTGGTTAAAAAATCATCGCGAATGGTTCAACGCCACCAATAGTCACCTTTTCAGAGCAGCGGTATCCAAAATACGAATAGCCTTCATGATTGCCATCCTTCGGAACGAAGACGGCACTTGAAGAAGAAGAGTGGCCTCCCAATTATTCTGATATTACACCGTGCGATTTTTATTTTTGGGTGTATATAAAAGACACGGTTGTCGTACCACCAATACCTACAATACTGTCTGAGCTTAGAAGACACAATACCGTTGATGTTAACAGTATCTACCTAGATACATTCCAGCGTGTATGGGCTGAACTGGACTATCGTTTGAACATCTGTCGTGTGACTTAAGTATCCCACATTGAACATTCGAAAAGCGCTTAAACTTTAATGTTTTCTCTGTCTACCAACATATAACTTACCATTCTAGTTGTAATATTAAGTGAAATATAGGTTTGTCAAACCCGATAATTGTTTTGTCGTAAACCTTATTTACTTCAGCCAAACGAATTACCAATCCATTAATCAAAACATTTTTCAGATGAATATCCGTAGAAAGCCTTCCCTCTTTTGTCTTGTGTCGAACCAATTGTGCTTGTCCGATTTATTTGTTGAGTTATATTGGTAATAAATTCATTCACAAATGTAGAAAATTCATTCTTGAGATATGGAAAATTCAATGGCTATAACTTTTATTCATAAAGACGATTCTTCGTACGTTGATGGTCAGTCGCGTAGCGAAGCTTTCACCCAATCTCAACGGCTTTCCATGTTTTGCGTTTTTGATGAAGTCGATGATCCTTAAGTCTCATGAAATATTTATGGCACACTGCGCATTGTAAAAGTAGCAGAATACATTTAAAATGAGCTGACCAAATAAGTCATTAAAAACTAGCTGAACTTTAGATGTCGCTCAAACCATGTGTGAGTGTTATGGTTGTAGCAACTTACTGGACAGAATAATTTAAAGAAGTACTAGAAGTTACTACAAAGACGTTACAAAGCATCACAAATATTTGGTTTAACCAAGAATGCCAGGTAATACACTCTGAAAAAGGATTGTTTGGTTGAAGAAAACGTATTGGTCTGAAAATGATTTGTTCAGAATAACCAATTTTTTGATAAATGCAAAGGAATTGAGTGTTCAATTAAAAAATTAAAATTGTTTGAATTGAAATTATAAATTGTTTGCAATTACTATTTGGATTGCTTTCTTCCAAATATAGCAATTATTTAACTTGAAGCATATTTATTTACGCAGAAAACGATTGGTTTGAATTAAACAATTACATTTATTTAATAAAAATTTCATAATAATAAAAATGTTGTTCGACTCAAAGCAATAAGTGTTGAATGAAGAAATTGGAACTGTTTTAAATATAGATTATGAATTGTTTGAAATTAAATTAAATAATTAAATATGAAGAAAATATTTGTTAAAAATATATGCATTTGTTAAATGAAAATATAAAATTCTTATAGATAATGAATCATTTCTTTGAAAGTATAGATGCCATAATGTTATTCTACATTGTTGCATATAATTGGTTCAAAGAATATATTTCTTTGAAATTGAAAAACAATTCTAAATTCTTTGTTTTAAAGAAATTAAACACCCAATCATGGCGCTGAGCATTGAAACGTGAAAACCTCACCCCTCTCGTTTCGTCATAGTAGTTGTTGGACTGTAGATAAGTAAGTAGGTACTTGGTGATGTGTTTATATCGTGGACCGTGCATACGATCAGAGACAAAATTGGTTAAAAGTTCAATTTCTTTATATTTTGGTGTTTTGTATGGATTGTATATGCATACAACGGTTATACTTTGAAATTGAACAAATTGAACATTTACTGCCAAGTCATAGATCAAAAAAGATCTCATCATTAACCTGTGGCCAAGTTATGGATTTACTGGATGTGTGGGATTGTCACACCTAAGAAAGTGTTTTGTAGGTATGTATATATTTGTATTTTGAGAGGCAATCATAGTATACCAGTACAAAACCAACTGGGTTAGTTGTCTCCATAGATAAATCCTTGAATTCGTCTCTGTATGTAGGTACTGTTTAAGTTTTGTGTATTTCGACACGTGTTTATAAGTAGGTACATAAAGAGCTATCATATATAAATTTGTATTGTTTCTGTCCAGGTCAACAATTAAGAATCAATGATTGAATTTTATCCACGAAATTTGAATTATTTGCAGGCAGATAAATAGTTTTAAAAGGCACAGTTCCTGATCATTATTCCTATTCCCGCCAAAAGGGAAAAATAAATGTCTTGTTAAGAACATAGTAATTACCTAATGCCGTACCATTTTCTTAATTAATTAATAGTAACTGAACATTTGGAGGAAAACACACAAATGACGCCAAACGACCAAATAAATGTTTTTTAAATGAAACCAAAACAGGTTTACTTTGAACAAATAAACTTTCTCTCAAATCATTGAAGTTTTGATTCAAACAATGATTTGTTTCAATAAAAAATGTTACTTTGGATGAAACAAAGTGAATTTCCTTCTAAACAACCTATTAGTTTGAAATGAGTAGACCTATATACTACTTGTAACTACAGCCCCATAATATTGGTTCCCACACATTTTCAAATTAATGATTGAATATTATTTATTTATTACCTAGGTATTTAAATATTTTTATCATAAGCTCTTGGATAATTTAAGAAACGAATACTTATATTATTACTTAGTGAAATTTTACTTTTATTAGCACTACAACTGGTAGGTCTGTACTTTTGTTTACATTGTACCTAAGTGTCGAAATATACATAGGGATACCTACTTACTTCTGTCTCTGTACTTATTCTTGTTTCTTGTTTTATAGTCAATTCAAAGGGACACATCCAGAAATTTTATAATATATTTATATCACCGAATGTATGTTTCACAAGTTTTAAACCAGTCTATTTATTTTTGTTGAAGCAAAGTGACATAACAGCATGCGTATTTGTTTGTTGAGCCAACATGTTTTTAAATAATTCTGTATTTTTAGATAAATACTGATTATGTGAAAAAATATATGAGCCAAGAACAAAGTATGAATATTAGTGGCCGTTTATGAGAAACGTAATCATTTACTGGAACAATCAGATGAACTCTTTAGAGAACAGTTGAAGGATGTGAATACAAGTTCTGGTAAGTTTCATATGCATAATTTCAACTGTAAATTATACAAGTTTATTATATATTTTTGCAGATTCAATACGGTTGTATTTGTTAGCGGCATCTCGGGAATTTTAATTTTCATTATTTTTTGATTTTCATATGTTTCATGAGAAACATCTGTTTTTGAATATATATTTGGATAAACAAGAATTTGATGTACTTTATTTTTTATCATTTCGTCTAAAATGGGTATACCGTTACTGTTGTTATCTTTTGCTGAATGGTTTGTTATATTGTCAGAGTCGTCTGAGTCAGGTTTTGTCCAGAAGGGTTCAGGAGTGTTTAAATCATTACGATCATTGTTTTCTTGTAGTGTTGGGGGTTGTATTTGTACGTCAGATATAATGTTAACTTTTGATTGATTAGTGTTACTTGTAGAAGGTTTTGGATCTATGGGAATATTTTCAGCAAACTGCTGTAAGAAATCTAGAATATCGTCTTGGGAATCTCCGGGGTTATTGACTATTGATTCTGTTTCTAATGCATTGATAGGAATTCGAGATAAGCAATCGGCATTGGAATTTAATCTTCCCTTTTTATAGAAGATTTTATAATCATATTCTTCCAACTTTAAACGCCATCGGACTAATTTGGAATTTGGTTCTTTAAGATTAAATAACCAAGAAAGAGGTTTGTGATCTGTGTAAATATGAAATTGTCTGCCGTATAAATAAGGCCTGAAATGTTTACATGCCCACACAATGGCAAGCAATTCTTTTTCTATAACCGAATGGTTAATTCCAGATTGATTTAGAGTTCTAGAAGCATATGCTATGGGTTTGTCATTGGGTACGTTTCCTTGGGATAAAACTGCACCTATTGCATATTTAATAGCCTCGGTTGTGAGAATAAAAGTTTTTGAAAAATCAGGATATTGCAAAATGGGGTCATTGGTTAATATCTCCTTACAAGTTTGGAATGAATTAAGAAATTCTTCGTTATGAATAATTTTTGAACCTTTTTTCCAACATTTGGTCATGGGTTTTGTTATTTTAGCAAAGTCTGCTATGAAACGTCGGTAGTAACCTAAGAGACCTAAGAAGTTTTTAATTTCTGTTTGACTTTTGGGGATTGGATAATTTTTAATGATTGAAATTTTGTCTGGGTTAGGCTTTACGCCATTGGGTGTGATTATATGTCCTAAATACATAATTGTTTTCTTTAAAAATTCAGATTTATCAAGTTGAACTTTTAAATTGTGTTGTCTAAGTCTTTCAAAAACAGATTTTAATTTTTCTAAGTGTTCCTGAAGGGATGTACTACATATTAAGATATCGTCTAAATAAACTATGCACGTTTCGTCAGTCAAACCACGCAATACATTGTCCATTACGTTTTGGAAAGTTGATGGACCATTTTTAAGTCCGAAACTCATACGTTTGAAATGAAAATGTCCCTGGGGAGTACTGAAAGCTGTCTTGTCAATGTCTTGAGGGTCTTTTTCAATTTGGTGAAAACCACTTGCGAGATCAAGTGTTGTGAAGTAATTTGCTCTACCTAGTCTGTCTAGTATTTCGTGTATTCTAGGAATTGGGTATCGATTTTGAACTGTTTTCTCATTTAATTTTCTATAATCAATAACTAAACGCCATTTCTTTTTGCCTGATGCATCTAATTTCTTGGGAACAATCCAGATTGGCAAGGAAAATGCAGATGTAGATGGTTCAATAATACCTTCGTCTAACATTTTTGTAATTTGTCTATTAACTTCTTCCCTATGTATTTCGGGAAGCCTGTAAAATTTTGTATAAATAGGGCTATCATCAGTCAAAGTGATTTTATGTTTTATTTGATTGGTAAAACTTAATGGTATTCCGTCACAATAAAATATGTCTCTATAATTAAAACACAAATTTCTAATGGCTTGTTTTTCTTCTTTATTGCAGTGATCAAGTCTGAGATTTTTTAAGTTTTCTTTAAGCTTATTTTGTTGAATAGTTGTTAATTCTGAATCAGATTCACATTCCATGTTTACAAGAAAATTAACTTCTAGTAAGTTTAAAATTTCAATTTCGAAAGGTTCTTTTATATCTAATTTTACTGGATTTTCGTTACTATTTATGATGGTTGTAATTGCAAAATTATTATGAATATTGACCAATGCCTTAGGCATTTCTAAACCTTTTCCTAAGTTTTCGTATTCGAGTATACCTATGCCATTTGTTTCAGTTACAGGGATTTTAACAACTTTTTGGCAACGGCCAGGAATGATAATCGAATAATTATTTTTTTGTACCTTACTATCATTATTTACATTTGATTCAAAAATTAAAGGAATAATTGCTGTGGGTGTTTCAATTTGTTTTTGGTGAACATTTATATTTGCGTTTAATTGTTTTAATAAATCGACGCCAATGATACCATCAAATTTGTCGCTAAATTTGAATAAATAAAATTTATGAGATTCATTTAAGTTAAAAGTTTTAAATAATGGAATATGAGCTATTTCATTATGATACGAAATTCCGTGTGCTGTTTGTATATTAAATGGCTCTTCAAAAATGCAGTGTTTATAAAATTTGTAACCTAAATCGAGATTTATCAGAGACTTAGAACTGCCGGTGTCGACTAGGAAGTTTGCATTTATTTCTTGAATTTTGATATAAGGTAAATTTGCTTTTAAAGCGTTTACTAATATTACGTCTGGCTGTGTGGATATGGGATGTGAGTAAAATCCTGAGTTGCATTTTGAGGATTGTTACATGAGAAAATATCCTGGTTGTCTGTTACATCATTGTTAACATGTGTAGAGAGATGATTATTATAGTCGTAAGAATATTGAGTTTAAAGTTCAGATAAATATGGGTCAATGTTTTCTAGAGATTCTGTTGGGAACTCATTTTGATATTCAAATAAATTTTCAGTTTGATTATTATTTAATTGTTGATTTTGATTTGGATCACTAATGGTTTGATTATAAAGTTCGTTAGAAATATATTTTTGTTGTTTAGGCTGGAATCTTGTAATGCCAGAAGATGTGTCCATGGGTTCTGGTTTATAGTTTTGGGAATTATTAGGTGAATTAAATTGTCTTGAATTATTTTGAGAAACTGGTTGATGATTTTGATTCTGGAATATTGTTTGACGATTTTGGTTTTGAAAAATGGGGTGATGATTTTGGTTTTGAAAAGTTGGGCGATTGTTTTGGTTTTGAAAAATTTGAGAACGCTGGGCTGAAAAATTGTTATTGGGACGCCAATTATAAGAATTGTTATTTGGTTGGAAATTTGGTCTGAACTGTGATGAATTTATAAGAGGTGTTGAGTTTTGTCGAAAAACTGTGGGAAATGATTGATTATTTCCGAAATTTGATGAAAAGTTAGGTGTTGATTGACTATAATTAGGATTTTTAGCTGGTGTAATTCTTATACTAGGTCTAAAAGTAGTGTTTGAGTTTAATTGATTACTTCTTTGAGTAGAATACATAAAGTTTTCTTCCTCAATAACTAAGCTCATTGCCTTTTCTAAACTATCAGGTACTCTTAATCTAACATTTGTTTGAATAGGTAAAGGTAAACCTCGTATATAGGTTTTTATAACTAAATTATTATAATTTTCAAGTTGAAGTCTCCGTTCAATATCACTAATATTACTAAACAAATTTAATTTTGACATAATTAAACTACGAGCGTCTTGACAACGCATGCCAAAGTTATAGGGTGATTCATTTTTAAATGGTTTTAAATTAATTAAATCTTGAATAAGACAATCAATATTACGTTGATCGCCAAAACCTGAATTTAAAGCATCCTCAACATCCTTCCATGTTTGTAACTCTATTCTAGAACCAATAATTATTTGTGCACGTTCTGCGAGTTTGCCCAAGATAGCTTTTAATAGAAATGTATTTAAAGCTATGTCAGTTTAACTAGCAAATACTGATATTTAACTTTCACAATTTCCAATAAATATTGTTAAAGTATGAGGGTTTCCATCATAATAAGGAATAGAATCTAAATATAACTTTAGTAATTGATAATTTACTGAAGGAGTAGACATTTCTAAGTCTAGAGTATTATTTAAACTGTTTTCTATAGGACTATCTGGTTCGCTTACTGTTAAACTTTTTTCTAATAATATTTCTAAAGTACTAATATCTATATCACTCATAAATTACTATCAAAAGGAAATTAAGGAAAGAAAAGTACTTACAAAAGGAAAACTTTAATCATCTTCTTATTTCTAGCTTAATTCTAGTTCTTCTAGGTTCAGTCGATGCGGTACCAAACCCAAGATCTTCTTACTTCTAACTTATTTCTAATTCTTATAGATTCGATCGATGTTAGACCAAACCCAAGATGTAATCTTCGTTTTTCTTTTCTTCTTCGAAGTTGACGATTGATCGGTTCAGAACTATCGGATTGTATTCGATATTCGCTCGAACAAGTCAAATAGTTCAAAGTTCGATATTCACTCGAAAGAAACCGGTCACTAGAATTCGAAATTTTCGGTAAATCGTTGATACGAAAGCTCACGTACTATACGTTAAAAAACTTCGAAAATCCTACTGCGACTGCGCCAATTATATTTCGTCACTTCGAAAAATACTTTTTAAAAAACCAAAAATTACTATTTAAGACATTTATTCTATGAAAGTTACAAACAATCTCTCTGTTTATTATATCATTATTCATTTATATAAGTTTTTGAAGAAATACAACGTAAGCTAATATTATATATGAGTCAGCCATTGTCGTATCTTAACTCGGGTATCATAGGAATGTATAGTTGTTGGGAATGAATCCTTTGTCTTGCGAAATTTAGTAATTGTACAATAATAGAACAATTGCCTTATATCCATCACTTTTGGGTCTATATACAGCTGATCAGATGAATATTTGTATGGTTTATTCAGAATCACCTTTAAAAAACGTTTCTCTGTTATCTCCAATACGTGTATGTGCATGTTGTTTTGATTTTATGAATATATGATCCAGACAGGATTTTTCTCGTGTGGCAATATTAATTGTAGAGCTATATCCGAACTCATTAAGGGTATTATTATATTCAGTTGAAATACTATTGCTTTCTAATTAATTTATGTTTGAATCCCCAACAAAAAGGTACATATCTTCATCATTATTAGCACTTGATTCAAAATAGTATTTCAAATGCGGCCACGTTTGTATCGGGTGACCTGTATACCGCAGATATAACAACGCTATCACTTTTATTAAGTTGGATTTTAACCTGTAGGACGTTAATATTTGGGTAGGTCTCTATTATTTTATAAGTATGGTATAATTACTCTTAATGCACATAACAACACCATCATTTTGGTTGTATTTACTTTCATTATAAATGATATCATAACCTTCAATATGGTGTAGACTTGTATCCAATATATTCCATGTTTCAGTGAAAACAATGCAATCTACATCAGATATTTAATGTTGTGAGGAAAATTTTGAATTCATTCAGATTTTGGTTGATACTACGAATGTTATTAAGTACTATTTTAAAATTTGACAGTATTGGGTGGGCTGATGGTTTCTGTTCTTGATATTTTTGTCAATTCCTCAAGAGTGTGAGACTTGTTATACAAAAAACAAGTTTATCGTTTTCAATAAAACATTTAGAGTATTCCCCTGTTTTACGAAAATGTGTGAGGTACGACTTTAAATTTTTGTAAGTTTCTCTCTCTTTTGGTGTTAGGTCATTGGAAATTGAGAGTTCCGAACCCTTGAGATTTTTAATATTTGTAAAAATGGATTTTGTCTTTAAATATGGCATAAATTCTACTATAACTGATTTCCGCAACGGATGAAAATTATTTATGTCACTTTCATTTATATAAGCATTTAAGTTCTCATCTATTTCAGTGCAGATATCTTCAATTTTAATGTTTGGAATTGGTTTGCTTATACCGAATATAACAATATTGTTAAGTCGTTTTTTCCTACACTCCAAAAACGGATTGTTTGGTTGAAGTAAACGTATTTGTTTGAAAATGATTTGTTTAGAATTAACAATTTTTAATAAATGCAAAAGAATAGAGTGTTCAATTAAAAAATTCAAGTTGTTTGAATTGAAATTATAAATTGTTTGCAATTACTATTTGGATTGCTTTCTTTCAAATATAGCAATTATTTAACTTGAAGAATATTTATTTACGATGAAAACGATTGGTTCGAATTAAACAATTACATCTATTTAATAAAAATTTTATAATAATAACAAATGCTGTTTAACTCAAAGCAATAAGTGTTGAATGAAGAAATTTGAACTGTTTAAATATTTATTATGAATTGTTTGAAATTAAGGATCACATTTATTTCTTTCAAACATGGCAATTATTAAATATAAAGAAAGTATTTGTTGAAAATATATAAATTTGTTTAAATGAAAATATAAAATATATAAAATTCTTATAGATAATGAATCATTTGTTTGAAAGTATAGATGACATAATGTTATTCTAGATTGTTGCATATAATTGGTTCAAAGAATATATTTCTTTGAAATTAAAAAACATTTCTAAATTAGTGTTTTTAAATGGAACTCAAGGTCTGTAGTTAATTCCACAATATAATACAAGTTATTGAAAATTCTAAAAAATTGACAATTGTTTCAATAAATCAATATCATTGTCAATTTTTTAGAATTTTCAATAACTTGTATTATATTGTGGAATTAACTAGAGACCATGAGTTTCATTTAAAAACACTAATATGAGCATATTCCACGAAGTAAGGGTCGAGACAGTCAATTTCATTTCTAAATTCTTTGTTTTAAAGAAATTAAACACCCAATCACGGCGCTGAGTATTGAAACGTGAAAGCCTCACCCCTCTCGTTTCGTCATAGTAGTTGTTGGACTGTAGATAAGTAAGTAGGTACTTGGTGATTTGTTTATATCGTGGACCGTGCATACGATCAAAGACAAAACCAGTTAAAAGTTCCATTTCTTTATATTATGGTATTGTGTATGGATTGTATATGCATACAACGGTTATACTTTAAAATTGAACATTCACTGCTCAGTTACAGATTAAAAAAGATCTCATCATTAACCTGTGGCCAAGTTATGGATTTACTGGATGTGTGGGAATTGTCCCACCTAAGAGAGTGTTTTGTAGGTATGTATATATTTGTATTTTGGCAGGCAATCATAGTATACCAGTACAAAACCAACTGGGTTAGTCGTCTACATAGATAAATCCTTGAATTCGTCTCTGTAAGTAGGTACTGTTTAAGTTTTGTGTATTTCGACACGTGTTTATAAGTAGGTACATAAAGAGGTGTATATGAATTTGTATTGTTTCTGTGCAGGTCATTAATTAAGAATCAATGAGTAAATTTTATTTACAAAATGCGAATTATTTGCATGCAGATAAATAGTTTCAAAAGGCACAGCTTCTGATCATTATTCTTATTATTGCCAATTGGGAAAAAGAAATGTCTTGTCAAAAACATAGTTATTTCCTAATGCCGTATCATTTTCTTGATTAATTAATAGTAACTAATCATTTGAAGGGAAACACACAAATGACGCCAAACGAGCAAATACATGTTTTTTTTAAATGAAACCACAACAGGTTTACTTTGAACAAATAATATTTCTCTCAAATCATTGAAGTTTTGATTCAAACAATGATTTGTTTGAATAAAAAATGTTACTTTGGATGAAACAGAGTAAATTTCCTTTTAAACAACCTATTAGTTTGAAGTGAGTAGACCTATATAGGTACTACTTGTAACTACAGCCCCATAATATTTATTCCCACAAATTCTCAAATTAATGATTGAATATCATTTATTTATTACCTAGGTACTTGAATATTTCTATAATGAGCTCTTGGATAAATAAAAAAACGAATACCTATATTATTACTTAATCAAATTTCACTTTTCTTGACACTACAACTGGTAGGTCTGTACTTTTGTTTACATTGTACCTAAGTGTCGAAATATACATAAATATACCTTCTTACTTCTGTCTCTGTACTTATTCTGGTATCTTGTTTCATAGTAAATTTAAAGGGACATATTCAGAAATTTTATAATATATTTATATCACCGAATGTATGTTTTACAAGTTTTAAACAAGTCTACTTATTTTTGTTGAAGCAAAGTGACATAACAGCATGCGTATTTGTTTGTTGAGCCAACTTATTTCTAAATAATTCTGTGTTTTTATATAAATACTGATTATGTGCGAAAATATATGAGCCAAGACCAAAGTATAAATATTATTGGCCGTTTTGATCTTCTCATTGGCTCAGTTTATGAGAAACGTAATCATTTACTGGAACAATCAGATGAACTCTTTAGAGAACAGTTAAAGGATGTGAATACATTGATCTAGAGAGTGACATACACGAAGCCTTCGCAAATAAACAGAAATGCTTAGCCATATTTATTGATATCAACAAAGCATTCGATACTGCATGTAGAATAAATATACTGAAATTGTTAAAGCAATGGAATATAGATGGACATATGTTGGCATTCATTAAAAATTTTCTAAGCTATAGGACTTTTAGAGTAAGAGTAAATGGTAATCTGTCGACCAAACAATGTCAAGAAAATGGTACTCCCCAAGGCTCTGTTATTAGTCCCACATTGTTTCTAATCGCTATTAATAACATTACTGAAAATGTACTTAAACCAATTAAAATAAGGCTATATGCCGATGACTTAGTGGTATACATGAAAAGTAAAAACATCGATACAATGCAACATATACTACAGAGACAACTTAATAAACTGCAGCAATGGTCAAAACAGTCGGGCTTCAACTTCTCTGCATCCAAAACCAAATGTTTATTATTTTCGAAAAAACATTGTGAAAAGACACCCCCGCTTACACTATATGAAGAAAAACTGCAATATGTAACTTCCACGACATTTTTAGGTATGATATTTGACCAGAAACTGAGCTGGAATGATCATATAAAAAAGTTGATATTTTCTTGTCAGAAAGGTATTAATCTTCTAAGAATACTTTCTAACCGTAACTGGGGATCAGATCAAAAAACACTACATATTATATATAAAAATCTTGTACGTTCCAAACTCGATTATGGATCTATTGTCTATGCATCCACCAAAAGCTATATTTTAAAGAAACTTGATACAGTTCCCAATAATGCCTTACGAATAATATCTGGTGCATATCGTACATCACCGGTGGAAAGCCTTTATTCAGAATTAGGGGAACCATCTTTATCTACTAAAAGAAAGATATTGACATTGTCATATGCTACCTCTATATTAGATAACACTGAGCATCCAATGTACCCAAAAATTCATACAGATGAAATTGACAATTTCGCACAACAACAACCAAGTCCAACTTTCTGTAATCGATTTAGACAATACAAAGCAGATCTTCAAATCAAACATGTTCCTATATTCAAGTTTGAAGAAAAATATCCTCCTTGGCAAAATTCCAAACCAATAATTGACACCACTCTTACATCTTTTAAAAAATATGAACTACCCAGTTTGCTGATAAAAAACATCTTCGAAACAAAACTCATTGAATATAATGACCATTTCAAAATATATACGGATGCCTCGAAAACTACAGTTGGCGTCGGAGTCGCGGTTGTTACGGCAAATCAGAACTTATCTTTTAAATTACCTACCTGCAGTACAGTCTTCACTGGAGAAATATATGCATTGCTACAAGCCCTTAAACTGTCCCGAAAT
This sequence comes from Galeruca laticollis, assembly GCA_963921935.1. Lineage (NCBI taxonomy): Eukaryota > Metazoa > Arthropoda > Insecta > Coleoptera > Chrysomelidae > Galeruca > Galeruca laticollis. The sequence goes on along the minus strand of OY998181.1, from coordinate 46,135,412 downwards.
GCGAATTCTTCCAACATCCTCATAATCACAGATTCCCTCAGTTCATTAAAATCCATCCAGCAAGTTTATAGTAGTCATCCCATTGCTATGGAAATAAAGAAGGAACTCTTCCAACTACAAAAATCCCAAATAAATGTAAAATTTATGTGGATCCCCTCCCACATAGGAATCCAGGGTAATGAAGAAGCAGACCAACTGGCAAAACAAGCAGCAGAAAGTGATAGTGCGGTAGTTGTAAACGCGACGACCATCAGTGATTTGAAGCATACCGTGAAAGAAAAAGCAATAAGTGCGTGGCAAAATCAGTGGCTTGATTCGAAAGCAAAATTACGCGAGGTGAAACCAAGTGTGAAACCCTGGAATATAATACCAAACAGGCGGCGCAACCAAGTACTACTGACAAGACTAAGGATAGGACACACTAAACTGACGCATCAACATTTACTTGCCAGGACAGAAATGCCTCAGTGTACTACATGTTCCAAGCAGATAACAGTAAAACATATTCTGATTGAGTGTCCCAGATATGAGGACGCCCGAGTGAAAAACAATATACCAAACACGTTGAAATCGGTATTAGGACAAAACTGTGACATAAATGTATTAGTTCGATATCTTACTGAAATTAATGTAATCAAAACCTTGTAAAATAATCTTTGTCGCTAATAACCGACATGGTTGATGCGACAATAAAAATGGAATTAAAAAAAAAAAAAAAAAAAGTTCTGGTAAGTTTCATATGCATAATTTCAACTGTAAATCATACAAGTTTGTTATATATTTTTGCAGATTCAATACGGTTGTATTTGTTAGCGGCATTAATACCACCCAAAGGGCGCACTCATATAAGTGGTAGAAGGCAATGGAAGCTATCAATATCAGAATACAGAGATGCTCTATTTTTGCAAACCAAGGCCCCTGTAGACATAGAAAAATTGAAAAAAAACGACTGGATATTTTATATTCAAAAGGCTTAACGGTTTAACCTTATATGATGCTAGTAGGTCCTTGTCTCAATAATATTACTGCTTCTTATGTCATTTTAAATAACTTCAATTATAAAACATCTATATTTATAGTGTGTTGGAGGCTATACAATTTTGTTTTCAAGCCTGTATCATACATGATGTCTAATATGAATTTGAATGTCAGCACATATGGTATCTCTTTCAATGGTATATTTTTAAAATTAGGAACAGCAGCGATCCTAAGATCCAATATACGAGTATAAGTAATTTATTAGAACACATATAAAAGTTTATATTTCCATTATTTTGTATGGATAGTGAATAATCCATAATAAAATATAGTAGCTTGAAAGTTTTCAGAGTAACCTATTTTTAATTTCTTTTTTCTGACTGAAATTATCAGACTCTTTAGTTAGGAAAATATTTTTCGTTTATTTTATGTTTTTTGTGAGAAACAGCAAGCTGAGTGAAGTACTCAATTTAAGTTATGTGATTTTTGATCATTTTGGTTTTTAATTCATTCATGTTTTCTGTGACAAACCCCAAGCTGAAGAAAATAGTATTCTCAAATGAATCGAATATCTAATTTAAGTTACTGATTTTTTAATAGAAAAGTATTTTATTTGTAATTCATCATTTGTTAATTCTACTAGTTCATGTCAACACCGAGTTACATCCATTTGTGGAAAAGTATATATGCAAGCTGCAATAGAACATAGAACTTTTTCTGACTTGAAGAGTTATATATATATATATATATATATATATATATATATACTACCGAAAATCAATGATTCAATGTTTGTGTTAAGTTTTTGTTATATAATTTTTTAATAACTATGTTTGGACAGAGCAAGACTTTCCACTCAAATTTCCTTTTGAGTAATCTAGCCTTTTTGAATTTTGTTTACTTTTGTAGAACTTTGTCATCAGCTGCACAAACACTCTTTAATATGACTCATTATATAAAAATAAGTTATAAAATGATTATTTGATTTACATCGATTAAACTAAAATAAAACCAAATTGAAAAACGATTTTACTCTAAATTAAAAAAAAGTACATTCTTCAATTTAAACTAGCATTTATTGGAAGCAAACCAATTATTTTTCAAAAGTGGGGCATGATTATTTTTATTTAAAAAATCCATTGTTTGAACAAGACAACTCAAGTTTTGATGCAAGAAATTATTCAGGAATTTTAAACAAATGTATTTTTTGACTGAAACGAATCACAATTTGAAAAAAACCGGAGTGGATTTTAAAGAAATCAATTGTTGTATTAAAAATAATAATACTTTAAAGTAAACAACTCGAGTTTGCACAAAAGAAATTATTTTGAAGTTTTAAAACATCTATTGTTCCATTTAAACTTGTAGTTGTTTGAAATAAACAACTCAAGTTTCAAAACAAGAGATGGTCATAACGTTTTAAAGAAATCAATTGTTCATATCAAAATATTAATTGTTGGAAGAAAACAACTTGGAGTTTGGACTAAAGATATAATTTTTCTTAATTTAATCACTTGAATGTTTGTATAACACTACAATTAGTTTGAATGATCCCAATCTCTTGTTTGGAATTTGTAACAAACCGAAATATTAACTTAACCCCTCTGTTTGGTTGACTCTATTCAAACTTCAGATTCGTGTATCCTGAACATATTTTCTTTTATTCAAGACAATATTTTTCAGAGTGTACCAAATTATATATATATATATATATATATATATATATATATATATATATATAAAATATACTAAAACACCTTAAGCACAAAAAGCTATCAAATGTACTCCACGAGTATGGCTTAAAGAAGAATGTAAAAAATGGTTTAAAACAAGAGACTCCTTAGACAACTTTATAGAAATTGTACATTCTGCACTCACGTTCCAACTATAACCAGTAGAATTTGTTTGTTTAGATGACAAAATCAGAGAAAGTGTCAGCACAATGAAGCACAAGAAATTTAAGGAACGAGAACAAAAACTACAGAATATTGGACACACACAACATAAAATTCAATATTCTACACAACTGTAAGTACTTACATACCAACACACTTTGCACCACTATTTGAAAACCTTTCATGAACAAATTTCACAGATAGTGAAATACAATTTTTGAATAAAGGTTTAAAGTACAGCATACCACCAAAATTTACGAATAATATTGGAAAAATAATTGCTACAGAATCAGAAATAGCTTTGAAATCTAATTCAAATAATTTTCTTAATGAGAAATTACAATTTGCCAATATAATCAAAAATATGGAACCGTTAAAGGATAAACATCAAACGAAAAATGACATTACAGTTTTAAATTCAATTAAAAAGAAAGTGGAAAATAATAACCTAAAAATTACAAAATCTGAAAAAGCGAACGCCACTGTCATATTGACAACTAAAGATTATAATTCGAAAATATATAACTTTATAAAATCTAGCGATGTACAAGTTCTTAAAGCAGATCCAATAAAAAAGTTTTCTAACGTAGGAGATATTGTTAATAATTCTAATTATCATTTAAGTGATTACGAAAAAAAGTTTATCATTAATAAAAATCCTAAAACTGCACAATTATATGGAATCGTTAAATTACACAAAATAATGAAACCAATTAGAGATGTAGTTTCTTATGTTAATACTCCTAATAATATATTAGCAATAAAACTTAACAATATTCTTGATAGTTACGGATATACATGTAAATACTCAACTGAAAATTCAATTTCATTTTATGTTACCAATGTGTTTTCCAAAATTCCTCCTGAAGAATGTCTAACACTTGTAGGAAAATTACTAGAAGATGAAAAAATTAATCCAGGAATATTATCAGATATATTCAATTTATTTGATGAATGTATTAATCAAAATTATTTCAGTTTTGACAATAAGATATGTATTTAAAATTAAAGTTTGCCAATGCGAAGCCCCATATCACCAATAATGGCAAACATTTTTATGGACAGGTTAGAAAGGAAAATCTATGAAAGTAATATTTCAAAGACTGTTTTATTTTGGCATAGATATGTAGATGACATATTAACTTGTTTGATAGGTAATGAACGACAACTAGATATATTTTTCAACCACATCATTAATTTACAACCATAAATTAAATTTACATTTGAAGTTGAAGAAAATAAATCAATCAATTTTCTTCATTTAAAAATTCAAAGAGTTGATAATGTACTTGATTATTCAATTTACGGAAAACCAACATACACTGATGTGACTATTCCATATAGTTCCAATCATCCCATTTCACATAAATTAGCAGCATATAATTGAATGATACATAGAGTATTTTCAGTTATTTTGATAAGGAAATTAGTACAGTTAAAGAAGTACACATCAAAATCCAACATCGAATGGTTGTGCAATACATATGATAAATAAACTAATTAATAAAAAAGATCTAAAAGTGGCAATACAACTTATATTTCATGAGCAAACTAAAGAAATAAAAAGTTATAAAACCATCACATATGCAGGAAATATTTCGAATACTATTTCAAAGATAATATATTTAGTAAGAAACACAACAATTTCTTTTAAAACAGAAAGTAACGTGTCTACGGAATTGTTAAATGTTAAAGCAAAAATGTACCCATTAAAGAAGTTTGGTTCATATAAACTTGGAAGCCCAGAATGTAATTATGTATATTTGACACTCAACACAGAACTAGGAGTACTACATATTTGTGATAAGAGACAAGAACTGGATTTCCTTGAAGAATTGGAAATTATAAGACACCTAAGAAGCCCACAATAAGAAGTCGACAATGAACAGATTCATCTAGGGAGATCTCCACTTTCAAATGATCTTCTTGAGTGATAATTGTAAAGATCGGCAGATACAGTTTTCGTGTTTTTCTATATCATTGCTCAGTTATACTGATCTAAGCTTCAATATTCGTAATATCATAACTTCTTCTTTTTTCTATTAACATATATTAAGTCAATCACAAGGTAAGGTCACTTCTTGGTCTAGCCAAAAATAATTATTAAACATCAGGTAGGCATCAAATGAAATGTAACTTCTGTCATTCTGACGATGATATTTAATTTCGATACAATTGTCAAATTTCTTAGAATTTTTAATTATATAGGAACAGTTTTAGTTAAAACAGTAATAAAATCCCTTTATCATAATCACGTGAAGTAGCAATAAAGGAGATGGAACTCAATAAAATTAATGCCATAAATAAGATTCTTCATGGAAGCCGTACTTACAATAATTCTAAATTTTTTTAGGACTCCAGATATGAACGAATTCGTGTTTGGATTTCTAACAGTATCAAAGCGATTTGCTTTTGAGAAATTAATATCCATCAAGCGAATGGAGTTTATGAATAAGGATAAATGTACAAAAAAAATATTGAACAATCTGCTGATTATCAAAAACCCACCAATAATTTCGAATATTCACAACAAATATAAGTGAAACTGTACAAAACAATGAAAGCTCCCTCGTATAACATATCTGCTATCGAATTGTTTTTCAAAATATGTATGTTAGGTAAATTCGTATATAAAAGCACAGTGAATAGTTTATCAACTATATTCTTGTATAAACAAGTCAAGAAGTAAAAATATTGTCAATTTATTGACATTCAGAACTAATATCTCTTGTGTACTCATGTGTGATAAGAAAATATGCAGCTTGGAAAAATCCAGAATTCATTTCTGTGAAATAAAGAAAATTCAAGGTCTTTGTGTTATTTGTTTTTATCCAGGTATTGGTTTGAGTATTGAGGAATAAATAGGAATATATTATACTAGATGAACCTGGCAGATGCTGTCCTGCAAACATTGATCACTGTTTGTTAAATTAAAGCTAAACACCAATCAAAAATACCAGCCACAAATACAATTTTTTTGTTATTATCATTGATGTTATTATCCAATGTTTGAAAATAGTGTAACTACGTATCTAGTCTAGTCAAGTTGATATTCCTGAGAAATAAAGATAATGCTACTAAAAATATTTGTGACAGCTGATTGGATGGGGAATTTTGTCTAATGAAATGTATTGAAATCATTAATTAACAAACAAAAAATTGCAAAAGATATAAATAAATTAAGACGTAGAAATTGTAATATTATTATAAATGTTTATTTAACTGAAATCTAAATGTTATCATTTTTTACTTTAATTTACTGTCATATTACAGTATTAGTATTACAAATTTTGTTGTTTTGAGAATATTATTTGTTCATAATCATCATAATATTTGAAATGTTTAACTAGTTAGTTAAACAAAATTTGTTGTTATATCATAATTAACAGTCCTCTAAGTAGAAACAAATAAATCGTTCCTTACATATTTTACTGTTTATTAACTTACCAATTTGTTAAGAAAAATATAACATTTTCTTTTACTGAAACTTCTAAAAGGTACGAAAATCAACATATATGGCACAATACCGAAAAAAAAATGTTTCGATTATTTATTGCAGATACTGAAAAAATACGTGGTACCGAAGTTACAGCAACTGCCTAATTTTCCAACTAAAATATCTTAATAACTATCTGAAATACGAAAATAAACATTCAATTCATTTTTAAAGAAGATTAAACGATCTTTTACATGAGTCCTTAAACAATTTTGCAGATTTTCTTAACCAGTTACTATGCGTATTTGTTATAAAAATTGATAGTGGTTTTGATTTCTAACTTTTTAAAATAATCCGGTTATCGATCTTAAAGGCAATTTTATTAAATAATCAAATATGCGACAGCTACATTTATTTATTTATAGATAAAGTGATTTTTTTGTAATTTACATACTTTTCCGATGAAGTTTTTCATTCATCTGTGAAACTTTTCCACATAGACTACATTTATCATTTTTTCATTATTAATTTATCAAAAATATTTTTTTTTCCATTTAATACAATTATTTTTCTTGCTTATCTTGGGTATTTATCGATTTCGAGTTTTGTACGATATAATGACCCGCTCCATCCAAGTAAAACTCTTTTTTTAATTATAATTACAAGCTTACTTAACAATACCACTTTATCTTCACAATATAATTGAAAATTCTTGAATGGTAGGTGAAAACATTTTAATTGAAATTAATTTTTGATCAAAAATATATAAGTAGACGGAACATGATAAGTAGATAGCTAAAAACTAACAAAATGTATAGAAATTTGTCGAAATAGTGAATTCATAAAAAATCAATGTATTTATAAATATACAGTTGTAACTGTCACATATTTTATTGCTTAACAACATTGCCATCAAGCTCTCTAAACGAATATGCATTGTTTCAAAAGTTTGAAATAAAAAAACTTAAAAAACTTGCAAACAGCATTATTTTATAAACATATACGCATTGCAACTGATTAACAGTAACCTCAGAATTGTTTAAGGACTGATTTGAACATTGTTTAATCTTCTTTATATCACAAAGTCTCTTAGATATTTTAGTTTCTTATTTGGAAAATCAAGCAGCCGATGAGGCATCGGTACCAAATATCTTTTCAAAGTACAATAAATTATGAAAAAAAAGGATTTCGGAACCTTGCCATATATGGTTGTTTTCGTAATTTTTAGTAGTTTCAGGAAAAAAAAATTTACCAAGTTTTGAAATTGTTCGTAACAAATTGTTAAGATTAAAAATTAAATTTGTAGAAAAATTGACTTTTCCTTGTTACTATGGAGAGGACTGTCAATTTTAATTTGAAAAAACATTTTTTCCTGACTAATTATTTGAACATTTCAAATATGAAAAAACGATTATCAACAATGAACAAATTGATATTGAAATTTTTTTTCTTTAAATCCTGACAATAAAATTGTAAAAAGAATTTTGTTCAAAATATCAAATGAGTCTATTTGTTTATAAAGAATTTATAAGCAAATTCCGGAGAAAATTATTTTATTAATACAAAAACGGTAATGTAACCGTGAATAAAAAAATTCTTTCACAACAATACTTCGATTTTTCATTTTTTGTTAACTAAAAAAGTTATAATTAATAAATTATTGATTTATTTTTATTTTTATGACGTGATCTTGTTAAGTATCTATATAAGAAGGACTCAACTGAGTGAAATAATTTTGGGCCTATTATTTAAACATTTTAGGCTTATTTCATAATGCTACAGCGTAGTATAACGCGACTTCGGCCACAACAACACCCTATTCCTAAGGATATATATATATATATATATATATATATATATATATATATATATATATATATATATATAACAAAACTTATGATTCTTGGGGATTCCGTCTATAGGTGATAATTAAAACTCTTTTTTGCTACCCAACGTTTCGAAAATGTTTATTTTCTTTATCAAAAGCTAAAATATAATTTTGGGTAATTCACTGTTATAGTTAAACCAAATTAGTACTTACTGCAAGGTGAGTTATGTCTTTAAAACTTTATAAACCATGAGTTAACATTAGGTATATTATAATACATCATATTATAATTTTGGAAATGAAGTAGAAATTTGGGTAGTAAAAAAGACTTTTAATGATCACTTATAGACGGTATCCCCAAGAATCATAAGTTTTTTTTTCTAACTGGCCGTCAAGACTACCTTCTTGATATATATATATATATATATATATATATATATATATATATATATACACATATGTCCAAAAGTTTGGAATACGTACAAATAATATATCTACGCGTATGGTGGTTTAAAAACTGTTGTTGATATTTATTCTAGTGCGTTTTTAAATGAAAATTATGAAAAATTTGATTCGTTTTTGTAGCAATTTGGTCACATTAAATTGATTTTGCTACTTACACATTATTCCAGTTCTTGTTTAAATTTCATTCAAGCCGTTTAAAAATGCCTAGAAACATGATATATCATTTCGACAGATCTAGATACCAGATACTACTAGAAAGTGATATCGCCAATATCATTGGCGTCACTCAGAGTGCTGTATCGAAAATAAAAAAATTCCAGGACACCAATGACGTGCAGGATCGCCCCAGAAGTGGCAGAAATCGATGTACAACAGCAGCACAAGACCGGCAGATAACATTGATAGCTCGAAGACATCGTCTGGAATCTACAAGTGGTATATCCAGAGAAATTGTTAGGCTTGAAGGACTGAATGTTCCACGGCAAACAATAACACGCAGACTAAATGCAGTGAATTTGTATCGCAGATGACCCTTACGTGTTCCCAAACTAACCTATCAACACAAAATTGTAAGGTTGAAATGGGCTTGAGAAATGGTACATCATGGTCTTAACTGGAATAACGTGATGTTCTCTGATGAATCAAAAATTGGCTTGGTTTCTGATTCGTGAAGAACACTAGTTTGGAAGGCCTCAGGACGACAAGCCCGACTAGAAACATCCCAACCGCGTGTCCCATTCGAAGGTGGGAGTATTATGGTTTGGGGTGCTATTATGAGTGGCGCATGGACGCCTCTACTGGTTCTGGAGAGAAGAGTCACTGGTGCTGTATAGATCGAGGAGGTTTTGAATCCTGTCGTGCGTCTATTCCGAGGGGCAGTAGGTGATAGATTTGTGTTTATGCACGACAACGCACCTCCGCATCGAACAGAAGCAGTACAAAATTTTCTGGAAGAATAAGGAATATCCACGATATGGTGGCCCTCAAGTTCCCCTGACAGGAACGTCATTGAACATGCCTGGGACATTCTCAAAACACGCATTAAGAAGCGGAACAATCCCCTATTACACTGTGAGAACTGAAAGATGCTGCTCGTGAAGAATGGGAGAGAACTCCGCAAGCCCAGCTCGACCATTTAATCGACAGAATGCCAAATCGACTACAGTCATGCATACAGGCCAATGGAGGAAATACTGATTATTAATTTTATGAAAAAATATTTTTTTATACTTATTTAATTTTAAGTGTAAGTGGTACATTGTAAATTTTTCACTCCAAAAGAATAAATTATTATTTTGCATATTGTTTATCTGACTTTGAGATTTATTTAGTATTGGTCGGAGTTGTAGCAAAATGATGTTTAATTATTCAGAATTTTTTTATATAAAAATCAAAAAAAAGATGAAATATTGCAATATTTCAAACTTTTGGACATATGTGTATATATGTATATATATGTATATATATGTATATATATGTATATATATATATATATATATATATATATATATATATATATATATATATATATATATATATATATATATATATATATATATATATATATATATATATATATATATATATATATATATATATATATATATACATCTTTACGCCTTTGTGCGTCCGTACATTGTCCTTTTACATTTAATCGTGCGTCATATGGTAGTTGTGCGTCCGATATACGGACGCACAGTTATTTTTCAATTTGAACTACTTTTTCGATAGTTTTACATCATAACCATCATTCTCACAAATTTTATGGTGGACGTCAAAATACGCTAAAATGAGTGAATTATATATTATGTGAGTTCCATCAATTTCCGTACTGGCGCTACTTGTATATACACGATGGAAACCAAGCGACTTATGCGTCCGTTGGTGGCAACACCGCAATGTTGAGACGAGTGAATATATCTTTGGTCGCCGTTTCTTAAAAATCTTTTATAAACTTACATAATTTACTAGAACTCTGCGCCGTTATCAGCTATTGACAAAATTATGTCTTCTTGCTGGTTGACGCAGTTTCATTCAGCTTATATCGCTGGGAAGATAATACACTGCAACTTTTTGGGATCCGTAAGAGATGAGACGTGAACGTAAGACAACTAATAACAATGAATTAGTCATTTATGACAGATATATAAAAATTGTACAGGTAACTTTACAGAAACATTGCTTAAAAATGTCATTATGATCTTCGATTTTATCACTAAGCGCTTACCCAATAGTTTTCAAAATATACAGGAAGTGTCATATGAAATTTTAAAGTGTATACACATGATTAAAGATTACGACATTAAGTTGAAGATGTTTATCGTAGTTGTATGGCTCGCCTCATTTTTCATTGATGCGCAAAGTCTCAACTAATGTAATAACATTTTATTATTTTGGAGATACAGGATGCAGGAACTTCGTGGCCAGTGATTTTATGCCAGCAATCGTTCAAATTAGACACCAAGTTTTATATAATTTTCAAGCTGATTTTTTTGTATTATTTAATTTTTTTTAATTTTACAGGTTTTATCTTTAAACATTTGACAGTAGCTAAAAACGACTTAAAATGTCAGAGCATCAAAAAAGTATGTTATAGTGGAGATATAAACTGATTATCTTTCTTGGACCACCCAGTCGTAGACATGTTTTGTTGACGCTGCAACTTATGTTTTTAACAAACATACTTTTTCCTACCGCTTCACGCATATGCTAGAAACAATATTTTTTCTTCGAGCGGATGTATACAAACTAACAAGTTTATTAGTTACCTTTTGGTTATTGTTGTAATCAATTATTAGTTTTTAATGCAAAATTTCAATAATACGAAAAAAATAATAATAAAATGCAATAAATAATACCTTGCGTGCGGAAAAGTAGTATTTAACGTGCGGTAAGGTAGAATCATGCGCCGATAGTTAGGTACAATGTTTTTTGTAACCAATAGTTTTAAATAAAAATAAAATATAAATTCCAATTAATTTATTATTCTATTGACAGTTGGTAACATGATATATGATTTATGTACAAATTTAAATTATTGACGCTTTCCACAACTTTCAATAATTGGATTTATCAAAATGATTTAGAGTGATAGCTGTAATAGTGAATTAAAAAAAGTGGAGCAAACAATTTCTAGCTGGCACTGGCTGGATTCTTTGTATATAAATGACATAACCCTATTAATGCTCTACAACTTTGTCAATATTTGAGTGTAACATAACTTACAAGTTCAGAAAACGAATCCTACCATCAAAAATTTGTTTGAAGCATTAACCTCAATACTACGATATTCTTGTGCAGAGTGCAAAAAATGTATCAACCTATAGTACTGAGACGAATACTTTGATGCATCTACGTACGCCATGAATATTGCAACAGCTTTGAGCATGCTTGTGATATTGCTTTAAAGCGGAAGGAAATTTACTACATAGTTAATGCGGGAGAATCTGAATCAAACTTGAAAAGCTTGATTAATCTATTAAATTCTAACTGGCGTTTCGATACTAGTACTCAAGCGGTACAAGACCTAAACGTTAAAAAATGAAACAAGATCACTATAGTCCCAATGGCCAGTGACTTAAAGACATTCAAAGAATATTTGAGACGAATAACAGCAGATTCAAAAAGAGACTACAAGATAATACTAACGATATAGCAGCAAACATAAATTTGCTAGAAGCCATTTACTGTAAAATAATATTGTTAAATAGAAGACGTCCTGGTGAATCGCAGAGATTGCTATCACGTGACTACATGCTCTCTGCAAATTCCTCTAATTATCAAGAGTTTTCTGACGCAATATCACCGTCTGTGAAAATTGTAATGCAATCTCTGAAGAGACCTATAATAAGAGGTAAGAGGAGTCGTGGAGTTCCAGTTTTATTCAATAAAGACGTCCAAAAAGTTATTACACCATACTTGTTTGAGGGAACTAACGTTAACTTATTTGGGCACCTACGAACTGAAAGTAATATGTGTGGGCATTAGGTTCTAGCAAAACAGGCTAAAGCTTCGGGCGCAAAAAATCCGGCAGCAGTAACTTTAACTCGATTTCAATTTTCAACTTGAAGGAATCGGAATTAGAGCAATTGTCAAATTTTTTTTGCCACACTTCAGACGTCCATAAAAATTCATACAGATTACCAGATCAAGTGTACCAAATAAAAAAAAATTGCTAAAACATTATTTCTCACGGAAAGTGGCACATGTGCTAATTTTAAATATAAATCTCTAGAAGAGATCGAAGTTAATATGGAAGATGATCTTATGGAAGGACACTTGTTAAATGATGTAGATGAAGAGAACGTACTGAACGATATAAATCCACATAAAAATATACAACTTAATTAAACTTCCATATCTACACCAAATTCATCTACTACCAGCGAACTCCTAAAAAAAAATTGTATTCGTATCCCTTGGACTACTTAGCAAAAAAATATATGGAGGCAATACTCCAAACATCATATAAAGACAAAACGACCTCCTAAGAGCCATCAATGTGAACAACTTATTACTAATCATTCTCAACTTTGCCATAATAAAAACTGGCTTAAAATGAAAGTATTGATACAAAATATCTATGATAAAAAGTGCAAATGAAAAATTGATTTACCATGAGAATGTTACTTTAAACTGCTAGAATAAATTGTTTTACTTATATTTAGATTTACGTTGCTTGAGTAATATCATTTATTTTTAAAATTCCTACTTCTGAACTTACAATTGGACTGTAACTATTTTGAATAATCTTTTGAATTTATTATGAGTCTGTCTTTTTTTCAAACATCAACAATATTTTTATAGTGGTTTATAAATTACTTTTTAATAAATCGCCCTTCTAAATACATTTTACGTTTTATTTTCATTATCATTTTAATGTATCCAGTAGTATTTTGTGACTTGGGCATGTTTATTTCATTGACTATATATTATTTAATACTAAACAATTATTTTGGTTTACAACCTCTCAGTTGTTTTTGTTCTGCTACTCTAGGCAAAACTTGAACCATGCAACCTTTTTGGATTGCAATTAGCATTAATAAGCGATTTGGACCCATATATTTATATAAATCAATAGATCGTTTACTCTCCAGCATTTCGAGACAACGCAATTACATATTGCTCACTAATTGTTTATCGAACTGTTTTTCAATGATGGTGAAATCCTCTTGTATAAAACATCCACTACCATTTTCAAATAGATGTTTCTTTCTGTCCATAGAAGGTGAAACTACTATTAAATGTTTTCAATAACAGATTATTAAAACTTTTAATCAATACATTTATTACCATTAAATAGCTTTATATTGGATATCATTATTTTTAGGTTGTTCAAAATGAGCTAGTTGTTTAATTTTACTAAAATAGACATATTGTCGTGGTAAAAATCATTATTTTTTGTATCTAGGAAACCCAAAATCTCTGTTTCTCCCTATATACTCAATAACAGTGCCTTTGGGAAAACGGTCCAGTTTTCACAAAATAGGCCAATATTCTTCACCTTAGCGTCTCATAGTTTCGTAGCAATAGTGAGTTTTATGACTTTATCAAGATATATTATTTCCCTAATTTCTAAATAACATATTGATCACAATTTCTCACATTTATATTTGGAAAGTTCCCCCAGGAAATATTCGATAATGGATGATTTAATGTTTTTATTTCATTTTGAAACTAAGAGGATTATAATTCTTGTTCGAATCTACAATTAAAGAAAATTTGTATGAGAGCTGTACGTGGAAAGAGGTCAAAATGCTTGCTGGGTTATGATAACAACAAATCTTCAGATTTTTTTTCATAACGGCTATCTATCTGATCGTATTATACCTATATTATTATTTTCATGAAAAAATTATTATCAATGAATAGTCTATTATTGAATCAATTAACCAATAATTTGTTAATGTATACTCATTAATCAACTACATTAAGTTTCAAAACATTTTGAGTAGGACCACTACATACTTCTATACGCTATGTATCCTATATGGACATAATATATATAATATTTTAAAAATTATATGATTTGAACGGACGCAGAATGGGGTTCCAATGATATGAATCGTCTATATTTCTGTGAAAAACTTGGCAGCCTTGCAGGGATGTATGATTAAATGTAAATCAGACAAAAACGTATATGTTGGAAGTTCAAATACTTACGGCTGGGACGAGCTAGAAGTACTTTGTAATGTTAAAAATGCATAAATTTTTTTATATGTATAGACTAATTTAAACCGACAATGCAGCTCTAGATGCACAAAAGCGTAAATATACACAACCAAAATATTTAAGAACTTAGTCTTTCGAGGGGACGCACAAATACATTTCCTTGTATGGACGCACAATAGATATCGAGATGTATATATATATATATATATATATATATATATATATATATATATATATAAACAATACTATATTTCCTGCGTCTTTTCATTCTTCCGACGTTTCGGCGTCTCCCTTAAATCAAAGAGTATATTATACTCTAATGATTTACTTCCGATGTCCTTATTGAGATGAACACGTAGATACTTTGAAATTTCAATATACTCTCAAAACAAAAAAGTTTTTTTTCCAAATTTCACCATACATCTTGCAGGCATTTCTGCATCCGTACATATTATCGATTTTTCTGCATCCGCGAATATACTCATTCACCACATATGCAACTCTGCGTCCGATTTCTGGTATTATGTTCATCTTATCTACCTTTCTGCATCAAGCAGTGTTGCCAGATATATAAGCGCCTCGAATTTGATTCGTATTCATTAACTCTGCGAGAGGTATTGTTGATAATCGTGAATCAGTATAACTATATTTTGTGTTTCATTATAGGGTCACCTACAAAGTTATCCAAATTGGCATGAAAGTTAAAATTGCAAAGAATATTCTTCGTCTATATCTATAACTGTGAAATATTTATTCATGATATAATAACTTTTTTTGTGTAGGAGATCATTATTTCACGGTCAAAATTCATAAATTCGATATGGCGGCTCCCAGATGAAAGTAAAAAAACTGAAGAGAAATTTTGTTTACAAATACACTAAAAATAAAAATAAATAAATGAAGAAATACGCTAAAAAATAATAATTTATTTGATTTTTTGATCTAGGTGGGCAAAAATGCAAAAGCTTGCTGCGAATACAAAATGAGTATTTTGTTGCAGAACAAAATTTTGAATCTGTTAACCAATATCAAGATTTATAAATAAAATAATTTTTATTTTCTAGGGAATTTGTTGAAAAACTTGTTTTTATAAGTACCTATTTTTTTTGTTAGTGCATTTGTCTGAAAATAGTTTTCAATTATATCCATTCAAACTATTGAATACACGACACTAGAGAAACATTGCATTGTAAAAATCGTAGGTTTGGTATGCGAAGTTAAATGTTTGGTATATGTTTCAAAAATTCTGATGTGAAAAGGAAGTAAATATTATTTTCCCATGGGTCACATACCAAATGACTATCCCAGGAAAATAACATAAAATAAATAAACGATTCTTATATGAGTGTTCACTTCTTTGATAAATCATCAATTTCTGTGAATATATATTTTTGGAATTAATTTTCGTCTAATCAAACAATGAATTCTCGTTAATCTAGACTAGAAAAACTCTTCAGATTTTTGGGATGTTCTCCCATAGGAATGAGGAAACCAGCTTTTTACTCCAGTTACATACTGTTTGTAAAATAAAAAGTTTTAGAAAAACAAATAATAAAAAATCATTTTATTGACAAGCTTTTATTAGAGCTGTACTAAAACGAATAAAATAAGTCAAAAAGCTTGTCGCGCGAAATGTTCATAAAAGTAGGCATCAATTAATTTCATGGGACAGTGATTGGTTCATGAGTAGAAACTAGTCGAGGTATTTATTTTTTCCCAATTCGCACGACAAGCTATTTGGAACCAAATAATTCAACAAAACATAAGTTTATCATTGTCGGCGATGACTTGAACTTATTTTATTCGTTTTAGTACAACTCACATAAATACTTGTCTCTTTAAAGTTGTTTTATCATTTATTTCAATTCATGCTTTTTAGTTATTGCGCCTTAATCTGTTCATTTCTAATAGAGCATCGTGATTACAAGCTCTTTTCCCTGTGCGTTTTAAGCTATCTGCTAACGACGCTCGTCTCACCAAATCATGCAATCATGAACCGTTTTCAACAGATTCTCTGTAACTTCACTACATAGTAACCTACCATATTGAATTCGGAATAACTTTACTTGGCAGATCCTATCACAAAACTTCATTAATTTTGCGAAACAAATCATGATCTCAGATCACAAAAACTACCACACACCATTTTTTAATAGAATCTGACCATAATTACAAAACTCTTCCTCCATCTTGTGGCCGCCATTTTTAATTTAAGAATTTCGACGAAAATTTCGTATTCTCCGAGTCCGAAAACCCATACATACCAATTTTGAATCGAAACGGAAAATAATCAGAACTTTCGTTCGCCATCTTGAATTTATGAATGTTGACAATAAATTCATAATCTCCGATCCCGAAAACACCCACTTACCAATTTTGAGTCAAATCGGGACATAATAACAAATCTCGTCTGCCATGCTGAAGCTGCCATTTCGTTTTTTTTAACAAAAATTCCATAATGTATTGTAACAGGAATTATGAACCCCTGACAAATTTCCAGTTAATCCGAAGAATAGGAGTGGGTAAAAATTCAGTTGCAAAATTTGAACGAACTAACAAGTTACTTATCTAAATAAGCAAATAAGAATTTATTTAACACATGGTTAGAAAAGCAGGTATTAAAAAAATAAAATATTTCCCCTAAAATAGAATTTATAACAAGTGTTTTTAAATGAAACTCAAGGTCTCTAGTTAATTCCACAATATAATACAAGTTATTGAGAATTCTAAAAAATTGATAATTGTTTCGATAAATCAATATTATCGAAACAATTGTCAATTTTTTAGAATTTTCAATAACTTGTATTATATTGTGGAATTAACTAGAGACCTTGAGTTTCATTTAAAAACACTAATATGAGCATATTCCACGAAGTAAGGGTCGAGACAGTCAATTTCATTTATAACAAGTAATAAAAGTTCAAACCAACATTCATTTTTGTTCAAAGAATTCAACAATATCATTCAATACCGTTTCTTTTCAAAAATATAAGAAGAAATTTTTTTTGGATATATTAAAAAATAGTTATTTATTTTCAAATTTTATAAAATCATTCGATATAGAGAAAATTTCTTTATTTTGAAATCACAGAAACCCGAAAAGAATAAAATGCATTTTGTTTGAATAAATCTAATATGAAAATAGTTTCAGTAGTTGAAATACACTAGAAGTGAAAAACGAGATCAAAAACGTGTTAACAGTAAAACTGAGTTTAAACTGTTGATAATAATAATAGTTTTTTGTTTAAATAGTCCTAAACTTGTAAAATTGCTACATGATGCACGAAGTTCTGAGTGCAACAAATATGCTTTTTGCACATGACACACGCAACATTCTTTTCTGTAAGAAAAAACGTTTCTTTCAAATATGTCATGTTTTAAGGAATATTCAAGGAAACCTAAGTATTTATAGTTACCATTTTCATTGGTACACTCAAATTTGATAATTTGAACCATAAATCAACAAACTTGTCAATATTCTTCACTTCTGTCATTTTGATCATGAATTCTTCAATCCCTACACCAAAAAGCCCTAGGTACCAATTTTGATTAGAATAGGACACTAAATCAAAAAATTCGTTCGCCAGCTCGGAACAGAAAAATAGTTTCTTCAGATGTTTGTGGTATAAACTACCTCCTTTCCGAGCTGGCGAAAGAATTTTTTGTGGATAACAGATTCAAAAGCTTGCTGCACACGAATACTTATATTCAAACTTGAAATATTTCGCGGCAATATTTTGAAACTTTAGATTACATAGTAACGTCACAAATCTGAATAAATTTAATTAAACTTCTTATGAATTTGGACAAAACCTCCATAATCTTTGCCAACCAATCTGGAATAGTATTGGACTATAAATCACAAAACTCATTCGTCATTTTGAGATTTGGAATTCAGATTATAAAGGTCAGCGAGAAAGTGCATTCTGAATAACCCAATTCAAACCCGACGAAAGAAATCAAAACTCCAATATAAGAAATACATGATGTATTTTAAAAGCGACGCTGAACGGCATACCCACTTTTGAACGTCCTTCTGTCACAATGAAATAATAATTCTATATATTAATACGGAAAATAAAATACTACAACATTGCCAAATCTCATGGCCGAAATTTAAGAACTTTCTTCGATTTTTTGCCTAAACGATAGAATATCGAAAAATAGCATTAAATTCTGCGTTACCCACGGTCAGAAAACAACGTTTTTTACAGCTTTGTCAAAAACGGAAATATAGTACTATATATGAGTGTGCAGCTTGAAAATGGCTGTATTTGTAATTTTTTTAGTCTTGAAAAAGAATATAATGGTCAGAATTTGTTTATAACTTGATAAACAATGAAATGATTGATATTTCTTTGTAACTACTGAGAAATGCCAATTGTGATTTCTAAGTAGAAAAAATTCTTAACTAATCATATAAATGATGGAAATATAAGAAATTCATTAAAAACAATGGAAAAATAAGAATGGTTTATTCAAGTCATCATAGTCATAACATAATATGACGAATGAAATGAAAAAAATAGTTCATTTGTCTACAAACCATTTATAAACAAATGACGTGAGAAAATTCATAACGTTTCTAAAAATGGGAAATTTAATCTTTTTTCTAACTTTAAAAAATTATAATAAACAAAATAATCAACTTTTAAATTTTTTTGTAACCTTTTTAGAAAGAAGCGAAAAATTTATAGACCAATTATTTGCCGTACCGGTCGCGCGGAGCTGTATTTTCAGTTAAATCAAAATTATAAATAATGGAGACAGCGTTCCTGGAGAAAGGACTTTTCAATTCAAAATTTCTCCTTCATCAAGGATATTTGATAGTTTCTGAATTATTAGCATAAAACTAAAAGCCTTTTTTCATTTCAATTTTTTGTGTGGTGTAAAATCATTGTATTGCATGTTTCTAGACATAATTTCCAATCAAATCAGCTATCGCTCATATTTTTAGGAGCTTTATCAAGAGTAAACATCTCAGATACACTAAAGGCCACACAGTTGAATTTTAATTAGTTATATTAATTCAATTCTTTGATCCCATTCATGAGGAATCCGTAATCCGCATATTTGGTAAGCCGGATAATTTCAATTCCCACACCTAAAAGCACTGTGTAGAAATGTTTATTAGAATAACACCTTAAATCACAAAACTTGTTCGCCATCTTGACGACGTCTTCTCGAATCATTGAACTCAACCAAAAAATCTGTTTACAAAAATCCTCCGATATCAATAATTCTGAGTAGTACCCATATGTAGTAATGTTATATCAGAAAGTAGTGGAACTCAAAAGTTTATCGGGACAAGCTTTTGAATATATTATTCTCTGAACTGGATAACTTATGTCAGATCTACATCATTAGATCATTCTCATCGCATTTTTTAATGCATACTTATATGTATTTATTTTTTTATTTTTAATTCTTTTGTGATTTCATCATGTTATCCGACCCTAAAAACTCCCGGATACCAATTTCCTGGAGAGTCGGATCATTAACATATAATTAAACCTTTTCGTAACCAGCTTTTTTCGAATGCACTGAAACGGGAAAATAATTCTTTCGGATTTGAGAAGTATGATATTGTGATAATAAAAAAGAATATTGCATGGCATGCTTTTAAATATGTTAATTACAGAATTACTAACGTCACAAATCTGAAGAAATTATCCCTCAATTTGTGATGAATATTAGCAAAACCGTTGAATGAACTTTAGAATTTTGAGAATCAATTTATAATTTTTCTTCTCAAAAATTCTGAAATTCCAATTTGGAATAAAATTGCAAAAGAAACGTGTTCTCCAATTCCAAAACCTCTACATACCAGTTTTTTCATACAATGGACTCAGTAATATACAAAAATTATCCCGTCAAATTTATTGTCAATAGAGTAGGTAGATGTGGCTGAAAATTCGATTGTAAGATTGGCGTATGTCAATTATATAGACAGTCAGATAGTTAAACCGAATGATTTCTTGTGAACATCTGATCAATCTATAATAAATCATTCATGAAACGTAATTCAGGACCTGCACGAAAAATAAATCGTAATAACCTTCAGAACACCTATTCATAGTGATTAAGCAATAGTTGGAGCAAATATATTACTGATAAACTGCACTAAAAATAATCCAATCCGAACCCGTCGAAAGAAGGCGAATTCCAACATAAGAAATACGTGATATATTCTAAAAGAGACACTGAATGGCATATCCACCTATGAACGTCCTCTTGTCACACTGCAATATCAATTATAAATAAAACTACAGAAAATAAAGCACTACAACATTGCCAAATCTCGTGGACGCAGAAATATCGAAATGGTGACAAAAATATACGCCATCCCGATATACGCAGAGCGTGAACAGCGCACCAACTCGGAGTTTGGCTGAACTACGATATACGTAAACTGGCGACCATTCTCACAAATAGGCGTCCGGCTAAAAATTTATTCTTTTACGTTTTGGACCATCCTGCATTTATTGGCGCAAAAAACTTTTCTGCGTCCATATACGGACGCAGAAAGTCGCGGGACGCAGGTATTAATGTAAAAACCACAATGTACGGACGCACAGTTATCGAAGATATGTAAATATATATATATATATATATATATATATATATATATATATATATATATGTACATATATATATATATATATATATGTTTTTTGCGCCATTAAATGCAGGATGGTCGGAAACGTAAAAGAATAAATTTTTAGTCGGACGCCCATTTGTGAGAATGGTCGCCAGTTTACGTATATCGTAGTTCAACCAATTTCCGAGTTGGTGCGCTGTTCACGCTCTGCGTATATCGGGATGGCGTATATTTTTGTCACCATTTCGATCATTCTGCGTCCACGAGATTTGGCAATGTTGTAGTGCTTTATTCTCTGTATTTTTATTTATAATTGATACTGCAGTGTGACAAGAGGACGTTCATAGGTGTATATGCCATTCAGTGTTTCTTTTAGAATATATGACATATTTGTTATGTTGGATTTCGCCTTCTTTCGACGGGTTCGGATTGGATTATTTTTAGTGCAGTTTCTCAGTAATAGATTTCCTCCAACTACTTAGTAAACAAGGAAACAGAAGAATGCTGTCTCCATTATTTATAATTTTGATTTAACGGACAATAAAGCTCCGCGCGACCACTACGGCAAATAATGAGTCTATAAATTTTTCGCTTCTTTCTACAAAGGATACAAAAAAATTTGAAAGTTAATAATTTTGTTTATTATAATTTTTTAAAGTCAACAAAAAATTACATTTCCCATTTTTAGAAACGTTATGAATTTTTTCACGTCATTCGTTAATAAATGGTTTGTAGACAAATGAACTATTTTTTTCTTTTCATTCGTCATATTGTCTTATGACTATGTTGACTTGAAGAAACCATTCTTATTTTTTCATTGTTTTTAATGGTTTTTTATAGTTCCATCATTTATATGATTAAGTTGAGAATTTTTTCTACTCAAAAATCACAATTGGCATTTCTCAATAGAGTTTACAAAGTAATATCAATCATTTCATTGCTTATCAAGTTATAAACAAATTCTGACCATTATATTCTTTTTTAAGACTGAAAAATTACAAATACAGCCAATGCTTTTTTATTTCTTATAAGAAATTTTTATACTTGCTCAACTTTTGTGTTCAGTGGACGTAGAATTCGATGCTCTACAGGAGTTTTTCTCTTAGAGTATTCATTTCCAAGCCGCAGACTCATATATAGTACTTTATTTCCGTTTTTAACAAAGCTGTTAAAAAACGTTGTTTTCTGACCGTGGTTTTCGACCAAACCACTTTGAATGAATCATTGAGTTAACCTCAGTTAACGCAGAATTTAAGGCTATTTTTCGATATTGTACCGTTTATGCAAAAAATCGAAGAAAGTCCTAAAATTTCAGCCATGAGATTATAGGCAATGTTATAGTATTTTATTTTCCGTATTAATATATAGAATTACTCTTGCATTGTGACAGGAGGACGTTCAAAAGTGGGTATGCCGTTCAGCGTCGCTTTTAGAATTTCTTATATTGGAGTTTTGATTTCTTTCGTCGGGTTTGAATTGGGTTATTCAGAATGACCTTTATAATCTGAATTCCAAATCTCAAAACGACGAATGAGTTTTGTAATTTATAGTCCGATTCTATTCCAGATTGGTTGGCAAAGATTATGAAGGTTTTGTCCAAATTCATAAGAAATTCAATTAAATTTATTCAGATTTGTGACGTTACTGTGTAATCTAAAGATTCAAAATATTGCCGTGAAATATTTTCAGTTTGAATATAAGTATTCTTGTGCAGCAAGCTTTTGGTATTCTGGTATTTTCAAGCCAAATCAGGATTCAAATTTATCATATGTATATTCCTCCATTTTATGTCCTTTCATTATATTTTTTATATGTGAAAATTATCAAACTGTTCACTAATTTGAGTTCGACGCTTATTTAAATTGTCCTAAAAATATTCTGCGGAAAAACAAAGGCTTTACTCAGAACCCTGTCTGTTTACAAATTAATAATAAAAAGAATCATCATTTTCAATTGAGTATAACAGTCCATGCCATTAATTGAGCTATAGCCGAGGTAAGTACTAAAGCAAGATCCAGAGTAATATACGAGGTAAATCGAATTAGCATATAATGAAAAAAACTTATTAAATATAATTATCATATACACAGGTTAAAAAAAATATTAATATAATATATATATATATATATATATATATATATATATATAACCATATAATTTAGAAATATTTTTTGTGGGTGCAACAATTGACGTAAAAATCAAACTCCTTTTAATTTAGTAAGAGCCTTTGGAATAGTGTTATTCCTTCAACAGTCACTCTAAAATATATTCAATAACTACATATCAAAAATTAGAAGAAAGTACTTACATTAAACGATGAAAATCCAGAAAATAGAGATAAAATTCTTTATAAAAAATATTCCTCCAGCTCCGCTGTCGGAATATTTTCGAAGAATTTTTCCTCTCGCGCAATTTTTACAGAAATTTCACAAAAATATGTCAAAAAATATTCACCTCTTGTGGTATTACTAGTGAATATAATTATTTCAATTTATTCATGATTTTAGTTCTAATGAAGTAAATAAAACTAAGTGAAGCTTTCAAAATGTCATTACCAGGTACAGTTGCAGTATTGCAAAAAATTGTAATAGTGAATATTTTTGGCCACCTCGCTATTTGGTGTTTAAGAACAAAACATTTTTCGAATTTTCATCTGGCATTAATCGAAGGGGACAGTGATACAACATTGTAGAATTTCCTTATACATCCAATGATGAAGGTTGTATGAAGATTATTTTGATGATGCATTTAGAAGTACATTATACAAAAGACTAAAAATTGCTTTACCTTTTCAACCCTTACATCATACACCACCAAAAGTAGTTGAATATAATAAAAAAATCCCAATGGCACAGGACCAATTGGACAGGCTTATTTCAGTAATATTTTTGCATAAAACCCAAAATAAAAAATTAGTTACAAAAGTAAGAATGTTTTGAGATGGTAAAAAACAAAGTAACATTTTGGTATCAAATCAAAAACAGAAAATCAAAATTCTGGTAAATTTGTTAGTTTTCTTAAATTAATATTTCAATTAAAGTTGTAGAACGTATTAAGGTCTCTGAAAAAGTTCGGTAACTCTTTTGCGTCAAATGAAAAACAAAGGAAATTCAATTTTTTTTCAACTTTGATAGGCCGCCACTTGCGAAATCATCCAAGATTTTGGCCTAACCCATTTTTGTAGCGAGTTTGGTTTCGATCCGTCAAAAAATAGGCCTTCTATCGTGCTTACAAATTCCGTTATAACCCATATATATATATATATATATATATATATATATATATATATATATATATATATATATATATATATATATATATTAACCTTTGAAACTGCATTGAAATTTTTGCGAAGTCGCATCATGCTACTCTCTACGATTGCCCTATTTCATTCTGAAATAAGCCCAATAGTAATACCAAAGCATTTTGAAGTACAGTATTGCCTCTTGAAAGAAAGATTATTGTTAGTAACCATGATAGTCAAGAACTATAATACCGATGGTGATGCAGATGACTGCAGTTTATTAGATAACTCAAATTATTTTTTTCATATTGATGATAATCCATAACCATTCAGTCCCGTAGGTATAGGACTATTTGCAAAAGCCACTATAAATAGATTTATATTATATTTTACAAAATTAACCCCGAAGAACCACAATATGTACTTTATTCGCGGTTGTGTAAATAGTCGCCGTGTTTTAGCCTAAATTTAATTTTTGAATGTTTTCACAAATACAACTAGCAAAAAATGACTTAGATTTGGCAATTCTGTAGATACCTGATTGGTCAGATCACAGACGGATTTACACAGCACTTTTGAGTTGAGTGTGGTAACAGGAGAGGAAGATAGCATTCCGTCTCTCTCGATTATGTGGTATCATAATTTAACTGCATTTCCTGTTCCTATTACATATTTCTGTCTATATTTTTTCCGATGCTGTATAATGTATGTGTTATAACGGAAATTTTTAGCACGATACAGGGCGCATTTTGTGACGGATCCAAACCAAACTTGCCGCAAAAATCCGATGGGCGAAAATATTGGACGTGTTAGTTATAGGGGCAAATTGGCACAGTAGAAACAAAATGGCGGCCTGTTGGAAGTGAAAAAACTCGTTTTTTCCTTTGTTATTTATCTGACGCATAAACTTGATGAAAGATATTGTGAAATATTTGGAGTGGTCATGGGATCACCAATAGCTGCAACTATAGCAAATCTGATTATTGAATATGTCGAGGAGAATGTTATTCAATCACAAAATTGTAAACCAATATTTTTTAAAAGATATGTAGGTGACTGTATAACATGTGTTCCTGAGAATTAACTAAAAGAAATATTAGATACATTTAACGCATTTCATCCTCGTTTAAAATTTTAGTATAGGAATTGAAAATAACAAATGCTTGTGTTTTCTGGATACAATCATAAATTTCGATAAAACAGGTGAAATTTACACAAACTGGTATACAAAAGAAATTTCCTCCGATATATGTGCAAACTTTCTTTGCAAAGCGCCAGTACATCACAAAGAAAATGCTGACAGATGGACCTGTGAAACTGGCACATCCTAAATTTCGAAAAGACAACTTATAAAAGGAAGAGAAATTTTAGAGGAAAATAACTATCCACAATCATTTTATGAGGAGATAGAATAGAAGGGATTTCATACTATATATAATAATAATAATAGGAAAATAAATTATGCTGATACAGTCAAATGCATACCTTTACCATTCAAACATTTATTATCAGAAATCATTGATAATTCTTTGAAAGACACGATGTAGTAGTTGCTTATAAATTAGAAAATACAAACAATTACCAATTCAGTAATTTAAAACCTAAAATTCCCAAGAATGAACAAACACATGCTGTATAGGAAAAAGGGTGTAAAAATTGGAATGGTGTATATATCGTTCAAACTAAACAATATCTCCATAAAAGAATACAAGCCCATCCCAACTCAAAAACTGATGTTACCGCGTTGAAAAAGCACCAACAAATCACAAATTTAAACATGATTATATAAAAATCTTAGATAAATGAACATAGTCAAAAAAACGTACAAATTTAGATATGATCAGGATAAAACAAAATAAAAACGTGTGACAGCAATATAGAGTTGAATTTTTGGATCTTCACCCATGCGTCATTAATATCTGATAACACAACCGACAAATGTCAAATTATGTTCTTCTGTTCTTTACTATTAATAGCAAGACAGGCCACTTAATAATTATGTCGGTAATGTTATCAGATATTAATGACGCACGGGTAAAAATCCAATTCCACTGTATACATATAACGATTTAATTTAAAATTCAAAATTAAAGATATTACAACAAAAATAGACATCTAAATAACTGTTGCATCCTTACAAACATATCCAATCTGTAGAAAACATGAAATGAATTAATACTTCTCCATACAGTATAAACTTTCAGAACTCATTAAAAAAATTGTCACATCAGAAAACATTAAGAAAACACAACATCCATGAGTTGATAAACGATCATTTATTTTAGATACTAATTCTAAAAATTGAATGTTTTCAATTGTATAAGGTCATATATTTTTTTAAAAAAAAAGCATTGAGAAAACAAAACATCCATAAGTTGATATAGTTGATAAGTTGAATGTTTTCAATTGTATAAGGTCATAGGTTTTTATAATGGTATTTTATCACTTGTTAAAATAATGTCAGCACTGTAAATATTTATGTAATTTGGATGGATGGTTCAGACGGGGAGGCTATATGTGTCTCTGTGTCGATGTTCTTTGTTGTCTCGAAAACTCGGGATGTTCCAATTGAAGGCACAAATGTTGCGTTTGGTTTTCCTGATGAAATACGTTGTCTTGTGTTTTCCCATGTTTCGTTCAACAGCTTTGCTCCCAAGTTTCCCACTTTTATTTGGTTATTACGTACAGAGGATGGCTAATGAGCTAGAAACATGCATATCTGCGGTTACTACTCTGTTTCAGTAGCCCTCTCATTGCGTGAATAACTCAAGAATCTCTTTATTGTCTTTGTTCACATATCACGCGATATTCGTACATCTTGTTTATTATATATATATATATATATATATATATATATATATATATATATATATATATATATATATATATATTAACATAGAGTGAAAACTGCAACACCCTGTATACAGAATTATTAACATATGTCAAGTAATTAAAATTTTTGGAATTTGAATTTTTTTTAAAATGATCTAAAAAGGAGACAATCTGTACTATTTACTATTCAATAGAGAAAGCATATAAAGGATCTAACTGTATGATTACAGAGAAGAATTCAAATAAGTTTTATAAGAATATAGGTGACATAAAAACAACTTCCATATTTAAAAGAGAGAATTTTAAAACGTTTGTTACGTATGAATGAAAATAATAACCCTTTGTTCTTATTGTCAAAGTAAATTAATGTTGTGATTTGTTTTAAAGAAGTGAATATTAGGGTTTGAAGGAAGTTTTCAATAAGATTGTATAAGTATTTAAAATATGTAAATGTAGGAAGTAAACTGAAAAACATTAACTCTATGGAATATGACATTTGTTGAACGATTTGACATTTTGAATAAATAATTTAGAAAACAAGAACTGTCATTTAGTAAATTTAATGAAATACAAATTAAGGAAGAAATATATGAGTTATAATCGTTTAAGAGGCTCAAAACAGAATGTTTTAAAATGATGGATGGACAATCCACTATTAGGAATGAAATCTTTCAAATAAGAATTTTGATAACCAATTTTGATTGGTGGAATGCTTTTAAGATATATTTATCAGCGACAAGTAGGTTGCTAATAATAATAAACAAATTGAATGGGAACAGTTTGTTGATTATACAGTCTATTGACTAAGTACTTTTTTTTGGGTAGAAATTTTGAAGAAGCAACATCTTTTGGAGAAAAATTTTGAAACTTTAAAAAAAAAACAATAATTTGGCATTCTAAATCTGAGAAAGAAATACATTATACTTAAAAGCTAGAGTAATATATTAAAGCAAGCAGAATTACACATTATAGGAGATTGGTAATTATATTTGAATACTAACCATAAAATTTATAGATGTAATTAAGTAAAATATTTTATGGTGGAACGGTGTCTCCACCATACCTTTTAGAAAGCTTTGGATTATATGATTTGATTTAAAATGTATTGATGTGGACGAAGTATAGCACTGTTTCTGGATATTATGCAAGCTGGACAAATGGTATGGTATTTTCCAAGAGGTAACCTGAAACAAAATAAGAAACATTTATTGATGTGCATTAATTGAACTATACAGTGAAAAAAGGTATTTAAAACTATTCAATCATATAAAAAAAGGTAGAGTAAACTTACCCATTTAGTGCAAAGAATTGAACTTTGATGTTAAACAGACGCTTATGAGTTTTATCTTCCGCCATTTTCCTATCATAGACGTTTATACAACGGATTTCGTATTATAAGATTTGTGTTAAAGTTCCCTATTTTGAATTAGATATAGAAATTGTACTTCATTGAGTGGATGACTTTATTTTAATGAATGATCATAATAGATAATAGGTTTTCATTAATTTATGTCCTTGTAAAAGAATAATGTATTTGTTCCTATAGCATTAAAATAACGTTTTTCTATTTGAAGAACATTGTGAAATGGTTTTCTTGAGATTTTTCATTTATCTATGGTGATTGCTCCATCTAGCTTAAACATTTGGTAGCTTTAAACTGACATCTATGAACCGTGGAGAGGTTCAGCATTGAACACAGGACCGTCTTTAGAATTTCTTTGGAAACAATAATAAAACAAGTATATTTTGATAAACAAAATTTTTATTGAAAGGTAGGAATGTTATTTGAATTTCAGGCGCTCATATTAGGAATTGAAATTATTTTTTTTACATCTGAACCCTACTCTGAGATTAGAGAGTTTCTCATGCAAAGGAATAATTATTTTACAAATAAATCTTAAATTTTATAATATACCGGGCAAATTAGAAAGAATATATTTATGCAAATTTGAACATTAAAATTTCTCTCACCTATTCTCTTATACCATTTATACAAATCACAATAACTTGTCACCGCAACGTGGGGCTAATATAGAAATTTTGTAAATAATTATAAAAAAGCATTGAAATAATTTTTTTTTGACTGTATTGAAAAAAGATTAAATACATAAAATGGAACGATAAATGACATTAAGGGACGGAAAGCAGGTAGGAGTCGAAAGTAGGTCTGATGAAGAAAGAGAAGAAAGGAGCAATGGTAGAGGAGATTTTCAGGTACAATATTTGGAACAGGGGAGAGAACATTCGGAAGAAGACATCGCAGAACAAGGTCAGGAAGAAGAAGATGCACCATTGTCAGAAGAAACAGGACAAGGGGTCAAACAAAAATCAAAAGAGAAAGAGGATATGGACGTGATGAGTATGCTCCAAATGATGATGAAAAGAATGGATCAAAATAACGAAGATATAAGGGGAGATAAGAATAAAAATAAGGAAGAATTGAAACAGGAAATGAATATAAAGATGGACCAGAATAAGGAAGAGATAAAACAAACTAAGGAGCTTATAATAAAATTAATGGGAGAAAAATTGGGGCATGTTGAGAAGAAATTGGAGGAATCAAAAACATACATGCAAAATAAATTAGAATCCACTGAACAAGAAATAAGAGGAGAAGTTATAGGAAGGATCACGGAAATAGAAAATTTACAGATCAACATAATCAAGGAAATAGAGGAGAAGGAAAAGGATTTCAAAGGAGAAATTCAAAGAGAAGTTAAGGAAATCAAAATGGGATTTCAAGACACCCAAGAAAGAATGGGAAATCTAGAGGGAAAATGGGACAAAACCTTGACTGAATTTCAACAAAATGTTGAAGAAGCATGTAAAGAGAAGCAAAAGCTGGAGGAAGTAAAAACAGGAAGGAAGATTAGGGAAATACAAAAGGAAATTGAAGTTATGAAAGGAAAAATTGAACAAACTGGAAGTAGAATTTTCAAGGAAGAACAATCAAAAGAAACACTGGAAATGACAAGAAATTTAGAAGACATGGAAGAAAGATTATTTTATTTACAGCAAAAACATGACCAAAGAGAATATAGGAATTTTCAAGGAGTAAGAAATGGAGTGATGGAAACAAAGATAATAAACAATTACATTGGAAACAGAGGGGAACACCAATTTGAAGGAGATAATAGGAAAATACACCCAAAGGTATTCATAAAAATTCTAAAGAATGAAATAAAAAATATGCAAAATAAAGAAGACATAAAGGAAATGATAAGAGAAAACCTAGACAATCATGCATTAGTATGATACACAAGTAAAGAAGACGACATTAATAATTTTGAAGATTTCGAAGAGCAGTTTATGAAATATTTCTGGGGAAATAGTGCTCAAGCAAGAGTAAGAGAAAAACTCTACTCAGGAAAATATGAGACAGGAAGAGGAAAAAGCATGAATGATTATGCTATGACAGTATTCATGAATGCGAAATGCCTAGACCCACCCATACCAGAGGAGGAAATAATAATGTTTATATCTAGGCATTTTAAATGTGAGATAACTGAGACAATCGCTATTCAGAATGTTAAGAACATAGAACAACTAAGTAGTTATTTGCAAAGATTAGAAAGAAACAAAGTGGATAATAATAACTATAATAGGAATAAAAATAATAATAGTAACAATTTTAACAGAAACAATCAATATGATAACAATAATAACAATTTTAATAGAAATAGTCAATACAATATCAACAATAACAATAATTATGAGAATAATACCAATAATCAAAATAATAGAAGAGACAATTATGAACAAAATTATAATAGAACAAATAACATGAATAATAGAAATTATAACAATGGATATAACAACAGAAACAATAATTATAACAATAATTCAGGAAATAAGAACAATTATAACAGAAATTTCAACAATCAGAACAATTATAACAGAAATTTTAGATATAATAATAATAATAATAACAATTATAGAGAACAAAACTTTAGAGAACAAAATAACAGAAATGGACAATATGACAACCGACAACGAGAAGAAAATAGAGAACAAAGGAAAGACTATAGGGAGGAAGAAAGAGGAAATGGAAATGGAGGACAGAGAAGAGTAAACAATATCCAAAGAAGAGAAGAGAGAGTGATATCGGTAGAACCGGAAATAATTATTGAACAAGAGCCCGACCAAAATTTTGGATCGAGCACATACCAAATGTAAGAAATATCATCTGTACATATGAACATCCAAGAGAATACATTAAATTTGAGGAAGATTTGGAATTGGAAGAAATAACGGGATTAATAAAAATTAAAGGAAAATTAAATGAGAAACAGGTAAAAATATTAATAGATACAGGTTCGGAAGCGTCCATAATAAAAACAAAACTAATAGATGAAAATATTAAAAATTAGGAAAATAAGCTAGTCAAGATACCGAAGACTACATTAATAGGAGCAAATGGAAAGAAATTGTGTGAAGTTAGCAGATCTATAATACAAAGTATTGAATTAGAGGATGGGAAAGAAGTTGAGATGCAATTATTGCTAGTGGATAATTTAGAAACAGACATAGTTATAGGAATAGATGAATTAACGAAGTATAAAGCAAGAATTGATTTTGAAAAGATGGAGATAGAATTAAATGGTAATAAGATTGAAATTGAAGAAGAAAATATGGAAGAATTAGATATTGAAGAGGATAATAAGAAGTTATGGAATATAGAAAGGAATGGAAATATGGAAGTATTGGCAATTGAAGAGGATAATAGGAAGTTATGGAATATAAAAAGGAGTGGAAATATGGAAGAATTGGAAATTGAAGAGGATAATAGGAAGTTATGGAATATAAAAAGGAGTTGAAATATGGAAGAATTGGAAATTGAAGAGGATAATAGGCAGTTATGGAATATAGAAAGGAATATAATTATGGAGGAATTGGAATTAGTGTGTGGAAATGAGGAATATGAAGAGAAAGTGAAGAATTTATTAATGGAATATGAGGGATTGATTAAAAAGCAGATGAGAATGGCAACTAATTATGTACATAAGATAGAAGTTAGAGAAATAGAAAATTTTAGAATAAGAACTTATCCCATACCTTATAAATATAGGAAAGAAGTTGATTCAGAAATACAAAATATGTCAGAAGACTGTATTATAGAGAGATGTAACACAAGATATGTAAACCCTATTGTGGTCGTAAAGAAGGCAAATGGTGAATTAAGATTATGCCTAGATGCAAGAAATATAAATCAATACACTGTACCAAAATACGAGGCTCCGGTGAATGTGGAAGCAATTTTTGGGCGCATTACGAATACGAAAATATTTTCTAAAATTGATTTAAAACACAGTTTTTGGCTGATTCCTTTGGATGAAGATAGTAGAGATTATACAGGCTTCTCTATTGATGGTGTGTTGTACAGATTTTGTGTAGCTCCATATGGTATACAAAGTGCTTGTTCGGCCTTGGGGTTAGAGCATTACACCAAATACTAAATAAATTTGAAGACTTTGCACTTCATTATATCGACGATATATTAATCTTCTCGAATGATGAAGAAGAACACCTAAAACACATTGAAATTATTTTAAAAGAATTAGATAGAGCAGGTTTAAAAATAAATCAAAATAAATGTAAATTATATCAGGAAGAGATATGCTTCCTAGGTTATAAAATAGACCAAAATGGGATGTCCATGGATGAAGATAGGATACAGGCAATAATAGAGTATAAGAGACCATCAAATCTAAAATCTCTTAGAGGATTTCTAGGAATGATGAACTATTTCAAACGTCTGATACCTGATTTGAGCATGAAACAAATACCTTTAATAAAGCTTTTGAAGAAGAAGAATAAATGGAAGTGGATTGAGGAAACAGAAATGGCTTTTAATGACTTGAAGGAAGCATTTACTAAACAATTGAAGGTTTATCATCCTAATTATGATTTACCATTCATACTACGAACGGACGCATCCAAAGAAAGGTTTGCAGGAGTGCTATTACAGATACAGAATGGCATGGAAGTACCCATATGCTTTGTATCAAGGGTAACGAAAAATTATGAGAGGAATTATGGAGTATCAGAACTAGAATTAGCAAGTATAATTTTCTGTGTGACTAAATTTAGATTTTATTCATTAGGAGCAAAATTTACGATAGAAACCGATCATTCTCCACTTACAACTATTTTAAAAAACAGATTTGGCGACAGTAGAGTTCATAGATGGGGTTTAATATTACAGGAATATGACTTTGAAATTAAATTCATTCCAGGAAAGACAAATGTAGTGGCAGATGCGTTAAGCAGAGAAAGTAAGGGGGATAATAATAAAAATAAAAGAATTGTAAAAATTGGGGTAAATGTCATGAAAGATTTAGATCGAATATTTTCTTTAAATAGCATCATTGAAGCCAAATGGGATTAACTGAAAAACAGAAACGAAGAGGACAATTGAAAGAAGATATATGGATAAAGAAAAATGGGGAAACAGATTTATTTATAATAACAGAAAATCTAGCTAGAAAAATTTTGGAAAATTTACACAGAAGAAATGGACATATAGGAGCTAGGAAATTATGGTTACTATTCAGAGAAAATTACATTAGTAAAGGTGACCAAAGTATTGCAAAATTGATCACCAGTACATGCCATATTTGCCAATTAGGAAAAAGTAAACACAGGAGAAATGAGAACATAGCAAAATCCATATTAACAACAAGATGTGGGGAAATAATTGCCATAGATTCTCTGAGCAATTTGATACCCAGTAAACAAGGAAATTGCCATATTTTAATAGTGGTTGATTTGTTTTCAAAATTTGTAAAATTATACCCTACAAAAACAACAAAAAGCAAAGTCATAATGGAAAAACTATCAGAGTACATGAAAGAAATTATAAAACCTGAAAATTGTATAATAGATAATGCTACCTATTTCACAAATGAAAGATTTAAAAAATTCTGCAGTAAAAATAAAATGAATTTAAGAACGATTAGTATTCGACATCCATCTGAAAGGTACATAAGAGAAGTGATAAAGTTTCTGAGAATAACTTTGTGGAATCAAAATCATAATAATTGGGAAAATCGCATAGAGGAAATTCAAAATTATCTAAACAATTTACCGAACACAGTAACAATGGAAAGTCCAATTTATTTGATGAAACAATTGAGACCTCAAAGGAAATGGGAAATAAATACTACAGAAGAATTTGATAAGGTATTGGAAAGAGTAAATAAAAATCTGCAAAATAATGCAAACAAATATCTAAGAAGAATGGAAAGAAAAGGAAAAGTTGAAACCACATTTAATAAAGGAGACTTAGTAATCGTCCGTGCTCTAAGGGTATCAGATAGAAGTAAACATGTATGTGCAAAATTGAAACCACCTTTCGAGGGACCATATGTGGTAGAAAATAAAAATGGAGTAAATAGTTATGTTCCAAGATACATAGAAAGTAATGAAATAAGAGGTGTTTTCAATATACAAGATTTATACAAATACAATAATTAATGAAGAAGTAACATATGTCAAGTAATTAAAATTTTTGGAATTTGCATTTTTTTTAAAATGATCTAAAAAGGAGACAATCTGTACTATTTACTATTCAATAGAGAAAGCATATAAAGGATCTAACTGTATGATTACAGAGAAGAATTCAGATAAGTTTCATAAGAATATAGGTGACATAAAAACAACTTCCATATTTGAAAGAGAGAATTTTGAAACGTTTGTTATATATGAATAAAAATAATAACCCTTTGTTCTTATTGTCAAAGTAAATTAATGTTGTGATTTGTTTTAAAGAAGTGAATATTAGGGTTTGAAGGAAGTTTTTAATAAGATTATATAAGTATTTAAAATATGTGAATGTAGGAAGTAAACTGAAAAACATTAACTCTATGGAATATGACATTTGTTGAACGATTTGACATTTTGAATAAATAATTTAGAAAACAAGAACTGTCATTTAGTAAATTTATTGAAATACAAATTAAGGAAGAAATATATGAGTTATAATCGTTTAAGAGGCTCAAAACAGAATGTTTTAAAATGATGGATGGACAATCCACTATTAGGAATGAAATCTTTCAAATAAGAATTTTGATAACCAATTTTGATTGGTGGAATGCTTTTAAGATATATTTATCAGCGACAAGTAGGTTGCTAATAATAATAAAAAAAATTGAATGGGAACAATTTGTTGATTATACAGTCTATTGACTAAGTACTTTTTTTTTGGGTAGAAATTTTGAAGAAGCAACATCTTTTGGAGAAAAATTTTGAAACTTTTAAAAAATAACAATAATTTAGCATTCTGACTCTGAGAAAGGAATACATTGTACTTAAAAGCTAGAGTAATATATCAAAGCAAGCAGAAGTACACATTATAGGAGATTGGTAATTATATTTGAATACTAACCATAAAATTTATAGATGTAATTAAGTAAAATATTGTATGGTGGAACGGTGTCTCCACCATACCTTTTAGAAAGCTTTGTATTATATGATTTGATTAGAATGTATTGATGTGGACGAAGTATAGCACTGTTTCTGGATATTATGCAAGCTGGACAAATGGTATGGTATTTTCCAAGAGGTAACCTAAAACAAAATAAGAAACATTTATTGATGTGCATTAATTGAACTATACAGTGAAAAAAGGTATTTAAAACTATTTAATGATATAAAAAGAAGGTAGAGTAAACTTACCCATTTAGTGCAAAGAATTGAACTTTTATGTTAAACAGACGCTTATGAGTTTTATCTTCCGCCATTTTCCTATCATAGACGTTTATACAACGGATTTCGTATTATAAGATTTGTGTTAAAGTTGCCTATTTTGAATTAGATATAGAAATTGTACTTCATTGAGTGGATGACTTTATTTAAATGAATGATCATAATAGATAATAGGTTTTCATTAATTTATGTCCTTGTAAAAGAATAATGTATTTGTTCCTATAGCATTAAAATAACGTTTTTTTATTTGAAGAACATTGTGAAATTGTTTTCTTGAGATTTTTCATTTATCTATGGTGATTGCTCCATCTAGTTTAAACATTTGGTAGCTTTAAACTGACATCTATGAACCGTGGAGAGGTTCAGCACTAAACACAGGACCGTCTTTAGAATTTCTTTGGAAACAATAATAAAACAAGTATATTTTGATAAACAAAATTTTTATTGAAAGGTAGGAATGTTATTTGAATTTCAGGCGCTCATATTAGGAATTGAAATTACTTTTTTTTACATCTGAACCCTACTCTGAGATTAGAGAGTTTCTCATGCAAAGAAATAATTATTCTACATTTAAATCTTAAATTTTATAATATACCGGGCAAATAAAAATTAAATATCAACAAAACTAAACTAAAAATAATAATTCATAGTATTTAAACTTTTTAAACATTCTCTCTCTCCCCAATTCTATCCACAATAACATATCGGCCCAACGTAGGGCAAATTAGAAAGAATATATTTATGCAAATTTGAACATTAAAATTTCTCTTACCTATTCTCTTATACCATTTATACAAATCACAATAATATATATAAGATGTTCGAATAGTGCGTGACATATGAACAATAAGTAACGGAGAGATTAGTGGGTATTGCACGGTTACCACTCTTTTCAGTAGCCCCTTCTTATATTTGCGTGCAATACCCACTAGTCTCTTCGTTACTTATTATATATATATATATATATATAAATAACGGAAATATTCATCCCCTTATTAATTTTCTCTTTCATAGTTCGAATTAAATGTATGGTTCAATTATAACAAAGATAACATGACCCTTAGCCTCTTTAATCATTCTCAGTGACATAATGATTGCATTCAATTTAACATGAATAATATAGGTCAAATATACTCCCATATTAATTCTGTTGGATCTTGAAATGATTGTCCTCTTCAGTTCAAGGTCTCTATTGATTCTCCTAAATTTATCGATAATAATAAATTAGTACTGTTGATTGCTACCATTTTAAATTACTAAACTATCAGATCATGAGAAATTACTTTTTGTTGGCTCATTAAAATTGTACTTACCGACGATCAGTATAAAATGTGGCACACTTCATACAATTTGCTCTAAGTGGAAATAAAAAAAATGCAAACAACTTTAACACGCAGACGAATGAAGGTTATACCCGTGTGAAATGAAAAAATTGAGAAATATGATAGGCCGACAGCTGAGTGTAATTATTTTGCACACAGGTCGAAGATTATCGATGTCTACCTGACCTTTTAAGTTTGGACTTTTGAACTATTAGCAAGTGGAAAACCGAATTGGGAAGTATTATTGAATTTTTTGTAATTGTGAGTCTCATATGCAGAAAAGTTCAAACTTCGTATCAACTAAAGAACATAAAATGATCAACAATGGTCTTCGAGAACTTTAAAATTGTAGTGGCTCTATTATAAATTTTATTTCAAAAAATAAAAACTAACTCTGCGTTTTATGTAGTCGTCGGAAAAATATCGTGTACAACATGTGCTGAAAATCTGATTTCATACTTGTTTGTTCAAGCCATTCGCCTACGGATCGTGGCTCAATTCTGCAAACTCTTGTGAAATCTGTTATTTTCAACATTTGTTATACAATATACTATTGCCAACGATTAGAATTATAAAGATCGAATAAAATGATATCCAACTACAAAATTAATAGTTTTTAAATGAAACTTACTGTTTCTAAATAATTCCACAATACATTGAATAAAAAGTTGAAAATTATAAGAAATATTATTTTCTTGAAATTTGTTCCATTGATCAAACAGTATATGTATCTTGGCACAGAACTACAGAGTTTGACTTCGACATTTTTTGCTAGAACTTAAAATGTTCTTCATCCAGGATATCCCATCGTTGGACACAGTGTATTTGACTCTAACATTTTTCGCTAGAGCTAATAATGTTACCCCTCCTGGAAATGTCATCCTTGAACACATCGTATTAAAAATGCCGACGTGAAATCGTTTGATGATGTACTCTACTGCTATCGGCACTATAATACACACACACACACACACACACACACCCTCTCACACACACACACACAGCTTACTCGCGAATGAGATTATAATATTAAGACGCATTGACAAAACTACCTTGTATTTCTTGCTTGTCATTGAAGACCTGTCTATATTACAGTTCACTGCGCTTCTCCAGAATCAGACGAGTTCAATATTGTATTTTCATAACAGTAAATAGTTATGCACCAGGGATAAATTTTTTTCCTAGTAATCAATAATCTTATTTCAAGACAATGTCTTGTTTTTTCGAAGCTGTGATTCTAATGACCAACTTTCATACCAGCGAATTGGTGGTGTTCCATGGGGTCTACTGGTATCCGATTGCAATTTTTACAAGTTAATCAACGTCCAACCTATTTAGATTATCTCACCATGCTCTTCTTCTAGTTTAGCCTTTGTTACTATATGTGGAACAACACATGTCATTCTTTAATTACTCCTTGTTTTGTATCTAGGCATTTTGCTAATGATTGAACGCAACATTTTCACACTGTTTGCAGGGAGAATGCTTCAAAATTGATGCACAAAAAACCTAAGCGATGATTATCGACAGATCCAGAAATAACCAACCGGAGATACGAAATGTCGCAGGATATGAAGTAGTGAGTCGTTTCAACTACTTAGGCTCTGTGGTCACAAACAGTGGAGGGTGCGAAGGAGAAATACGTCGAGGCCTTGAAATGGCCAGATCAGCAACGGCCAAGCTTACTAAAATCTAGAAAGACATTGACATAACTAAGAACACCAAATTACGTCTGATACGGGCGCTCATGTTTCCCATCGCTACATACGAATCAAAGAGTCAGACATTAGACGTTTACTATCCTTTGAAATGTGACTATATCGCAGAAGGCTGCGCGTACCCAGGACAGTCCACCACACAAATATCTCAATATTAACAGAACTCAACATCACCTCTAGGCTCACCATAATTATTAACCAAGTCATACTGATATATTATGGACATATAACGAGACGAAGGGAAGGTGTGGAGGGACTAGTAGTTGCGGGCAAAGTAGATGGTAAAAGAACTCGAGGAAGATCGCCAGTGCGATGGTCAGATCAAATAAAGAACATCACCACCTACTCTCTCTCCGAATCAATATATCATGCTCAAGAGAGAGAAGAATGGACAACTAGAATAAATCGAAAAATATAACGCCACCATATTCTTACGGAGGATAAAGTACGGAGCAGGGAGGCCCCATATAATCATACAGCCATTGGTCACAAACACTTAAGAAATGATTTTCTTGGAAGGCAGAGTAGGACTATTTGTATGAGCATGACCAGCTCCATCACCGGGATCATAAAAACTGATTTTTCCATGTGGAGCTTCATAAAATGAACGGTATTAATTATTAGAACTATTTTTTCCGCACTCTACAAGCTGTATCCTGTTTACATACCGAAATGCGAGATGTATAGGTCTCATTGTACTGCCTCTAGAGGGCTGAAAATAAATTTGGTTCATATATGAGATGCCAAAAATAATATCCAATAATAAAATTGCACTTGCGTACACTTTAGACGCTATATCGTGCTAACAAACCG
The DNA here is from genome assembly GCA_963921935.1 of Galeruca laticollis. Lineage (NCBI taxonomy): Eukaryota > Metazoa > Arthropoda > Insecta > Coleoptera > Chrysomelidae > Galeruca > Galeruca laticollis. The sequence goes on along the minus strand of OY998181.1, from coordinate 46,095,403 downwards.
AAATTTCTCCAAATATCAAAAATGTAGTATATTTGGATATAGCACACGTTGTACTGGCGCTGGCGACCTGAATATAGATAGGGTTCATTTGTGAAACGCAATAAACAATATGCAATCAACAAATTGTCGCTTGTATACACTCCAGGATCTGTATCGTACAAAAAACCAAATTTCTCCAAAAAAAGACCAAAAATGTAATACTTCAGGTACTATGGCACCCGTTGTACTGTATCTGGACTGAAAGTCAATAAGATCCATCTGTAAGATGCCCCGAAAAATACCAAATCGTATATTTGGTGAGTTCATGCACTCCGGAGGCTATCTCGTGTTTACAAGAAAAGCAAAAAAAATGCCAACAGATAACGACAACGTACACACAGGATTTTTGCTCAGCGAAAGACGTGAAAATAACTCGAACTAAATCTAAAATTACAACTTTTTTTGGGGTAAACTAATACTTTCATCGAATCTAAGATAGGATTGGTGGAAAAGTAAAACCGTGTGTACCAAGAACCTGCAACAACAGCAGATGAAATGGAAGATAGGATAAGAGAAGCTTTTAATAATACTGACATACAAATGTAGAAAAATGTAGAAAATTCATTTGAAAATCGCATACAAAATTGCATAGACATTGTTGGTGGTCACTTTGAACATTTAGTTTAAAATTATTTCCAGCGACTAAATTAAGGAAATATTCCTAAAATTTGAAGAAACTTTTAAATATTTCGGAAAGTTATGAATTTTGGGATTAATAAATCCTTCACAAAAATGAAATAATATGCCAAATGCAATTTAAAAAATTATAGGCGTAATTATTTAAAAAAATTACGACAATCATAAGTCAACTTTTTAGCTCACCCTGTATACAGATATTTTCCAATGATATCTATTACAATTATTTTGAAAACTAGACAATATTCGTTAATTTACTAACCAAAATAAATACTCATTTATTTACTAGTTGTCCATATATAGCGTGTTAAAGAAACTTCTTATTTTAAGAGCGACTATTATATGAGAAATCTGAATATAAGAAAATATACAGAGTGTTCCAATTAAAAAAACGTATTATTACTTTGTCACGCCGCTATGAGCACCTACTATATATCTGCATATTTTCGAGGTTCGTCTGTGATACTTCTACGTGAGACATCTTGCAATATTTTCAGTTAATAATGCTGAGGCCTTACTGAGCAGACTGATTCCTCTATAATTCTTCAGATCCATTTTTCCCTTTTCTTCATTACATTCATAGTAAATTATGCTTTGATCCCATTCCTCTAAACTCCTTTCCTGGACATATATCCTATTGAACAAGGTATGCATGTGATATAATAATTGCCACCATGTTTAACTAGTTCCATATTATTGCCATACAGTTCTGGTGATGTTCTGTCTTTCAGTTTAAGTATTATTGCTAACCCTTACATTTTTACATATAATTGAAATTTATTTATTCATAATATGTTCCTTTCCTCCAAACCAAATGGCTGGATTCATTTTGATAAATTTTTCAGACTCACAATAGGAAATTTCTTTCATATTCATTGTAACTCTTCGTTCCTTGTGGAGGTACTAATAAGATGATCAATATTGTTCTAAAATGGAATCATTCATAAAAATGTAACAAAATAGAAGCAGGAATATGATGACATGTTTATTAAGGTATTGATATTGTAGTCTTTTTGGAAGTGGAACGTGATAATTATAAATACTTTATTATAACTGTTGAAACAATCACATTCTAGTTTGAAGAAAACTGCAATTTCTTAAGCTGAATATACCACAAGTGAATGCAAAAATTGATGAAATAATATTGAAATAGGAGGAAGAACGCAACATCAACGCTAGAATTGTTTCATGGTAGAAAATATAAATCCACTTTATTTTACCAAACTGTTAAACTATGTTAATGCAAAAAAAGAAAATTCAAATATTCACAAAAAGCTTAAAAAGATGACTTTAACTTTTAAAATTATGAATTTTTTTGATATTTCAGGTCTCACAAATGCTGAAGATGTTCAAGAAAAAAGGGGAGGTACGTATTGGCAATATAAAATAAACTCATATGAATTGATATGTGTTCAACTGCTTTATATTAATTAATGAAATATATTTTCATTCCAGTTCTGAGACGAGCTACTAGACAGGCCATTACTTCGATATTCTATTCGGGTTTGCAGCGAACAGAACCGATTATAATTTTTAATTGCAATAAACATAAATCCTTATCTTCCTCCGAAGAAGAAGACTTAAGGGTGAGAATTGATTATGATCCAACTAAAGACACTAAAAACTTAAATTCAAATAGAATACCTAAGCTTAATGTTTCAGGGGTGGGCGAAGCTCATGGACCTTTCCAGATAAAACGATATAGTCTGCAAAATTGCTATAAGTAATTTTTTATTTTCTGATTCATTTTGAATATGTCACAAATATTGGCGATCGTTGATAAAATTAAGAAGATAATCTGTAATTCGAAGGATTTTTTGAAAAAATCGCATATATAAGATTTTACAAGATTTTATAAAGAGGTACAAATAAATTGAGGTCATGAGGTTATGTAATATTTTCATATATTTGTTACAAAAATTCATGTTCGGAACCCTCCAGCGGGCGCGTTGCCGCATTTTATACACTAGTATGAATAAATTTGGCAATAATGACCAACATTCATTATAGTCTCCTTCGTCATTCAAGGTAATTCTACAGTCAACTTTCGTTTTCAGAGAAGAGTAATCACACAGCTGATCACATACCAGGAATATAACCACCGATAACTGGTACAAAAGGGAAATTCCCCATGAATGTATTATAGACAAAATCAGAACTGAAGGATCGTCTTTATTTTCCTATCAAAAAATGTTACCCTGGTATCTTCCACAACAAGGAAAAACAAATCAGTTGTTTTCTCAATCATGCACATGATTCTAGATTACAGTGCCACAAAAGGTAGTGTTGATACTGTGGATCAAATGTGCCGAACATTATATCTTTTTGCATTTAGTCAACAAATTTAGTTTTATTAGAATCACTTCGTTATTTACTTCCAGACACCCAATGTCAGAAAAGGAATTATTGTTTTTTGCGGGGTCAAAAATAGCATTGTTAGAACTTAACACTTTGTCATTTCCCGATATTCCATCATCAATATCACTAGTACCTACATTGATAATAATATCATGGATAACTTTGTCAGTTATATTACCTACATCCCATATTTTTTTCTCTTCGTTTTGAACATGAGCAATAAACTTGCTTCAGATTCTGTTGTAACTCGTTCCAATAATTTCTTAAGAAGGCATTATCATAAATAACATAGATCTATGTAGGAGGCACCCGTCTAAAAATCCCGGTCCCAGAATTTTGCGCTATATACCGGGTGGCCCACCACATTCGCCTCGGTATTTCTACGAGAAATTAAGAGAGTTAGGAGAAACATTTAGCACAGTCATTTGTGGGTCCATAAGGATCATATTCCAAAATGATTTTGAAATGTATAGGGTGATCCCAAAAAAATAACATACCAAAGTTATATTTTTTCTTATGGAACACCCTATATTTTTTTCTATTTTTAGATACTATAGACAAAATAAAGGTGAGATGCTATTATATTTGCCATACTTGAAACGGACCGTTTCTAAGAAATTTTGAGAAATTCAAAAATACAGACCATAATTTGAAAATTGTTTTCACCCTGTAACGTATAACGAGCTGCTCGTGATTAGATGTACTGCTTAGCTCAAAGGATAAAATTAACTACTACATGAAATTTTTAATGCAATAATATATACTCAAAATTTGGACACATATTAAATCAAATAACTTCATAAAGTTGCTTGAAACACCCCTTATTTAGTGGCGTAATTTGATGCAGAATTAGATTCCCTTCAAAATAAAATCAGGGTTCCCTATGCCCATATCTTCTACAAAAAAAGCGTTTTTATATTTTACTTATGAGTAATTTTTTTATCTTAAAAATGAAACACACTGTATTGTAATGAACATCTGTATCTGTTCGGTCTGTTCAACGTGGAAATTTATTATCTTTCAGTTGGTATTGAAGTTGCATATATCTACCTCTGATAGTTTTCGAGAAATTTTAAATTTGTTTTTTAATATTCAATTATTTGCTGACATCTAGTTAACTTATGACATGATGATACTCCGATGGAAAGTATTTAAAAATTTGTTATTTTGACAGTGCTTTGTTGTGTGTTTTATTATTGATAAATTAAAGGTCTCTTAAATCAGAATTATATTAAAGGTACACAATCATTATTTTTGCATTAAGATTATTAAAAAAACGTACAAAAAAAATTTTAAAAGTATTCAAAACCATGCCTATCGTAATAGATACAAACTTGAACTCTTTTAAAAAAATTATTGTTAATTTTTTTCAAGATTTCTGGTGTTATTCTTTAAAAAGCTCGCATTATCCTATTCTTCATGTCCTCTGAAGTGGGTGGCTGTGTACTGTATTTGGTTTTTAATATTATTCACTTATCTGGCATCTAGTTACCTATGAAATGTCATTCAAATAGATATTATTTCATTACTATTCCATCTGTCAAATAAATTTATAAATTTGTATAGTGTGTATTTGTGTATTGTATTTGTATAGTGTTGATGTATTATTAATTTTTAATAATTGACATAGTTATTAATCCCTGGTCAAACATGAAAAATTACTCTAACGAAGAAAGAATAGATATGATCTTAATTATTGGTGAGTGTCAGTAGAACTGTTTTTTAGCAAGTAGATTATAAGCTCAAAAGTATCCAAATAGAGATCATCCTAACAGAAATGTTTTTAAAACACTATTGCAAGTATTCAAAACTACTGGAAGCGTGCAATATACAAAAAAATCTAGAGGAAAATCTGCAATTACAGAGGATTCAGAATTTGAAGTAATGGGTGAGCTTGTTGAGAATCCACATACTAGTCAAATATGTATTAGTGAGCAAGAGAAGTGTCGCTACGATAATTAAAAAACACAAACTTCATCACTACCATATTCAAATGCACCGGCAACTATTTGATAATCGTATTTATTGAGTTTTGTTTATGGGTTATGGACAAAGTGGCAGGGTCTGATGATTTTTTTGATTTTGTTCTGTTTACGGATGAAGCTACGTTTCATAAAAACGGTTTAGTGAACATACATATTTTTCATTAATATAACGACGAAAGAGTCATGCTTGTCCAACTGGCGGGAAGACCGATCAACATTAATATTATTCAAGTCTATGCTCCTACCACTGACGGAACCGAAGAAGATATAGAGAGATTTTATAAACATCTAGACGAAGCACTTAAGTTAACAAAGAATCATGAAATAAATATAGTATTGGGGGACTTCAATGCAAAGATCGGCAAAGGTCGTGTCGAAAACATAGTGGGTAAGCACGGCCTTGGTATAAGAAATGAAAGTGGGGAGCGGTTAATAGAATACTGCGAAGAAAAAGATCTTGTGGTCACAAATACATGGTATAAACTACCCCCTCGACGACTATACACATGGAAGTCACCACAAGACAACGACAACCATATAGTTCGCAATCAAATAGATTACATATTAATGAACCGGAGATTCAGAAATACGATAACGAAAACCACCACACTACCCGGAGCCGATATAGAATCAGATCATAATCCGTTATGCGCTAACGTCAAACTGCGATTGTCAAAAGGCAAGAAAAGGAAAGTCACCAAAAGAATCGACCCAAAATTACTTAAGGATGCTGATACGAAATTCAGCTTTGAGCAGCATTTAAATCACCAACTGATTAATTCCTCAAACTCAGAAGACGTTGAAGAAATGTGGTCGAGCATCAAAAAATCATTCGAAACAGCAAATAATACATTTCTTCTGCAACCAAGAGTCACAGCAAAGAAGGAATGGATGACGGAGAGTATCTTACAGCTAATGGAGAGTCGCAGGAAATGCAAAGTCAATAAGGACCATGATGGTTATACTTCTTATCAAAGGAGAATTCGAAACGAGATAAGATTGGAAAAAGAGAAATGGCTAACGGAGTCTTCCGAGGAGGCTGAAAACTTTGTTCGTATGGGAGACAGTTTTCAACTACACAAAAAAGTAAAGGAAGTTGCTGGCATCTACAACAAAAGACCTACAACCACTCTTAGAAATGATCAAAACGAACCGATCATAGACCCAGACGAGTTAAAGGAAACCTGGAAATCATACGTGGCCAGCCTTTTCAATAACGACAGAGCGCAGAATACACCCGAAGTTATTAACAGTGCACCGGAGGGGCCGAGCATACTGGAAAGTGAGGTAAGATATGCCATAAAACTAATGAAGAACAACAAATTTCCCGGACCAGACGATATGTATGCAGAGACTATACACATGCTAAACGCAAATAACATGAAAAAATTAGTCAAGTTTTTCAACATCATATATGACACCGGACAACTCCCTAAAGACTGGCTGAGATCCACGTTCATCACTCTTCCAAAGACGGCCAATGCAAAATTGTGTAAGGACTACCGACTGATGAGCCTCATGAGCCATTTTTTAAAACTCTTTTTACGCATCCTACATACTAGGCTATATAAAAAATGTGAAGCAGCCAGTGGGTCCAGTCAGTTTGGATTTAAGAGTGGGTTTGGCACGAGAGAAGCTATATTTAGTTTACAAACACTGGTTCAGAACTTCCTCGACCAGAGAAGGGATGTATTCATGGTGTTCATTGACTACGAGAAAGCGTTCGACAATGTGAAACACGACCTGTTGATAAGATACTTACAGGAATTAGGACTAGACAATAAGGATTTCAGAATAATAGCTAGCTTGTACTGGAACCAATCTACCGAAGTAAGGTTTCAAAATTTTAGAACCACCGAAGACATTGTAATAAAGAAAGGGGTAAGGCAAGGATGTATTCTCTCACCTATGCTATTCAACCTGTACGTTGAAAGAGCGTTTGCCGAGGTAATGTCAATGTGTACAATTGGTATAAAAGTAAATGGCATCCCAATTAATAATATTAGATACGCGGACGACACAGTAATCTTAGCGGACAACGCAAACGACCTTCAAGCACTTCTGCATATGGTTCAAGAGAAAAGTGAGCACCTGGGCCTAAAAATTAACATAAAGAAAACCAAGTTCATGGTGGTTAGCAAAAATAACATCCCCGCCACCCCTTTATACATAAACGGCATTCTAATAGAGGAAGTCACTAAATTTAAATACCTGGGCTACCTCGTTACCAACAAATGGGATCCAGAAGTCGAGATCAGAAGCAGAATTGAACAAGCCCGATCAACTTTCCTTAAACTTAAAAAATTCCTAACAAATAATGATATCAGCTTTCAACTCAGATACAGAATGGTTAAGTGCTATGTCTGGTCCGTCCTGTTGTATGGTGTCGAAGCCTGGACTCTTAAAGCAACTTCGATAAACAGATTGGAGGCATTTGAAATGTGGACTCTCAGAAGAATGTTTAGGATCCCTTGGACAGATCTGGTGAGAAATGAAGAAGTCCTTAGAAGAGCCGGTCTGACCAGCCGTGAACTATTCGACGCCATTAAGAAGAGAAAGACTTCCTATCTGGGTCACATCCTGCGTGGTCCTCGTTACGAATTCCAACGTCTTATCCTCCATAGGAAGAAAAAAACTGTCATGGCTCAGGAACATTCGACAATGGACAGGAATAAACGACTTTATGTCTCTCCAAAATGCTGCTCTGAATAGAGAAATCTGACAGGATGTAAATATACGGTCGCCTACGCAGGAATCTGCTTGGCACTTTAAGAAGAAGAAGAAGATAACGACGAAAATCCGCATTACTTCCGAAGTGATGATCATCAACATCGTTAGTCATTAAATGTATGTGCAAGGAATCGTTGGAACCCACATAATAGGGCCTTATTTTTTTAGTGGAACGCTAACTGGAAGAAAATTTCGTAAATTTTTACGTAACAAACTACCCGAACTTTTAGATGACGTTCCACTAGCTACAAGACAAAAATATGGCTGCAGTTAGATGGTGCGTCTGTTCAATACAGTGTAATTGTCCGGCGTTACCTAAACAATATTTTTCCACAAAAATGGATTAGGCAAGGGGGTCCTTATCTTTGGCTGGCAAGATCCCCATGCTTGACGCCATTAGACTATTTTCTTTGCGGTTACATAAAAAGTATTGCCTACAATACAGAGCTAGCCACTCCTGAGAACATGAAGGATATGATAAGGAGAGCGTTTCAAACAATAACACCAGAAATGTTAAAGAAAGTGAACAATAACTTTTTCAAAAGAGTTGAAATTTGTATCCAACAAAATGGGCATCACTTTGAACACCATCTTTAAATTGTTTGTAGTTATTTTTTTATAATTGTGAAACTTATAGTATCTGTATGCCCAATAATAGTGTATTTACCCTTCATAAAATTCTAATTCAAGAAACCTTTAATTTATTATTAAGTTAAATTAGATTAAATTAAAAATTTTTAAAACTCTCCATCGGAGTAGCATCATGTCATAGGTAACTAGATGTCAGCAAAAAATTGAATATTAATAAACAAATTTAAAATTTCTCGAAAACTATCAGAGTGAGACGTAGGCAACCCTAATACCAACTGAAAGGTAATAAATTCCCACGTTGAACAGACCCAACAGATACAGGGTGTTCCATTTAAATAAAGCCAGAAATTTATGTATTAAATGGATAGTGTTATACTGACATATTAAGAACACCCTGTATATTATAGCATACCAGTAAATATTGGAAACAGAATGTTGAAACATTTTAGTGAGATGAGATAGTGTGGTTATTCGATTTTATTTTGAAGTTATAGTATTTTTCGGAGGGTCTACAAATTATGGAAAATTGATTTATCCTGGAAACTGAACTAGATAGGTATAGGGAAATGTTAATGAACTCACATTATTTTTAATAGTACAGTACAAACATGTAATACAATACAGGGTGTTCCATTTAAAGGAACCTAACTTTGATACGGTACGCTTTTTTGGAGCACCCTGTATATTCCAAAATACTTCTAAATTATAGTCCTAAGTAATCTACTTAATTCTACGTCTTATTTTTTCTAATTATATTTTCCGTTAAGACGCCAGAGAACAGTTCAGTCATAGTGCCTCACGCTGTATAATATATAAATGAGAAAGTGAGAGATAAACTTGGGAATAAGATAGGCAACACCGTCAGAGAGCTGAACGCTGCAATGCTTCGACAATTTGAGCGTAAATCAAGGAGTCGCATGACCTTAAAATGGATTAAATTTGCTTTCCATTGAATACAAACACTATTTCACATGAATAAGCATTGAAACATCTGATTCACTCATGCTAGAGTAATCACAACTAATATTTATCTATAAGGTATCAGAAGAAGTAGAGACCATGCTCTCACAACAGTTAGCGCTTCCAGAGAAAGATACGAACCACAGAAACATTGTTGAAAGGAAAAAAGGCGGTACCACGTGTTCGGGCATTCGAGTGCGCCCGAGGCAAATGGTACGAGATTTTAAAAGAATACAATTTGTTGAACGTGTTTTTAAAATACTGGGGGGGGGAGTGAGAGAATTAACAAAATTAATAATTTATCATAGAATGGTAAGCAACCACAGTAGAGCAGTTCCAAGGAAGGTTGCCCGTTGGCATCCACAGTAGCTATGGGGCCTTGCAATGGAAGGTTAATTGTCTTTCGAGGGATGATGAGCAAGTTTGATAATTGGACGAGTGTATTCGCCTTCACTAGTGTTAATTTTAGCTACCCGATTTTTTCCGTCACGCCCTGAATGCCTGAATAGATTTCCAATATTCTGGCTAGAGGCCAATTCAATGGAGGACAATTCTCCGAAAGGACTAACAGTAAATCACTCACGTTGACTGAATGTGCCATCTTTTGCCACTTAGGGCGGTGTTGTAATTGTTGTAGATAATCTTTGGACCACCGTTTCCAAAAAATTTGCTGAATTTTTGTAATCTGGGCTCAAAATTTAAGACGGTTACAAGTAGTTTCGCTGATGTCTTTTTCTGGAAAATATATTTAACATCCTTTTAAAAAATGATCTTGAGTCAAAGGTTAAAGATCATTGGGATCATTAGATAAAGGATATAGAGGACGACTATTTGAGTCCGCCTCAATTTGAACAAGAATGGTTGAAGTTTCCTCAAATGTGAAGTTGGATGTACCTAAGAGTCGCGTTAGATGAGTTTTGGTACTCCGTACTTCCGCTTTCCAAAGGCCACCTTAGTGAGGAGATCTAGCAGGAATGAATTTCCATGCAATATTTGTTAGAGCTGAATAAAAAGAAATATAATGAACGTTTTGTTGAGATTGGAAGAAAATGGATAGGTCTCTAAGCTGATTACAAGTCCTGACAAAATTTGTGCCATTATCAGAGTAAATGACGTTAGGGTTCCCCCGACGTCCAATGAATCTCCTCAACGTGGCGATGAATGCATCAGTCGATAGGCTGGTAACCAATTCAATAGAAACTGCTTAGGTGACCATATAAACGAAGATAGCGATATATGCTTCTAGAAGTGGTGCTTTACGAAGACTGGATGATTTTATGAAAATGGGACCGGCCACTTCCAAGTCATACTTTGGTGCTAAGAGATACAAAGTTTCATATTGGATTTTTAATCATCAAACAGTTTATTTTAATCGTTAAATCTTGAAGCTTTTGTCAAGGAAATCATTGAGTAGTCTCAATCGATCTCACCCTGCCTTCTCCTCCAACAACGGGAACAATCCCGTTTACTACAGAGTATACCAGAAGACTCCGAGAAAAGATTCAAAATCTCAATGCAAAACAACTTGAGATCTTCACTTGTGAAAGTTTATCAGCAAATAGTATTGTGAGTGTAAAAAAAGAGTTTGTGACAGTGAAAACTTCGCCGAAATCGGCAAAACTTAAAGGTACGTCCACCCACAAAATATCTAAAAAACACAAAAAACATCTGAAATCTTCCACTCATGAAAAAATCAAAACCATCAAAAAAAGTGATAGTGATACACGTAATTCAATTGTAGTAGACGAACCACGTCACCCTGCAGCTATAGTAGGGCTGACTGATTCCACTTTTCAACAAGAAATAGAACGAAATAAAAATAGAAAGGCTGAATCAAAAATTAGAAATCAAAATTATCTAAAGTTAACTTATTTAAACGAGGACTCGATATCCTCTGAGGACACGTCGACAGAAAACGCAAACCAAAGCTTTTTAATTTAAATAATTCAGACAAAACGATAATTCCTGACGAAATCCTCGCGTCAATAGACTTCTCATTATTGAATAAAGGTTTGAATAACTCCTCTCATAACAATACTGAGCACACAACTTCACAGCAACCAAATAAAAGTAATAAAGAGTGTATAGAAAAATTAGAAAAGTGTACAGGAACAGACAATGAAAAGTGTATAGGAAATAGTCAAGAAAAGTGTGTAGAAAACTTAACTTTTATCAAGTGTATAGAAATTGATAAATCGGTCGTAAATAAGTCACAGACGCTCAACTCGCTCAGTCCATCGCTTTCAATCCCTAACATCAGAGGCAACGACGACAACGTCACCTCTACTCCTAACCAGCCAAATATAGACAATCATAACTTAGAAAAAATGGAAGAAGACACTATCGGCCCCCATAAGCATAATTCTACGTCGTATGAAGAAGATACAATACATACATGTCATATCTGCCAATTGTGGGGGCACGCCACCTCAAATTGTGGAAGGACACCGAGGTGCCTGAAGTGTGCCGGCAACCACCTGACGCCCGAATGCCCCAAACAAAGGACCACTCCGGCCCGATGCGTGAACTGCAACGGAGATCATCCCGCCAACGCCGAGGTCTGTCCGGAATACATTAAACGTCGAACGTGGTGTGAAGAGAAGCGTGTAATCAACCAAAAAATAAATCCTACCACAAATAAATTCATCCCATCTCCCATCCCCCCTACAAATCCATGGACTCGCTCCTATAACAACCAAGCCGGAATTTTCCAGCCTCCCTCTCAAATCTCTCCCTACAAACATTCCGCAAGTCACTCCCAGCACAAGCTCTAACAAAAATATCAACTCAAACAATGCAGATAATCTAAATCTAAACGATTTTACTTAATCAAACAGTAAATTTGAAGAACTCCAGCAAATGATCAACCTACAAGAACTTATGAGAGCTGTCACCGATGTTACAGAACAGATGAGAACGGCGAAGGTATAGACAGCTATGACATATAGGCAGGTAGGTGGAAACAGGCTCTCAAAATCGATTTAATTTCAAAATCATCTTTTGTAATATACAAGGAGTTTTATCCAAACTTCTTTTATCCCGACATTTTCTCGACATTCACAAACCCGATATTTTCATTCTAATCGAGACGCTCCTAAAACCAAACAAAACGTTTAATTTAAAAATTCCTGAATATCGTCTTTTTAGACAAAACCGCACCTCCGATGCCAGAGGGGGCGGTTTCATTCTATTAATCAAAAAGGGCATAAATTTCAAAACATTACAACACGATAATTCTTCAATTGAGCATATCTCGATACTTCTAGATAATAAAATTAAAATAGTCGGTGCTTATGATACACTGCTTAATAATTTAAAAGAAGCAGATTTCGCGAATTCATAATAAAGTTTTATTAGTTGGGGGTCTAAATTGTCAGCATCCATTATGGGACAACTACGCCACTGACCCTAACAAAAATGGAAATACCCTCCAAAAATTCTGCGATAATTCTGATTGCAACATTTTCGCAACCGATGACCCTACCCACTTTCCTTATTCAAACCACGCTCCCAGTACAATAGACATTGCCATTGGCAAAAACCTAAGTAATATATCAAAAGTAAAAACCCTTACCGACCTAAATTCCGATCACGATCCTGTCCTTATCAACCTCAATTTTCCTCATCAAATACACAACCCCTCCATCAAGAGGTATGACTACAACACCACTAACTGGGCAATGTTCCGAAAACACATAAACAAAAACACTATCATCATGAACAAGATTGAAGACATAGAACAACTAATAATAACAATTAAAACTTTACAAGAAACAATCTTAACTGGCAGGAATCTATCTACCACCATGAAACCTAACTCATCCTCTCCTAACTCACTCGCCAATTACATCGGAAAAATAATAAATGACAGAAACAAAATCAAAAAAAGGTGGCAGCCCACTAGGTACCCAGAAGTCAAAAATATTTTAAAACAATATCATAACATTATTAATTCACTTATTACAGAGTATAAAAACTACAAATGGGCCACATTTTTAAACACAGGCTGGTGTCCCTCAAGAGTCAGTTCTATCTCCATTGCTCTATTCAATTTTCATTTACGACATTCCAACCACCCCAAACATTTTAACAGCGATGTATGCCGACGACACCTGTTTTGTAGCATCGGCAAAAAATCCCGATCACGCACTCAACATATTACAAACACACATTCACTCAAATTCTACCTTACTTCAACAAACAAAAACTGACAATAAATGCCTCTAAAACAGAGTATTAATTGCACAGGAGGAAAACCACCAAAACTAGCCGATTGCAATCTCAGCTTTGTATAAACGGACATAATATCACCTCCAGCTCAACAATAAAATATTAAGGTCTCACAATCCAAGGGAACACAAACGCGCATATTAGCTCACAAGTCCGAAAAGCTAAGATTGCAATGGGCCAGTTATACCCACTCATAAGCCGACAAAGTGAAATTTCCACTAAAAATAAAATTATCATTTACAAACAAATAATACGCCCCATACTCACATATTCAGCACCAGTCTACCATACAGGAACACTACTCAACTTTCATACTCTGCAGGTGGTACAAAACAAGTGTCTGAGAATGGCAATTAAACACCCAATACCTTACCCTCACCTCCCCAAAACCTCATGGTAACATGACAAAGCAGATCTACCCACTATCAAAGACTTCGTAAATACAATTTCGAAACATTTTTACGATAACTGTCTGCCAGAATATCTTCGAACAGCTCTCAAAGCCCTAAATCGCGCAGAAGCAACTCATGATAGTGGGTGTAGGCTTCTGCATGGTACGTTAAAAATATAACTTGGTTGCACTTCCGAAACCCCATTATCAAAAACGGGGCACGACTTCGGCTCAGCCCTTTACACTAAAAATTCATAAAATAATTAATAATATCTGCCATGTTGCGTTTCTCTAAATCTAAAAACCCTATAAATTGTTGAGACCCTGGTTTTCAGCTGCTTTTCAGGGAAAACCCAGCCGAAACACCGTTGGAGCTAGAAATATATACCGGGGGCAAAATTATTATATATATCATAATATATGGATAATGCGTTGTACGCACGGAGCCATATACACTCTAAGGACGTAATACTCAAGGACTTCAAGAATCGCCAGACCATCGGCTTTCGCTGTTTTATTCTTGAATGAATTGTAATTTTGGGGAATGACAATCTATTGTGATAAAGAGATTTTAAAATGAATGAAATGAAAAATGAAAAAATGGGACCGGCAAAGTTTGCGCCTACTTTATTGAATGCCCGTTCCGACTAAATCCTATCCGCTAGCAATGCAGCTGAGAAGAACACTGCGCGTGAAATCGATAACACTGTATGCATTTAGCAAGAATTCGCTTAATTGCTCGAATTCCTCCAAGTGCCCAATAACTCTGTCGTAAATTGCCTAATATATTCTGACGTCCGCTATGACTAAGCCTACAGTGCTCTTGGTAGATTAGACTATCAACCATTGTATCGTAATGGGGTAATAATATGAGATATTTTTTCTCATAATTTATGTCTGCATTTAGCAGGCGCCCGCCTACGCGAAGAAGGTGATTATTATCTAAAAAAATGTTGGGAGGAATTAGAGATTTTTCAGTCATTGGCTTTTTATTTGGAAGGTACTGAAGCTCCATATGGAAATATTCCTTCTGGAGCTTTAGAATAATGAATAAAAGATATTGATTTGGTTCGTCTACAGATATAGTGCCAGACAAAGAATTTCAAATTCTAGGTAAATTTGGTTTCAAGAGAATAGAATCGCCGTTGGACTGTAGACAAAGAATGGCCTAATATTTTATTAGAATCGGGAATAAAAGGTATGTCGACTTGATATCGACCAGAAGACAAAATTTTGGTTGTTTCTGAATATTTTCTCAGCAATTTGATCGTCTACCAGGATTGATTTGGAAGAAGGTCCTTCTTCCATTTCCTAACACTTTTCACTAATATTCGGAGGATCATCGAAGATATTATCAGTAACCGTTAGAAAGTTAAGAGCAAATAAATTTTCATTTGAATGAATCGTTCGATTCTCTGGTACAGGATCAGCTTCTACATACCCCAGGTGGGTATTTACGAAAGTGGGCAAATTATCTCCCATACTAATAACCTCATTCCTCAGGAGATTAAAATAGAGATCAGCTCCAATCAAAATCTGAAATTCATTTGGTTGGAACAATAGAGGATCAGCAATGTCTAGTTTCACATGATCAGGCAAGTTAAATTTATCAGGTGAAATTGAGAATTGGGGTAATTGGCTTGTTGCCAATTACACAAACGGTTACAAGAAATATTTGAGTAGGAACTACTTGGGAGATAAATTTGAGATTTATAACATTAGTGCTGTGAGTGCACCGGTTGTTACCGAGTCCAGAAATATTCAATTTATGAAATCGATAAGGAATCCCTAAACAGTCAGCAAAAGATTTTATGATGATACTCATTTGACAAACTGAATCTAGTAATATGCGAGCTATAACAATTCTTCCGTCGCTGCAATGTACGTTAACCAAAGCAGTAGGAAGTAGAACAATTTGGTTTACGACGCTTGTAGCTGCCAATGATGCCTGAGGTACATCATTAGCATGCGAGGTAGGATTAGCGTTATTTACTACGAAATTTGAGTTCAAATTGCTCGCATTATCCCGGGTGTGTGCATAGCTGTGCACAGGAGAAGCACCATTTATAATAAACGGATTATAGTTGTTTCAAATTAATGCATGAGAATTAGACTCAAAATGGAGGAGAGAATGATGTGGTTTGCCGCAGCTTAGACACCCATGCAATGATTTGCAGGCAGAAAGCGAATGAAGACGACTAAGACAGATCAAACATAGTTTGCTAGTCTTAGCAAATTTGTGTCGATCACTAGGTGAGAGCTAAGAATTTTTGCCATCGATATAAAGAACGTGTAGAATCCGAACAATAAATGCATTTTGATTTGTTTACCTGATATGAATTTGAAGATGGCCTTGGTTTATCGCCAATACTAGAGTGTAAACTGACTTCCGGGTTTAGTTCCGCAACCTCATATTCTTCCTTCTGCCCGCTATATTCAAACAAATTTAAATTTTCTAACAGCGTATAGCGTTTCTTTGAAAATTCGTGTTCGTGTTCGGGCATTCGAGTGCGCCCAAGGCAAATGGTACGAGATATGAAAAGAACACAATTAGTTAAACGTGATTTTAGCAACGATAGTTATTTCAAAGAAAATGTCCATTTTGAACAGAACAACTAGCGAGAAGAGCGACAAAAACGAGTATGTTTGACATCCTCGTTCTTATCCCGTCTAACTGAGCTCACTGTTTTCTCGATTTTCTTCTTACTATGTGAATGCGATATAATTAATTAAAACATACCATGGAACAGACGTCAACACTGATGGTGTCCTTCTTATGAGTGTAATAAAATTGAAGTTGAAAAAGGCGACGAAACCTAATAGCAAAAACAGAAAACCCATCAGGAAACGGAAGAATAATACCGTAAGACAGAAGCTGGAGCAACAGATGAATAACAATATGAAAACTCAGTCAATAAGTAATATAGATAAATGGAAACATGTCGCTACTTTAACCTTTATAATACCAAGCTTTTGTACATACGTGCGATACCAAGCGGGGTTCATTTGCACCCCATTTTTTTGTCTATCTTTTAATGTTTACACTTTTTTCGTTTAAAATGAAAAAAACGCAAATAAATTATTTTGTATCTATTTTTATTCCAATTTAGTTACTAAAAAATAAACAAACCTTAATTAGGTATTCAAAATTAATTTTAATTTGCTGCTTTACATGGGATACAATAAATTTCTTTTTCAGAGTGATTTTCAAAAACCAAACGCTCTTATTTTACACAACGTTGTCTTGATTTTCTATCTTTGGCTCCTCCACAGAGAAAACATCTTCCTTGAGTTCCTACAGGTCTTGTTGAAGGGATATTTTGCTCCAATTCTGGAACAACTTTAAGAATATTTTCTTTTATGCTTGCTTGCAAACCATTAGTATTTCTAAATCTATAAATCATATTTTTCTTGGCCAGTTCCTTTCCCAACTGAAGAAGATATTTTCTTCTTGCATCTAAGTGCCCAGACCCGTAATTTGGATTTTTAATTTCCCATATTTCATAGGCATTTATAGCTCCAATATCGACAATATGGTAAAAAGTACCATGGGCCATCTAAGAGTTTTTCTTTGAGTGGTATATTTTGCTGTCATTTGGTCTGTTGCATCTACAGCTCCTTTAGTACTATTATAATGCAAGACAATATCTGGTTTGTAGTCTGACTCATTATTACTTACTTTGTCATCGTCATGCTCGGTTGATAACAAAATAACGGCATTGTTCTTTTTCGGCACATAAGACTTTAATGTACAATGTTTTGTAAAAGCAAACATTAAAAAATATACTTTTTTTGAAGATGATGGAAGTAGGTCCTCTGGTATAAACGTCTTATTTTTGCGCAGAGTGCCACATAATGTAAGCTTCTTATCCAACAATTTTTGAGACAGCTGAAGACTAGTAAAGAAATTATCAGCTGTGATACCATATCCTTGACTTAGATAATCAGAAAGTTCAAGAACAAACCGTTCACCTTGTCCTTTTACAGGCTTGTTGCCTACTTTGCCTAACAAAAAAAATCGGTAGATAACGTAGCATAAATGAAAATAAATGACTTACCAAAATACGCTTGCATATTCAAAGTATAATTGTATTCACAATCTGCCAGTGCCCATATCTTTATTCCATACTTTGCTGGCTTGCTTTTTATATAGACCACAAATGGAGCCTTTCCTTGAAATGGGACGAGTTGCTCGTCAATGCACACGTGCGTACTCGGATATAGTGCCTTCTTACAGTTTGATACGAATTTATCAAATACTTCCCTTATTGGTGCAAGCTTGCCTTCTAACTTTCTCTCAGCCCTGGTCTCAAAATTATCGAATCTCAAAAATTTGGTCAGGAAATGGAATCGGTTTCTAGACAAAGTTGCTGTTATTATAGGCCGACAATATGAAGGGTCACTAGTAAAAAGCATTTCAATGGGTTCGGTACTAGCTTGCAATGCTCCTAATGTAATAAGTAGACCTATATAGTTGGCACATATTTCTTTGTACTCTCGGGATGAGTTTCATTATAATTATCAAAATAAAATTTAGCTTTCCGGTTGGTTTTAGCGACAATAATGTTAAATATATCGTCTGAAAAACACAGCATAAACGATTCTTTGATCGTACCTATCTCTGCACTGGTAGGTGTAAGTCCTGGAACATGCACAATCTTGTTTGCCTGCGAACGTCGAACTTGATTATTAATTGGCATTTTATACCACTGGGTACCATCTTTAGCTGTATAAACAGGAATATCAGCTACAGGTACCGCTAAGTAAGTGTTTTCTTCATCAGAAGAAGCATAGATGTCTTCATAGAATTATTCTTGGTCGGATATATGGTCCTCACTTTCAATGTCGCTTGCATCATCTTTCTGCAATAATTCCTCATATTCTGGATCATAATTTTGCAACAGCATTAACATTTTCTCCTCCGTTAGAGCTTTTTCATTTCGAATTCGGAAATCACTCATTTTCGACCAAATAAACAACCACGTGGCGCACTATAAATCGACTCGTTTATCTTACACATACGCTTGCATAAACGACACTAAATAGTAATAACCATTACTACTGTACCAGTAGGCGGCCGGCGGCGTAGCGATGCAAGTGCCGCGCCAAATAAGAGAAGTGGGGATACGAACAGTACAACATGTAAGGATTTTACCCTGCCGTTAGCTCATAATAACAGGAATATTGGTATACGTAAAATGCCAAGCGGGGTGCAAATGCACCCCACACTCTAAAAACCAAAATAATAACTGAGATGGAAAAAGTCCATGTGAGATTTTAGGTAAATTACATTTGGAACCTAAAAAAATGCAGCTACTAAAAAGAGGAAATGAAACAAAATATAATTGGATTAGATTTATACAAAAAAATACATGTCGGTGCATTTGCACCCCGCTTGGTATTATAAGGGTTAATAACAGAAGGTCGTATCTTCCATTTACTAGTTATTAGGAAATGGGTTTGGAATTTTCGAACAATTTCATCAATTAATAATCTTTTTCTAGTTGAGAGAACTGTATAATTAATATTTACATTTTATTTGGTTGCTAAATTTGGATACATGATTCATAGAAATTGTGTAACTTTTTTCAAAATTTTAGAAAAATTGTGGTACATACGACCTTTTATGAATAAAAGTGCCTATGAATCGTTACTTATGACCTTACAATATTTATGTTTTTTCGAAATTTCTCTTCAAAGGCATACAAGGGCGAGATACAAAATGTATAGGTTAATGATACACAGCCTTGCTTTGGATTCATGCATAGATGTTTATTTTTGAGAGAACCATGTACTAAGCAAAAAATAAATATTATTATTTAGAATTGTAATTTTCTTCAGGTTTCTTCTTTCTCCTCGTCTTCTTTCACAATGTCATCACCTGGTCAATCACATCCTATTCTGAGCAAAGACCTATAAACGTCCATTTGGGTCTGAGTACCCAGTTCTCACCACCAAGTGAGGATCGAGTTTTGGCATATATCTTGAATATCTTGCAGTATCTGATTTCACTGTTGTGGTATCAGAGGAGGTCTTTTTATCGCAATTATGATATGAGTTCAGAAGTGATGTCTGTATTTTAATTGGAAAATTTTGTAGGATACACTAGAGGAGATGAAGAAATGTGTTCAAAAATATCCAATATTTGATACTTCAAAAGAAGAATACATCGAGAAAATTGAAAAATGTAATGAAGACTCGATCAAAAAAGTGAAAAACTGCTTAGCAACTAACCAACAATACTACCCAGATTTTATTTTGGATCTGTCTAAATCCATGATTCGTTTCTTATATGATGATAAACCATTGTTTACAGGTAAGTTTGAACCTCAATTTCATACCAAATTATCAAATTTTCCTTTTGAATCGATTTGAGATACTGTTATGTCTCTGATGTGATAGATATGTATTAGTATGAAGTTTTGAACTCAAAATAAACGATTATAAAACAAATAGAAAATAATTTAATTGGATTTTTTGGGGGAAACAAAGTGGCAACGTTGTGTTGTAAGAATAAAGACGTGTTTGATTTTTCACCTTCATCACACCCAAAATTTCAAATCTTGTAATGACAATTAAATACAAATAACGGTAAGAAGACAATTATAAACGAAATACGCAACGTAAGTGCGAAAAAATAAGCAATAAACAGCTCCGGATACTGAAAAAACAAAGTTAAATAAGAGTGGTTTCATTAGAGGTTAGCTCATAAGCAGATAACGGAAAGTGATAACTATATTGAAACTTTCATAAAGAAATATACTCTGTTGCCAAGACGCCAATAAATAGCACAATTACAAGACAATGACAGGGTACTCCAAAAGGTGAGTTACTTCCGAGTGGTTGACCCGAGTTACTCATTTAACGTTGGGACCGGAGAAAATAAATATAATGGATAGCGATGAGTACAGTACTGATGATGGAAATTCAAAAAGAGGTGAGGATGAAGATATGTAATTTAAAACACACAAGAAAACATTTAGAACACCAAATGAATAGGAAAAGAAAAATGAGAACATGATAGAGAGGAATAAAGAGGAAAAGAGAAATGAGGACATGATAAAGAAGATGATGGAAATGATGATAACCCTCACAAGAGATATACTGACATTAAATAAGATCAAAAAAAGAATAGAGAAAACATGGAGCTATTACAAAAAGACATTAAGGAACTGCGAAAAGAACAGATAGAACAGAAAGAAGAGCTAAAAAAAATAAGAGACATAAACAAAAATGCGATGGAAGAAAAAGATAACCTCAAAGAAGGAATAAAGAAAGCAAATGAAAAAAATCGAAAAATTTGGAAGATGACAAAAGAAGGAAGAATATAGTAGTACGAGGATTACGCCTAGATGTACAGGAAATAAAGCAAGAAGTTAACAACTTCATTAAGGATAAAATGGGGGTAGAGGTAAAAATAAATTATACCATTCAATTGCCAGATACAACCTATTTAGTAGAATTAAATACATTGGATGATAAATTGAAGGTCATGAAAAATAAATACAAGCTCAGAAATAACACAAGGAAAAAGTATTTTCTAACAACGAAGAGGAAAGAGAAATACAGAGAGAGATAGGAAAAATTGCCAAAGAAGAATTGAACATGGGAAAGAAAATTAAAGTGAGACATTAAAAAGTAATTATAGACAAGGATGTGTGGAAATGGAACAAGGAAGCGAAGGCTTTAAAAACACAAAAGTTAAAAAACTAAGCATGTCACGAAAACCGGATGAGTTGGAAACGAGACTAGCAATGGAAAATAATTACGAGAAAGAAAATGAAATTGAAAATAAAAGAGTGAATAGAGAAAAATCCGCGAATAAACTAAAAGTTCATGGAACATGGAACGTCAGGGAAACATATGAAGAGAGAGCAATGAAACAAGTAACGGAAGAAATGAAGAAGTATGGCTACGAGCTCATAGCATTACAAGAGACAAAACCGAAAGGGAAGGAATTAATTGAAGTAGACGACTATATATTCTTTAGCAGTGGAGGAGATAACAGAAGGTTGGGTAATGTGTTTCTAGTAAGTAAGAAAATTAAACAGGCCATAGTTGAATTTAAATCGGTTTCTGAAAGACTATGCTGGATTAGATTATAAGGAAAATATCGAAAGATATCATTAATAAATATACAGGTCCCAACGGAAGAAACGGTTATGGAAGGTGAAGAAAGTTACTACGATGAACAAGATTATATATTCGAAAAGATCCCGAAATACGACCTAAAAATAATCCTAGGAGATGCGAATGCAGAAGTAGGGAGAGAAGAGATATACAAGCCCACAATAGGTGGATTAAGTAAACATGAACACCCAAATGAAAACAGCCGGTTGTTGATCCATTTCGCAAGAGACAAGGGTATGCGAATAAAAAGTACACATTTTGAGAAGCAAGAAATATATAAATGCACCTGGAGATTACCTGACGGATCATACACCAATCAAATAGACCATGTTTTAATAGACGATGACGAAGAAAAGTGTATAACAGATATCAGAAGTTATAGAAGGCCAGATGCAGACGCTGACCACTTTTTGGTAGGAATAAAGCTTGAACAAGAAATACCATAGCAAAGAAATCGAAAAAGGGATGAAAAGAAAAGGAACACAAGGAGTAGATTGACAAAACACGAAGAAAAGAAGCTGTATACAGAAATTATAAATAATTATGCTATACGGACCGCTCACGATACAAATGACATGAGATACGAAAAGCCAGAAGACTAGAAATGAGAAACACAAGAATCAAAACAAACATACACAGAACAGAGGGAACACGGTGAAAAACAGGTATACGAAAAGAGAGTATACAGAAAAACTTCTGACATGAATAGAAGAAATTTACAATAATAATGAAATTAATAGACTGAACCAGGAGAGCGAAAGAGAAAGAAAATGCTACCAACAGAGACCGGTGTATTACAGAAATAAAGAGGGGATATTAATGTGAAATAAACAAACAAGAGATTATAGAAATGTGGAAGGAGTATTTTGAAGAACACTTAAGTTTTGCGAGGAACGTGGAGTATGAGATAGAATGGGAATATCTAGGAGAAGAAAATACCCAATATATAGAAGACCCACCAAGTTCAACCGAAATTGAGGAAATAATGAATAGGCTAAAAAACATAAAAAGTCCAGGGAATGACCAGGTAACAGCCGATATGCTAAAATATGGAGGCGAAACCATAAGCAGGTGGATAAACCAACTGGTTGAAACAATTTGGGAGCAAGAAGGATTTATCAAAGACTGGAATGAAGCGGTACTAATTGCAATTTATGAAAAAGAGAAAAAATGGATTGTACAAACTACAGAGGTATCGCTCTGTTAAATGTTGCATACAAAATCTTAGCCACACATCTCAAAAATAAATTTTCTACGGAATTGGAGTAGGAAATAGGAGAATACCAGTATGAATTCCGAAAAGGAAGATCAGTATAGATCAGATATTTACCTCAAGAAAGCTACGAACGCAATGAAGAAGCATATGTGCTATTCATAGACTTTATGCAAGCATATGACAGAATAAGGAGAAAACCACTTTATATAGCCTTAAACGAACTAGGAATGAAAGTGAAACTATTAAGATTAGTAAAACTAACATTACAAAAAACTGATAATATGGTGAGGGTGGGAAAAAGAACATCCGACAAGTTCAACGTGCAAGAAGGTCTAAGGCAGAGAGATCCCCTGTCGTCGATATTGTTCAGCTGTGGACTAGAGTATGTCATAAGTAAACCCGAAATTATCAGAAATGGGTTATTGTATAATGAAAAACATCAATGTCTAGCCTTTGCAGATGATTTAGTAATCGTAATCAGAGGGAAAAAAGAACTACCGAAAGTAATATTAAAATGAGAAAAGATGGCACTTCAGGTGGGATTAGAAATAAATGAAAATAAGACGAAACATATGACATGGACAGAAAAGAATACAATCAGCAAAGTACTTTAAACATAACAACAGAAAAAGGAAAAAATTACAAATTCGCCGAAGTAGAGCAGTTTACATACCTAGGTACAGAATTCCACAGAAAACTAGAAATAGACAGAGAAATACAAAGAAGAATAATGGCAGGGAATCGATATATATATATATATATATATATATATATATATATATATATATTTGTATATATATATATATATGTATATATATATATATATATATATATATATATATATATATATATCTACATACAAGCTTAATTATTATTCATCCGCGAAGTACCTACTTAGATATATTAGGTTTCTTGATGTAGATATGACGCTTCCATAAGTGATTTAGATGATTTCTGCATAAGAGAATTTCCTATTTCTATTCCGGTTATAGAGGCCTTAGGAAAAATATACTGGAAAATTAAACATGACATTTTGAACCCCATAGAAATGATTTAGTTTAGACGATGTAAGACAAATTGGACATAATTGAAAAGATTATATTGAAGGTTCAGATGAGGAAAGCTCGATTTATATTTATCCAAGACGTAGATATATTATGTTTTAGGTTGTAGTAGTTGATATGATTCTTGTTCATAAGACAAGTAAGGTGAAGGGTTTTTTGGATTAGATAATTTTCTGGTTCTGGGCTTCTGGTTACAGAGGGTGTCACTGAAAAATGAAAAACGTGAGCTATAATATTCTGATGTTTCAGATTTGTTCTCATAAATAATTGATCATAGCAGCTTCTTGCTTGGAAAGCCAGTATAATCCGTCTGGTTGGAATTTATTGTGACTTCGCACAACACAAATTGGACAGATTTATTGACACTTATCACTTACGTTTGTGAATTGTGAAGGAGGATACGTAGAAATTTTGAATCGGTTCATTCGAAAATTTTATATGCTAGCCACCAAAGGCATTTCTCATATCAAAAAATTTTCATGCGGTAGGAATTCTTCTGTAACCAGTAGCTTTGTTTTGTAGGGAGGATCTAATGGAATATGATTTTGAAAAACATATCAACTACTACGTATTGAATATGAATCATAATAATTCATGTAGACGTTAATGAAGAGATATAAGTTAAATTATTTCAATTTTAGACTACAAGGTTACCAGCTGTGTCAGCTCTTTTGGACGCAACAGTGTTCTTTCAGACTACATCGATTGTTTGGAAGCCAGCTCTGCCAGAACACATGATGACCAAAACATTCCCCCCTCTCTAGAAGAGTTTTGCAAGTAAGTACAATGACATGTTTGATATAGGTTTTTTCATTAATTTGGAAACCCAGTTGACGTTTTTTATGAAGGAATCAAGAGATTCATATGGGTTTGGCTACAATAACAAAACTGTAATTCCAATTGCCCCCGTATCCATGTTGATCTCCATTTCCAGTACCCAGTTACCTCAATTGCTATTGTAGGACACTATATTGATAAATAAAATTAATCTGTTCTCTTCATTTCTACATAACAAATCAATTGATTCTATATTTTTCAGTTTGAATTGATTTTTAATAATCTTATTTTTTTTCAGTCGTTTCGTACCAGCAATACAATGCTACCCCGATACTTTGAGAAAGTCCTGTGATAAAAATGAGAAAACCGAAAAATTCCTGACCGATTTCTTAGGAGCCATGACACAACCCTGTAAATCCTCAGATCAAACTAATTATGTAGAGGTATTAAATAAATTGTGTTTGAATACCTTCAAACTTGTAGCGCCAGGGAATTGGCATGAAGTTCTGACATGTTTGCGCAATTTTTATTTGCATTAGGAAAAAAAATGGTATGGCTTTACATCACCACAAAGCATACTGTATTGTTTTTCCAATTTATTTAAACAGTAAACGGGTGGGATAAACTACAAACACACGATATGGCTACTTACTCATTTATTTGAACACTAAGCTACTCACTAACACTTAATTTATATGCACACCAACTTAATTATCAATTTATATCAACACTTCACCGTTCGTTATTTTCGTGTATTCTTGTTCATTTGTCGAGATCACTTTATCATTTTAACTGACTCTCCCAGGTCGGTCCCTTATATATTAGTGGCTTTTTTACTGGATAATTTTAAATTACAAAAATAATTGGCTTTCTGGCATTTTCTAGATAAGACTGGTCACAAAAACAATGTCTAGATAAGATAGTCACAATCGTAAACAATTCTAAGAACACCCTGCGTGTCCGCCATATTTTTAACTTTCATACCTGGCTTAGACAGAGTCGGATTTAGGGACTATACCAGTGTGCTGTTTCGTAACATTACCGCCTCCTTCAATGGCAGTTCCTCCTGGAAATTTTGTGCAGCCGAGACTGGATGTTTGAATCGGCAACTGGCCTCATTTCTACACTTTCCGATCTTATGGAAATAGCAGGGCACCGTCTTCATTGGATACTGATAACGGGGGTTGTAACTGCAAATTAATATCTGGACACCGGTATCTTGGAAGATAACATCTACCATGTTCCTGATAACTCGCCAATCCAACTAGTTACTCGCTATCTTAGGCATAGCCAGTTTCTTCACGATGGATTCTAACACATGGTATCGGAGGTTTCAAAGTGCTTCCCATACATCGCGGTTGGTAGGTCGATCTTGAAATTCATTTTTAGTTACCACGTAGAAAACGTACCGCGAATTATGTTCCAGTTTCAGTGTTTTGCCAGGGGCTGGAATCTGGTGTCCAAGTTTTTTTAATTGCCCGAACTTCTTTCGAAAGACGACTGCCAACCCTCGTGCGTTATTGAGACGGGCGGGGATGTTGTATGCCAGTGAATAATCTTCCGGGAGAGTGAACAATTCTTGTCGTTTTTCTGAAGTGACTCCATATCTATTTTTCCCTATACCTCCATACGCGCCCATAAATCCATCTAAGGTAGAGTCAGACACATGACAAATATGATCTACTCCTATTCCTAGGTCATGGTCTCCTTCGAATGGCGCTAGTCGGTTTTGGTGAACTACTTTTAGTTTTCCGTTAGGGATCTTATTTAAGCGATAGATAACATCATTGATCCTATTCTTGATTAAGTATGGACCTTCCCAGGATTTTCGTAATTTTGGAGAAAATCCTTTTCTCCTCGTCGGGTTGTGTAACCATACTTTGTCCCCTTGTTTGAACCCGCCTTCTGTGGCATGTGTGTCGTACCGACTTTTCATTCTGTCGCTGGCAACTTGAAGATTTGTTCAAACTAATTCATGAATATCGCCCAACCTTCTTCTCAATTGTATCACGTAGTCATCTCCTGATAGATCTTCTCCAGGCTGACAGCCAAATTCCAGGTCACGAGGATGCCTCATTTCACGTCCAAACAGAATTTTTGCAGGTGTTTCACCCGTGGACTCATTGACGGCGGATCGATAAGCCAATGCGTATCGATAAGCCAATGCGAATAGAAAAAGATACTGGTCTCAATCTCCCTGATGGCTAGAAACTACTTTGTACAGGTATTTTCCAATAGTCCTGTTTATTCTCTCGACCATTCCATCTGACTGTGGATATAATGCTGTTGTCCTGGTCTTCTTCATCCCCTGCTCCTCGCAAATCCCCTGGAATATATGACTTTCAAAATTTCTTCTTTCCACCCACTTTATGAAATAATCCATCACAAACAGGATGTATTTACCACCATTTTCTGTTGTCGGAAATGATCCAGCGATGTCTAAAGCAATGATTTCGAAAGGGCTTCCAACATTATACTCTTTGATAGGTGCCTTTCTTATGCGATGTGGTCCATTACTCGTAGCACAAGTCGTACATATTTCTTATACCAGTCCTTCACATAATCGGAGCAGTTCATCCAATAAAACCTCTCACGGATTCGCTGGAGGGTTTTCTTCACTCCCAGATGACCTCCCGATTACCTGTCGTGTAACTTCTTTAGTACCTCAGCTACTCTTGTTCTCGAGATAACTAGCTGTCTCCTCATCTGGGAACCATGATCGTTTTCAAGGACTCTTTCCAACAGCCCTTCTTCCAGTACAAGGGGTCCCACTGTGACCATCTTGACACTTATTGCCAGGTAGGTCGCCGATTTTCTTCCTTCCATTGCCGGATCATTTTTAGGTGAGGATCATTCTCCTGATATTCTCTGATCCTGGTGGGTGACCATTTTTCATTGACTACTGTAATTCTTGAAACTGCAACTTCCTTAGATTTCGACTTGTCGCATTGTGAATAGTGTACAGGGCATGACCGTCTAGGCAGAATTGGCTTTCAGGTGATTCTCATCAGCTGGATGTTCACCCCTGTCTGATTTCCCCTGTGACTGGAGTTCTTGGGTAACAGGAGTCTTGGGGCGCTTAGACGGACTGCGTACGTGTCCTAGCTCGCCACGCTTCTGACATTTGATCTTCTTCGGTTTCTTGTCTGCGATACCTTTTTACAAGTTGATGATCTGGTCAAGTTTGTCATCGTCATCTTCTTCCTGCATGGTCCTACCTTTGTGGTACCGCGAGCCCTTCGTGGCTGATTTGCATTTAAGAGGTTCTTGGTTTGCAGGAGTCGTAGTTCGCTTACACGAACTGCGTGCATGCTCTAGTTCGCCACAATTACAGCACTTGATTTTTCTCGGCTTCTTGTTTACCATACCTTCCAACAAGTTGACGATCTGGTCAAGTTTGTCATCGTCACATTCTTCCCGTATGGCACTACCTTTGTTATATACCGAAGCCATCGTGACTGCTTCATATTCAAGAGCAGCAGTCAATGCATCGGCCAATGTTTTTTGGGATGAGCTGATCGAAGCGTATTCTCCATATCGTGGTCACATGAGCCGTCAATGAAGGCCTGGATGCCTAAACATTCCATCATGTTATCTCCTGCTGATGGATAAGCAAATCGAACTAGTCGGGCAATATACAGATCACACTGTTGAAGGGTTTCGTCACGTTTCCGCCTTCGGTTCTTCAGCTAGACTCTGTACAAATGTTCCAAATGTTCGTGACCGTATCGCATGTCCAACCTCTTCTTCAGCTGCTCAAAATCATCCGTTTCTTCCAGAGGTATCATCTGAAGTACATCTAAGGCATCTCCCCGAATCGCGATAGTTGAGTTTACTGCCTTTCCCTTATCGGACCAATTATTCCTTCTAGCGGCTGCTTCAAACTGTTACACATAATCCGTCGACGACGTTTTTTCATCGAACGTTTGGGCCTTGACTCGGGTAAAACTGCCAATATGATCTGTCTTGGGTTGTATTTCTGGCATGTAGATCTCGATCTTCTTCTCTTCTGCTGAAGTGTCTTGTGTTCTAAAATCGGCAATCCTTGTCTCTAACTCCTTGATTTTCTCGTCCATCCGATTTTCCATTGTTGTCATCTTATTCTCCATGTCTGATGTTAGGGACGAAATTTTATACTCGACTTCAGCAGCAATGTCATTTTTCAATGAGAAGATATCTGCAGAAATATCATTCTTCGTAGCAGAAATCTTCTCGTCCATATTAGTAGAAACCTTGTCCATGTTAGCAGAAATCTCGTTCTTCATAGTTGAAATCTTCTCGTCCGTATTAGCAGAGATATTAGCAGAAATGCCGTCTTCCATAGCAGAAATCTTCTCGTCCATGTTAGCAGAAATTGACGAGATTAAGGTGGAAGCCTCATCATTAAATAAAACTGTTTCTGGCAACTAGTTTCGGCGCACTGAGCCATAATCAGGCCTGTAAAAGTTACCAAGATAGAAAAAATCAGAAATTCACAACATGTCGAATTACCTCAATGTATATAAATCCACATGTAAAGTATCATAAAGAGAAAGCCGTCACATGTCCGTGGCCTCCAGCAGACTCCAACATATGTCAGTAGTTGCTGGAGGAGTCAATAATCTAACCTAATTTGAATATTGTTTTTGGCATCTGCCAAATTATGAATGAAAAATTTTCAGTATTTTTTTCTATCAGAAATAAATAGTCTAAAAAATGATGACATTTATTGTCACTTTTTGAAGAACTAAAAAGTAAGTGAACATTTTTATAAAGAGAGGTGATGTAAAGCCATTCCCACCCCATGAAGATATTGATGGAAAGGTTGTATTGGTCAAATCTACAAGGGGGCCTATAAGTTTAATGAAGTAATAAAAAACTGGTGCATAGATTGGAAACCAGCACACCCAGGAAAATGGAAGAGAGTTTATTGGCATATGTGGATGTTTGAAAATTGTTACAGTTGTGCTAACCATTTCCAGATAAGTGGTTTTGGAATTTTTTTGCTTGTCGTTATCACTTGTCACCAACATATGGTACTAATAGACAAATAATACAGAGGCGTCTGCTTTCCAGTTCATGGGAGCTTCATGGTTTTTACTCATTTAAGTTTTATTGTATATTTCTCTTTTATACAAACTAGGTCGTTTTTATGTAATTTTAATTAAGGGTGAATGGGAGGCCTATGGATGACTGTGTTTTAGCATAAACCTATTGTAAAGTAGCAGTTATTGTGTATGTAATTAATAGTTAATTTAGGAAGTTTTCAGAGAAGTATATTTGCTATTAAAATCAGTTGGGTTTAATTATAAAAACCAAGAATAATTTTAACCGTCACCAATGAGTTATAGTCAACTAACTTTCGACAATTGGAAGGTAGACCCTACTTTATGGTTGGAATCAAAGAGTGATTGCAACATTAAAATTGGTCCTTCTACAACGGATACTGGTTTTGAAATTTTGTACGCTCTCACCATATTTTTTGCATTTGTTATTGTAAATATTATATGACTCGTACATTGTAGAATTTGTGTTTTTCACTCGCTACAGGTACATTTTGTCTTAAAAGTGTAAATCCGTGTGGCAGTTCATTGTTTACAAACAATGAATATCAATGAAGTTAAAGGGAACAGGACAATAGCTAAAGCTGCTATTACGCGAATAGAAAACTGGTTTAATGTTAACATTGATACCACTGACAATGTGTTTAGTTTAAAAGGTCGAGATGAACAGTTAAGAAGTGAATTTGAAAAATATTGTCAGGCACAAGATTTGTCAGATATATTTAACTGTAGAGGAAAACACAGAAAATAGAGATTTAATTGAGGATAGATATTATGATGTTTTGTTTAAAATTCAGCAAAATATTAAAGACTTAGAGGATGTAAAAACTACCACCCCACCAGGTTCATCCTCACTTTTCTCTCCTGTCGCTATCCCCCATTAGTAAAGTTACCGGAAATTAAAATACAACAGTTTTCAGGTACTGGTTCCATTTTTCCAAATTTTTTCAGCTCTAATAATTGAAAATATATATCTGACGGATATTCAACGTTTCATTTATTCAAAGACTTATTTAGCAGGTGAACCTTTGAAATTGATTGAGCAAGTTAATAATGATAACTTTCACACCGCAATTGAAATTTTGCAAAATAGATATGAAACCAAAACTCTTGTGATAAATATTCTTTTAGCTGGATTTTTAGACATAAAACCTATACAGAAAAGTACATCCTTTACGCTACGTGAATTTTACACCGAAATAAGTAAAAACTATGAAGCATTGAAAAATTGTAAATTAACAGACACTCAGCTTTTGGATTTGATTTTAGTTTACTCATAAGAACGCAATTTGGATTTTAATAGTAAGAAAAGTTTTGAGTTTGATAGAGATTCAAATGAATTGCCAACACTTAGTGAATTTTTAACATTTTTAGATGAAAGATCAAAGTGTTTAGAAAATTTGAAAGCAGTAGATAATATTGAAGTTTTTTCAAGAAGGCAAACAAAAACAACACTTTTCAGTAGTGTCAATAATAATTCTCACATCGGTCAACATAGCAAAAATGGATGCCACTTTTGTAATGACAAATCTCATAAAATTTACTCTTGTTTATAATTTAAAAATATGAGTTCCGTCGAAAAACAAAATGTTGTGAAATCCAAAGGATTTTGCTTTAATTGTTTTGGAACTGCTCACACTGTTATAAATTGCCAAAGTAGAGGTTGCGATGTTTGTGGTAGGAAACACCACACCCTCCTTCACTACGCCCCTACCACTCAAAATAAAAATAGATTCTCTTCACATCAGAACTCTCAAAGTGCAGATTATCGTTTACAAAATGATGCTCACCCGTCTGAAACATACTCTCACACTTCTCAAAAAAATGCTCAACCCTTACAGTCAATTTCTCACCAACCCTCCACTAGTTCGTTATCACATATGACAAACCCCCCACCAAGAAATAATTCTCACAACCCATCTTCCTATAGGGAATTTCAAAGTAACCCAAAGAGTTTGAATGCTCTCAATTCACCAGGGATTGTTGAAGATCAGCAACTCTTCCAATATGACTCACTCTCTCTCAGCTATAAGTACGGAAGATTCCTCTGTGCTTTTAGGTACTGCTCAAGTTTATGTATATAATTCGCAAGGTCTACGTGTTAAAGCTAGAGCAATTCTTGACCCCGGCTCACAAAATTCTTTCATTAGTAAAAGTTTTGTAGAAAAGTTGAATTACACCCCATACAATAAAATGATTAAGTGCCACCGTCTCCCACCAAACAGTTGATATTGTCTTTCACTCCCCTATTGATCGCTCCAAGTTTAAGGCTTCTTGTTAAATTCTGGAGACAATTTCATGTAAGCTCCACCAAGCCCCAGTGGACAGATCAAAAATAAAGTTACCTCCCAACACTCAGCTTGCGGACCCGGCCTATTTTCAGCCTGCAGAGGTACATGTTCTCATCCGAACTGACTGTTATTATGATTTAATGGATGATGGTTTTTTAAGATTAGGAAAAAACTCACCCGTGTTACAAAAGACCCTTCTCGGATGGGTGATAGCTGGCAACGCTCCACTTTTACGTCCTCAAAAATATTCTAATTCTCATGTTTTTACCTACTCATCAGGTCCCTTATCTCTTACCTCTAGTGTAGCAATGCTCACACAAGTAAGTGAGCACTCCAAACTTGAAAATTTAGTTGAAAGATTCTGAAAATCAGAGGAAATTCCAGAAATAGCTCATTTATCTCTTGATGAATAATTATGTGAGGAAATGTTTGTGTCCACTACGAAACAACTCGATGATGGTTCTTATCAAGTGAATTTGCATCGGGAAACCCCTTGTGAAAACCTCAAATTAGGTCAATCTCTCTACACTGCGAAAAATAGATTCTTGAACTTAGAAAAGAAATTCCAAAAGGATCGCAGTTACTATTTAAAGTATAAACAATTTATTGATGAATATGTTGATCTTGGTCACGGTCAGTATGTCCCACTTTCTGAAACTAATCAAAATTCAGAACCCAAATATTTTTTGCCACACCATGCAGTCATTCGTGAGGACAGTAGTACAACCAAAGAATATACCAACAACAAGAAGCGAAAGCCGGCGTAAATCCTTTGATGTTTTGAGGGCAAAATTTCGTGACCTTGAAACTGACGTTGACAGATAACTGAGCATCGGTACTTGATTTTACACTAAGAAAAGTGTTAAAAAATGTAAATTAAATCTTACCTACACGCAAAAAAATGAAACCAAAGATTCTCAAATAATTATTGTTTATTTTTATGGCTTGTTTCGACAAATTTTTAATTGTCAAAGAAAGATTTAAGCATCCAACCGTGTAATATTTTGAATGTTGGTTGATAATTGGTGAAAACCCATCAAAGTTGAAGGAATACCAAAGTTAAATTTTCACAATAGGTCTGTTAAACTTAATTCATGAATTTTTAAAGTTAATTTAACAGCTAAACAAACAATGTGAAAAATATACTTTAGCATTTCTTCATACATACAGTTTTAGGTTCTGTTTTTGGAGTTACATCCATTAATAAAAATAACGAGCTATTGTTTAACCAAACGATTCTTATTTTCTGAATTGTTATCGAAATTATATTTGTAAGTATGTACTTAAGTAGCGCTGTATGTAGGATAGGGTGAGTATAAAAACCAATACAATAATATAGATTATTTATTTAGAATACCAGTTTACGATAGAAAGAATTTCAGTAAATGATGATATAAAATTGCAATAAGTATGATACTTGAATACAAAATTTTTATAATTGATATATTTAAAAGTTACACTTCACCAGATTCTGAATTGAATATTTTACAAGAGAAAATCTAGTGATGTATGTGACAAAGAAGTTATAAAAATATAGCGACAGTAAACTTTTCTGCATAGTTATCGAAGTTTTGTTGCGTTTTTCAATTATTATCATATTTTATGCTTTTTTCTGGTTGAACAGTTTATGCCGTTTTTCTGGTAATCCCTCCAATTAATATTACGATATAACTTAGACACACATAATATAGTACTTCTTGTGGCACTAGCTTATTTTTTGTGATCGCTTGTAAAGGAGAATTTGTATGCTTATGTCGTGGATGATCTTTCAATACTGGAGAAGGGTTGAGTTTTGTTACTATCCCCAAGGACGATGTTAGGTATGTGTAATTTATAATGTTATTTAGTCAAACCAAAGCATTATATTATGCTTGCCAAACCCATAATAAAAGTACTGTTAATTTTTAGAGCCTAAATATATGAAAAATTCCTGCTTTTCAGTAACATTTCATGTTCAGTATGTCTACAATAAGTGAAAAGAAATATATACAGTTATTTTTCTTGTCAAACAAAACATATATATGTATTGTTGTTAGGGTTCTGAATCATGTACATGTACATTTCCAAAATATGTTATATTTAATATAGTTTTATAGATCCACAGGACTTCTGTTGTAGGCACCCATTAGAAACAGCTTAGGTACTTTTGAAAATTCTCCAACAACTTCCACTCAAACTCCTGCTTTCTCAAGTTCTGGACAGCACAGAAAAGCAAGGTGAAATTAGTGGTTATGACTGGCTCTAGGGAAACGAAATTTTGCAAAGGAAACCAGAGAGAAGGAAGAAATATGCAACCTGGAGGACGTCTAAGAAATGTGTGAGAAATCTCTTGAATAACTTCTGGCATCAATTGTAAAAGCGCAAGTACTACTGAAAGACAGAGAACCTCTAGGTAGAAGGTATTTTGTAGTACACAAACGATTTGCCTTGACGCAATATTTTTTGGGATCACAGACATACAACTTTATGATTAAATTATTAGTCTTCCAACAAAATGAAATCTGCAAAGAATCACCAAAAAACTTGCTTGCAAACCTGGTTTGAAAATGTAGAAATAAAGCTTCAGATAATGTCCAATGGTAAGAAACAGTATACCATATGTATTGATGGGATGTCACTGAAACGTCATGTCTTCTATGGTACTGCATGAGATGAAGATACTGGACCAATTGATATTGTGACTGGATCAAAAGTCCTTTGTCCTGCAAACTATGAACTCGTAATTATGCAAAAGGACTGTAAGCGAATTGGAGGCAATCGCATTTTTTTGTGGGTACCAAATTAGCAGTGATAAAGTTTCTTCTTATCATTGAAACATTCATACTAAAGTAGGAGAGCCGAAGTTTGCATGTTGATGGTGATATGGGGTGTTATTTCATTAAACTAGCCAATTCCTTTTTAGTAACTCCTGATAATCCAATATTCACAGTATTATTCTAGTCACTTAATTGAAGTTACAAGAAATAATTTGAAAAGAGATACATTTTGTTTTGATGGCAAACAAACATCCTGGTCATTTTTAAAGTAGTTTTACGGTCAAGATAAACAGGTGTATTATGTTAGATAGTACACAAAAATTTACAAACAGGCAAACTTATCTATCGAATTTCGACAAAATGGAAGTACGTCTACCAACTCAAACTCCAAATAATAACGTGGTATGAATATGTATATGAGCTTGGGGGCAGTTCCTAGTATTGGAACCATTAAAGTCATTGAGAAATTTTACAGACTTATTTCATTCCACAAAATCAAGAAATATTAACAAATACAAAAATGAGTTTGTATCAGCAGACCATCAAATACAATTTTTGGGTAAAATGGTGCTTTTTTAAAACATTTAACTTCCAGAACAAGGATGAAGAAATGCAGAACAAACACAATAAGTAGTTAAAAAAAATTGTAATAAATTGTAATCCAATGATTTTATATATTTACACTGCACAGAACTAATACAGATTCTCTTGAAAGTTTCTTCGGTAGTATGAAGAAGCAAGGGGGCAATTGTATCAAATCCACTTCTATCCAATTTGAACATGCCTTTAGAAAAGTGTTTTGCCAAAAATTTACCATTTCAAATGAAATGTACTGTACTGATCACCTACACAATTTATTAATTAAGTTGAATTCAACAACTATTTGCATTATTCCTGAAACTCACCAAGTAGCAGTTCAGAATGTAGCAATATCATTATCAGATTAAGATTACAGGAACGAAGAACTAACAATTTTACATGCGTTCAATTTTGTTTGTGGCTATTTTGCATTTTGTCACAGGTGTGAAACGTGCATAGAATTCTCAAAAGAATGTGGAGATCTGGATACAAAGCAGCTATTGACATATTTTGAAAAGTATGATAAGGACAAAAGTATTATTGGATGCTTTAGAGTTCCAAGTGAACACTAATATATATTATGTGAAATATGTTGCCATTTCAAAATATTTTCGAAAGATGAAGTAAACAACTTTTCTAACTTGGAAGTTTGAGAGCTCCAAGTGAAACATTTGTGGAATATATATCTATATATATATATATATATATATATATATATATATATTCCACAAATGTTTCACTTGGAGCTCTCAAACTTCCAAAAGTACCAAAATCATTGTTGTATGCCTTAAAATATGTTAACAAATGACCAATGTCTAGATCTCTTACTTCACGAGAATACTGAATGCAGGTATTGGAACTATGAACATTAATACATTTTTTAATCAAATATCCACATACATAATTAAAAGAATTCTGTATAATTGCTGGTTGTTGGCGGTAATCTGTATCTGGAAGAGATATTGCTTTTAATGAGATTTCAGGTATTGGTTTTTGTGATTGTTTCCTACTTGATTGAATAGATCTTAGATTTAATAATAATTGATCCATGTCATTAATGCAATTCATATTATTTGAATGAATGTATGTTTGGCAAAATAATTTTTTAAAAGCTCTTTGAAATTGTATGGGAGTTGGATTTATAGAATTACCACCTTGTTTGTCTGATAGAACCAAAGAAGCTTTCAAGACAATCCTGATTGATTCTTCTACAGCGTAGATATTTAAAATTGTCCGAGGAAAGTCGACTCCAAAGAATTTATTGTGATAACACAACAATTTCTACACTTCGATCTGGCGGTAACATCCACATCTTTTTTATCAAATATTTTCAATTTTGTAATAAATTCCACCATTTCATCCAAATATTTGAATTGAAAATCTGTGCCTTCAAAAACATTTTTGTAAGGATTGGAATTTCTCAAGTCCACAGAGTTGAGCATGTCAAAAAGCTTATCAAACTTTTCAATAAATTCTATGGTCCCTATAGCACTTGTAGGAAGTATTCCTAAACTAATATATGTATTCATTGAACTTGCCACGGTATTGCTTAATACCTGAGTTGCAAGTTTAACACGCATTGTTTCAAAACTTGTTGGATATATATGAGAGTTGTAAGTTTTGGTGCACATCTGATAAACTGTTTTTTGTCATATTCATGAAAAGATTTTACAAATGTCCAGGACGTTTTCTTATCATCAAAAGAAAAAACATTGTTCATTAAATTATATCTAAATGCTTTAATCAAGTGACAAGGATCAAATATGTATACAATATTTTTATTATTTATTTGAAATTCTGGATTATTTTTAGAAACTACAAGAAGTTTGCTTAGTTTAACAAAATAAGATCCCATGTCACTTACCAAACAATCCACAATCAAACCACAGTCAAACAATTTGCATATGCATTTTGTTACGACAGGTAGTAATTTTTTAGCCTCAAATTCAGAATCAACAAAAATGTAAGCGATTGGTAACTTCCAATTGGTATACAGTCCTCTTACCATAATGACCAAAGCATGTTTTGCCACCAAGCTTTCCATTGTTCCAGTTCCAAAATCACATAAACCAATTATTTCATCTTTTCCAGTATCAAAGTACAAAAAAGATTTTAAAGACATCTCATTAATAATTATACTACAATGTTTGTCTTGTGGTAACATTGTGTTTGTTTTTATTTTTATTGCTTGAAAAACTTCTTCATTACCTAAACCTGCTTGAGAAACTAAACCCTCGGTCATGTTTTGCAAAGTTCTTGGAGTTGGTAGACTTATTATTTTTCTAAGAAATCTGTATGCTCTAGGTCCTAAAAAATACAAAGTGAGGGCAACCTTCTTCAATTCATCAGAATAACGTCTGCGAAGTGATTTTCTGTTTTTCAAATTAATTTGGGTTTTGACAATGTCTGCCAATGGTTTGGTCAAAAAATTATCACACATATCTCTAAAGAGTTTAGGGCTATATTTTGGTGTTGCTTCCACATTACATGTTTTCTTGAATAACTTTTTCTTTATTATTTTCAATTTGAACCTTAACTTTTCCTTTCTTGATGTGCCAAAGGTCATGCTTTGTGGTGTTTGAGTTGAAGCTGAGGAATATTGTAAATGTATGGGTTCCTCAGTCTCAATAAGAATTTCAGAAGATCTAGTATCTGAAATAAGAAAGGAAAATAGAGGAAATCTATGCACAGGATTTATTATAGACAATGTGTTGTTCCATTCATCCATCACATTTTCCAGTATCAATTTTCTGAAGACCAGCAGGAACATTTTTTTACATTGATAGCAAGTGAACTTTGAATGAATAACCGAACATTTTTCCATTTTAGCAAAACCATAAAAAAGACAATTGTATAAAAAAAAACAGTTAGGCTAAATGCAATCTAATTATAAGAAAGTCATCTATTTTGATGCATATTATCTAAAAGAGTTGAATCTAAATGATGATTATATTTACCAAGAGATATAGAAGCATCACCCATATGTCTTGTTGCGGCTTGAGACGAATGTCCCACTTGCTCAAGCGGCATTGTTTCTGTAATTATGAAAATAATTGCAATAAACAGTAATTTCAAATAATCGGTTCAAAAAATGTCAGGCATTCTTAGATTTGTCACTCTACACTCTAAAGAATACATAACATCTACATCGCAATTCTATACAGCTATTTGAATACAAAGCATATGGCGATTCACAGATAGGCTAAACGCAATCTAATTATAAGAGAGGCATCTATTTTGATGCATATTATTTAAAAGAGTTGAATCTAAACGATGATTATATTTACCAAGAGATATAGAAGCATCACCAATATGTCTTGTTGCGGCTTGAGACGAATGTCCCACTTGCTCAAACGGCATGATATCTGTAATTATAAAAATAATTGTAATTAACAGCAATATCAAGTAATCGGTTCAAAAAATGTCAAGCATTTTTAGATTTGTCACTCTACACTCTAAAGAATGCATAATATCTACATTGCAATCCTATACAGCTGTTTAAATACAAAGCATATGGAGATTCACAGATAGGCTAAACACAATCTAATTATAAGAAAGCCATCTATTTTGATGCACATTATTTAAAAGAGTTGAATCTAAACGATGATTAAATTTACCAAGAGATATAGAAGCATCACCAATATGTGTTGTTGTGGCTTGAGACGAATGTCCCACTTGCTCAAACGGCATGGTATCTGTAATTATAAAAATAATTATAATAAACAGTAATTTCAAATAACCAGTTCAGAAAATTTCAAGCATTCTTAGATTTGTCACTGTACACTCTAAAGAATACATAACATTTACATTGCAATTCTATACAGCTGTTAAATACAAAGTATATGGCGATTCA
This sequence comes from Galeruca laticollis, assembly GCA_963921935.1. NCBI lineage: Eukaryota > Metazoa > Arthropoda > Insecta > Coleoptera > Chrysomelidae > Galeruca > Galeruca laticollis. The sequence continues at coordinate 46,055,775 of OY998181.1, read as the reverse complement.
CAGATAGGCTTAACGCAATCTAATTATAAGAAAGCCATCTATTTTGATGCATATTATTTAAGAGAGTTGAATCTAAACGATGATTATAGTTACCAAGAGATATAGAAGCATCACCAATATGTCTTGCTGCGGCTTGAGACGAATGTCCCACTTGCTCAAACGGCATGGTTTCTGTAATTTTAAAAATAATTGTAATAAACAGCAATTTCAAATAATCGGTTCAAAAAATGTCAGGCATTCTTATATTTGTCACTCTACACTCTAAAGAATACTTAACATTTAGATTGCAATTCTATACAGCTGTTTAAATACAAAGCAAATGGCGATTCACAGATAGGCTGAACGCAATCTAATTATAACAAAGCCATCTATTTTGATGCATATTATCTAAAAGAGTTGAATCTAAATGATGATTATATTTACCAAGAGATATAGAAGCATCGCCCATATGTCTTGTTGCGGCTTGAGACGAATGTCCCACTTGCTCAAACGGCATGGTTTCTGTAATTATAAAAATAATTGTAATAAACAGTAATTTCAAATAATCGGTTCAAAAAATGTCAGGTATTCTTATATTTGTTACTCTACACTCTAAAGAATACATAACATTTACATTGCAATTCTATACAGCTGTTAAATAGATAGCATATGGCGATTCACAGATAGGCTAAACGCAATCTAATTATGAGAAAGCCATCTATTTTGATGCATATTACTTAAAAGAGTTGAATCTAAACGATGATTATAGTTACCAAGAGATATAGAAGCATCACCAATATGTCTTGCTGCGGCTTGAGACGAATGTCCCACTTGCTCAAACGGCATGGTATCTGTAATTATAAAAATAATTGTAATACACAAATAAACAAATGCCAATAAGGTATCAATGAATCCTGTTGAAAAGGTATAATTGATTCTCCACTAAGGTGGCAAAAATAAGTATCAATAACAAGTGATTGTAATATTTACTTAAATTTAATATTTACCAGACTGAATAGCTATTTTTGTTGGTGGAGCGCTCAATATAACATGGCCCTTGCGTTTTAACCATGGGAATATTGTAGGCACAGCTTGAAGACATAGATACTTTTTACGTCCTCTTTTGGAAGTAAATTTATCCTCAAAGTGGAGTTGACATAACTTATAATTGTTATGTAAAGAGTCTAGGGTTTTTTCAAACAAATCTCCGCGGTTACATGCATCCAACCATAACTGTGCTCTAAAATGTTAATAACGCTTAGTAAGTATATTTATATTTTCATTTATCATATGTGTATAAAAGAAATAAACTACTACCAATTTATATTGAATATTGTGTATTATTATTCAGCATATTTAAGCTGAACTCATCAGCAGTGACGCTTATTGTAGTGTATTCATTGATTGTAATATTATCATTATTATTTATGTTAACAAAGACACAGAGATAGAGGAATGTTAACACTCAAAACATAGATTCACGCAACTTCCAATGTATAGGTGCAATGGAAGAATAAAATATTTAAAAAAAGAAATATATATCTATAATTTATTGCATATAGAAACAATTCCTCTTACCTTACAGGATCTTCAGGAAATCTAAACAAAGTTGTACCGTCTCCATCTCTTGAATGACACCCACGAACTGCACAAGTTCTTGGCGCCATAACTGATATAATAGTTTTTCAAACAATTAAAAACGCAAACAAAATATATATGTTATATTGTAAATAAGGAAAAACCGTACAGCAAAGAATATTCTTTGTTAAACATGTAAACCAAAGAATAATTCTTTGATGTAAACAATAAAATCACATGACATTGACAGATAACTGACTCTGACTCAGACATGCGCACTTAGAAAATGTATTCTAAAATAGCACAAGCTTCGTTTCTTGTTGGTTGGTGTATTCTTTGGTACAACAAAACCTGGGGTGTGTCCGACGCATCCTGTAAGACTAATACAGACCTCTCTCTTAACGACATAATGCTTAATGGATATCAAGTTCAGCCTAACCTTTTTGACATTTTGTTACGCTTTCGTTCGTTTAAATATGTGCTCACCTCTGACAGCGAGAAGATGTACAGACAGATAAAGATAAACCCCATCCAAACATGTTTGACAAATATACTTTGGGGAGATAACCCCTCACTCTCCTTACAATGCATCTAGTTAGTAACTGTTTCCTATGGAACAAATTCAGCTCCATACCTCGCTACTCGTGTATTGCAAGATGTTGCTCTGAAACATAAAGTTGAATTCCCTTTAGCTTCCAATATTCTTTTAACCCAAACCTATGTTGATGATTTGTTAGATGGTTGCGATGACTTAAATGTTATCTGAACTAACCACTCTCCTTAAGTCATCCGGTTCCACACTCCATAAGTGGTGCTCAAACTGTTCTCAATTTCTCTCCAGCATCACTAGTGACACCCCAAGTGAATATTGTTTGAATCTAGATAATTCACCCAAATTATGAATGAAAAATTTTCAGTATTTTTTTTATCAGAAATAAGTAGTCTAAAAAATGATGACATTTCTTGTCACTTTTTGAAGAACTAAAAAAGTAAGTGACAATTTTTATAAAGAGAGGTGTTGTAAAGCCATTCCCACCCCATAAAGATATTGATAGAAAGTTGTATTGGCTAAATCTACAAGGGGGCCTATAAGATAAATAAAGTGATAAATAACTGGTGCATAGATTTGAAACCAGCACACCCAGGAAAATGGAGGAGAGTTTATTGGCATATGTGGATGTTTGAAAATTGTTACAGTTGTGCTAAAAATTTCCAGATAAGTGGTTTTGGAATTTTTCCGCTTGTCGTTATGACTTGTCACTAACAGAGTGTTTTAATAGACAAATAATACAAAGGCGAGTGCTCTCCAGTTTATGGGAGCTTCATGGTTTTTACTCATTTTAGTTTTATTGTATATTTCTCTTTTATACAAACTAGGTCGTTTTTATGTAATTTTAATTAAGGGTGAATGAGAGGCCTATGGATGAATGTGTATGTAATTAGAAGGTAATTTAGGAAGTTTTCGGTGAAGTATATTTGCTATTAAAATCAGTTGGGTTTAATTTTAAAAACCAAGAATAATTTTAACCGGCACCAATGAGTTATAGTCAACTAACTTTTGACAATTGAAAGGTCGACTCTACCTCATTGTTGGAATCAAAGAGTGATTGCAACAGTAGTCAATAAGGGGATTATAGTGTAGGGGAAATCATTAATAAAAATGACAAAAGCTTCATAACTATGTAAAACGTCGAGCACAATGAAATAAAATTAAACAAAACAGGACAACATCAAGAAAAGTCATAAAAATGGGTGAAAGTATGAAAGAAAAGAAGGAAAGAAAAGAAAACAAAACTGGACATCGTCGTATGACAGAATATGTCCGAAGCTAAAAGTCCAGTTTTGTAGTATGTAAGAGCACTAAGCACAGTGACTCAGTAAATCCCAAATAGACAAGATGGTCGGAGAACTGACAAATGACTGGGACCAATGACAGCCTTCAAAAACAAAATGAAAAATATTTCGAAACAGAGTTGAATGAGACATATTAACTATCATGTAAAGAAATTATCTAAAACACATTATAATGTAAGGGCACAAAGTCTTTTGACAATATCATAAAGTAACCGTCAAAACTAGAAATTAAGCCACGACAATTAAGAAAAAGAAGAATAAACATAAAAGGCCAAAAATATCCTAATAAGTCGTGACACAAAAGTTAAAATTTATGAAAGAGAAACTTGAAAGAAAATAACAATTCATGCATAGCATCATAAAAATCAATAGCAAAAATATATCATTAGTGTAAAATAATTGTGACTGTCTGAAATATACAGTCTGCGGTCTGGGGTCTGCGTTATCTTAACATTGTTGAAAAAACCCAAGTTGGTTTTTTCAAAAGATTGCTCCTATTAATGCTAAAGACTCCTGATTATTTAGTACGCCTTGAGGTGGGTGTTGTTAGGCTTGATTATACGGTATTTAAGTTGTGCCTCAATTGGTTAATAAAAATGTTTTCTTTTGCAAACACTAGATTGCCAAAGATTGTCTTTCTCAGGCTCTTAGAGTTAGAGGACTTTGAAAACCCCTGCTATAACTGGGCCCTACAAATGAAACTGATTTTTATAGATCTTGGGTTAAACGACATGTGAAATAACCTCTCTTTTGGTTTACTAAAAAGCCATTACGATGCAATTCTTGAGAATTTTAAACAAAAATTGTATAGTTCCGACTTACAACGCCTTGCTAATAGTAATTACTGTGTAATATATAAACATTTAACAGTCACTTCAGGTCCTGCAGATTATCTAACTAGTAAGCTGCCGATTAAATTAGTTCGAATATTTTGTCAGACCCGTTTATGTTCGAAGACTTTTGTTAGAATAACTTATATGGGAAGTATTTATACCATTAATCAAGAAGAAATTTGTACTCTGTGCAACTCGCGTCAAAATTAAACGCTTGAACATATTGTGCTTCAATGCAGGATGTATGATTGTATTAGAGTGCAAATTATTAAAAATCTGCATAATTTTGATGATTTCATTGCCTTATTAAATACTGCTTCTTTGGCGGATATCAAGCAAATTTCGAATTATTTCATTGGCGTACTCAGAATTCGCTCATTTATTATAAACGAATAGCGTGGGTTTCACACAATTTTTTTTTCTCGCTCTTTAATTGTTAGTTTTCATTGTGATTTTGCTGCATGAACTATGTATTTATTTATAGACACTGTACCGGATTTCTTGCTATATTGATTTGTATCAATTTGAACCAATAAAGATATTATTATTATTATTATTATTATTATTATTATTATTATTATTATTATTATTATTATTATACAGTAGGTATTTATCAGTATAAAAGACAAAACAGTAAAATGACATTAATCGTAGAAGAAGAAAGAACGTAACTCAAGTTGACTGATAAACAAATGAATTATGGGTTATCAAACTAAGAGCTTCAAAAAATAAGGAATAAATAGTTTTCCAAAGGTTGGAAGGATCGTTATATATGCGACGTATTTCAGGCATATCTAAAGGGTTAAGTCGAACACCCTTGACACACTTATGTAAAAGTCTGACATCATGAAAATTAAAATCATGTAGTTCTGATAAAATATGGTTTGCAAATGATGAAGGAGTATTATATATGTCTGTGTTCATATATCTTCTGATATAATATTGATGTTCCTTCAAGCGAGACTCTAACCTACGTCTAGACTGGCCCACATATACGGCATTGAAACCGCCACAAGGTAGATGATAAACCCCTGACCTATGGAATAAATAAAGGTACCTCATATTTAGTGTTGATAAAAAATTGAGCCACGTTAGAATTGGTTCTAAAGGCGATACAACACTATGTTTTCTAAAAATGCTGGCAATTTTATAGGATAATGTACCCATGAAATTCAAGCCACCTGAAAATTAATGATACTTAGATATAGAAGTGTAAAAACTCTAAATTTGGAGTCAAGTTTGTTATAAATGTTATCGAAAATGGTAAAGGAAAATTGTTGTTTAATGCTATCGGTTTAATATTACTTATTTCCCTATTGAAAGAAGAATATGAAATAGGTATGTTGAAGGCCCTTGTAAAAAAGGAATATAAAGCTGCACATTTATGGAAAGAGGGATGGTTTGAATGATAGTCAATAATTGAATCATCAGCTGTGGTAGGTTTTCTATATATATATATATATATATATATATATATATATATGTATATTTTTAAATAATGCCTCTACGTTGGGAGCCATTTTTATTATATATAATTTTACTTACGCCCTTATGTTGTAGTGCTATTTTATATTATAATTTTTAATTTACCTCAGTTGGGCTGCTGTTTTTTATTATGTATATTTTTTTTTATTTTAATTTAATATATGTTTTATTATTATTTATGGGCGCCAGAATTGGTTACGCTTACCGCTATACCCAATTAAAAATTATTATCAATTTTACTTTACCTTTTAAATACTGTATCTCAGGGATGAGATTCGGCACTTGACGTTTGCTAGCAACAAGAAACTATAGGTAGATATCAGAGAAAAATAAGACGAACCTGAACAATTGAACATAATTTAATTAATGAGAAAAGATAAGAAATTTTTATAATCAATTAATAAACCAATATTATACGTTTAAATTCATTATTGTATGATTATTACGCAACAACCATATAAACGCTTTCATTACTATAAATATTATTGAAACTCAACAAATAAATTTCGTGTATCATTATTCTTATTCTATGTTTGAATGTACATCCATAAAAAAAACTTCCAATCTTAACCATAGGTCTTTAAGTGCGAAAACGTGTAGTGTGCTGTTCTGTTAAATGTTTTGTTTAGTTTACAAAATGGAAGGCAAAGTGATGTGTCTAAGAATCTTTATTATTATTATGCAAAAATCTAGTGAATACTTATTTAATATGAATTTAGTGTTTGTGTCCGTTATTAGTGGAGATTGAACAGTTAATACTAACGTTTAACCAATAAATTGCTACCACAGACAATTAACGTACATACAAAAATATACAAGTGAAATGTTTTTATAGAAAAAGTTCAATATACACGTGGAAAATGTTCATCATTAGTTATAGAGCATAGCATTGAATGTGCTGTTCTTGGAGGTAAAAATGATCAGCTGTGATCAAACAAAAACGAAGTCCAAGATGTGGGAATGATGATATATGTGGTTAATATCGTCAGCAGAGTATATCTATCATAAGATACCTTGGATAACCACCAGAATAATTGTAATAAGGTAATTATAGTTATAGTTCTTACCAAATCTAGATGATTTCACTGAAGTTCACTTATTTTTAATTATACGGAATGTATTTCAATTTATTTACTTTAAAACGTCGTCTGAACACTTTTGATTAATGTTTCTGATAATTTATTTAAGTTATTTCAAATTTTAATGGAAATTTGAGGAGATAAAATTTGACACGTCCACCCTCTAATTCATTTTTTACGGCGTCTCCTTAAGCTCAAAATCAACAACCTTTTATTGTTTTTAATTTTGTTTTTCCAGTTCATTTGTTGATAAACAAACATTGTTTTCCTGAATCAATATATCTATCCTTGCGTTAGTATAGACGAAATCACTTTGTTTTTATGCATTTCGAAAAACACACCGAACTACACCGTACGAATTACTAACATAACATTGCTTCTAGCGTTGATCTTTTGACCTTGACGTTTGCTAATAATTATAGAAGTTTATGCGATATACGGGGTTTCCGAAAGTGTCTATAAAATATAAAATTGTAATAATCGAATTTTGTTTGAAAATTTATGTGATGATATATACAGGGATCACCACAATTATGTATAATATTACGTTCGACGTAATTTACTTGTTGGTGTTATTTATTTTGCAATATACTCAAAAAGAAAATAGATACTAAATTAAATAGCAATCTCTTAAATTAATTTATCAATTGTATATGATAGTTAAAAATTTCTTGACACGTTCAACTCATGTCTTTACGGATTATTTCTTTTTTTTTATTGGATGTTTACTAATGAACTACTAAGATTCACACTATTTGTATGATGCTGATTTGATTTAATTTGTCTGATAGATATATTTCACTTTAACATTCCCTAAAATTCTATGGAATTATTCTTGATTTGACAAGAATGTTCTATAGAAGTTTACCTTGATTTTCTTCTCATAATTTCATTATCATATATATTACTTGTTTAATTAATTCCCAATTTAATCCTATGTCAATTTCATGAAGAAGTTATTAAATCGTCGCAATTAACTTATACTTAGTTTATCAATAAATTTCTTATTACACTATTCCTAACTCTTATTAAGATTGATTAGATTAAATTAATTCATACTTGATTACTTAAATATTTTCTAATTCTAGTGTTTCTTAAATTTTTAGTTATGGCTGATTGGCGTTAAATTGATGCAGCTGGTTTATATGAAAAATTCCACGTTCTCGATGAGTGTCAGGATGTATCAACTTATAGCTATTCATACCATGACTGGTTTCTACTAAATAAGGACCTTCATAAGGTAAGTGTAACTTAGAACATATTCCTTTTTTATGATTAGGTACTCTTAATGCTTTTATTATTACCAAGTCACCCTTTTTAAATGTTTTCCTATTTCTAAGTCTAGCTAGTTTCCGTTTAATGTATTTGTCAGCTTGTCTTGATTGTCTTTCTCTGGCTACTTTAATCAGTTTGTTGTAGTCAATTTCACTGGACCATGGTCTGTCTGGTTCTATTCCTGTGAATAAAGAAATAGGCGCTATTTCCGTAACGATATTTGGTATATTGTTTATAAAATCTGTGGTCTCCTTTATTCGTTCTTCCCACATACGGTTTTCGTAGTATGTAAGTATCCTCAGATGCTCCATCACTTCCTTGATTCCTCGTTCTGCAGGATTACTACTAGGATGTCTTATACTTGTGAAAACTTGTTGTATTTCCAGGTCTTTCAACCGTTTTTCTATTTTTTTGTTCCTGAAGTATGTTGCATTGTCCATTATGCATTTCTTTGGTTTCCCATATTTCTCGAAGTAGTTTCCTAGCGACTCTTTAATGGAATCTTTATTTGTTTTACTGCATGGATATGTGCTAATAAATTTAGAAAAAATGTCTACGATTACCATAATGTGTTTGTTACCATTATAACTTGGTATAAGGTTTGATATGAAGTCTATCGCTATTATATCTAATGGATTTTCCGCTATGATGGATTTCGGTACATTTTCATAATGAATGTTCTTTTCCTTGGATAGTTGACATAGTTCGCACTGTTTAATAATATCCTTTATGATAGTAATGTCATTTTTCGATATATAATTCTCCCGAAATATCATGTGAGTTTTCCTAATTCCTAAATGATTAAAATCTAAATGTATTCTTTTTACAATTAATTTTGTTAAATTTTCAGATATCACATATAATTCCTTGTCATGTACTAATTTATATAGTACTCCATCCTTTTCAGAGCATCTTCTTTTGTATTTCTCATCTAATAATAGTTGTTCCTGTTTTATTTGTTCTAGCGAGAACATACCACTACTTTGTTTCATGATATTAATTCCCACTCTAGCTTCGTTTGCATCTTTCCTTTTCTCTCCATCCATTCTACTGATCGCGTCTGGTACTTCATTTTGAATCCCTGGAATATATTTAATCACGAAGTCATATTCCTGTAGGAGTAATGCCCATCGATGTATTCTGGCATTGTTCATCTTGTTGGTTAGTATCGTTAGCAGAGCCTGATTATCAGTTTCAATTATGAATTTTCCTCCCAATAAAAAGTATCTGAGTTTATTTACACAGAATATGATGCTAGCAAGTTCTAATTCACTTACTCCATAGTTTTTCTCTGCTCTTTTTGTTATCCTAGAGACAAATGATATGGGTACGTACATGTCATCATATTCTTGCATTAAAACTCCAGCTAGTCTGTTTTTAGATGCATCTGTCCTTAAAATGAAAGTTTGCTCATAGTTCGGATGATATAATTTTATGTTTCTGATGAACTGATTCTTGATTTCATTGAAAGCATCTTCCTGTTTACTGGTCCAATTCCATTTCACTCCCTTTCTCAGTAATTCCATTGAAGGTAATTCTAAATCGGTTAGATTTCCCAGCATCCGTTTGAAATAGTTTAGCATCCCAAGGAAGCCTCGAAGAGTTTTCAAATTTTTCGGTCTTATGTACTCTCTAATGGTTCTTACTCTCTCTGGATCCATCACGATTCCTGTCTCCGTGATTTTGTAACCCAAATATATTACTTCTTTCTTTAAAAATTGGCATTTTTGTATGTTCAGTTTTAGTCCGTTTTCGTCAAGTTCCGCTATGATTGTTCTGAGGTGTTCTAAATGTTCTTCTATACTGTTTGAAAAAATAAGTATGTCGTCCACATAGTGTATTGTAAATTGGTCATATTTGTTTAGAATTTTATTTAGCGCTTTTAATAGTGCTGATGTAGCGCTTTGTATGCCAAATGGCGTTACTCGGAATTGATATACTTCCCCATTAATCTTGAATCCTACATACTTCCTGCTTTCCGGATGTAGTGGTATCAGCCAGAAGCTGTGCTTCAAATCTAGCTTAGAAAAAACTTCAACTTCACTTATCTTTCCTAATATCGATTCGATAGTTAAAGGCGATTCATACTCGGGCATTGTACATTTATTTAAATTTCGTGCATCAAGGCAAATCCTTAAATCTCCATCCTTCTTCTTTACTATAACAACTGGATTGATATACGAGGTGGTACTATGTTCTATAATTCTATCTTCTAATAATTGATTTACAGTTTTCTTTACGCTTCTTGATATTTGTAGGGTATCGGATAACTTCGCTGTTGGAATTGTTGATTTTCTTTCATTTCAATTTTATGTACATAATTTCTTGCAATTCGAGATTCCTCATTAATTAAATTCCTATGTCCTCTCAGTATTCCTTTTACTTCATTTTTCCATTCTATTTTCCCGTCTATATCAAATTTCCATTCCGGCATATTATTATTATTTATTTCTCCATTGCCATCCAACATCATATCTCCACTCATTTTTCCTTCCTGCCTATAATCATATCTCTTCTCCATATCATCTTCAAATTTCTTATTATAATTAATACATTTATCTACTTCTTCTACTAACTCTTCATTCTTCCTCGAATTATCATTTTTCTCTTCATAATTAAAATCAACTTTCTCTTTTTTAAAGATTATGTACATTTCTTCATAATTAATAATTGCTTTGTTTTCATATAAGATATCCGATCCTAACAATAGTTCGCATTCCATATTTTCCACTACTAACAGTTGTACCATAGTTTCTCGTTCCTTTAATCTTGATGCTACAGTTATCGTAGTATTTGAAATTGTTAGTTTTCTTTGATTTATGCCGATTAAATTTATTTTTGGCACCTTGACGAAATTTTCTTTTGATATTGTCAAATCATTTACAAATTTATTATTTATTAAAGATATTTCTGACCCGGTATCGATTAATATTTTTATGCTAGTGCCTTCTATCGTTCCGTATATATAAATTAATGTTTCATTGTTTTGTTTTAGCTGGTCCTGTACCTTTAGAAATTCGCGTGGGTGAACATAGCTGCACCAACTTAACTTACAATATTCACCCTCTAATGGAAAAACTGTTGTTCCGTACCAGAAGATGACACGGGAACCACAACATTATCATTATTATGATTATTGTTATTTGTATTAGTTCGATTAAAGTTTGTGTTACGATTAGTTGTGTTTCTTTCTAGGCTTTTCGTCCTGTTAGTTCTTGTGTCACGTCTTATATTATTCGTCCTTCTTATGTCTCCGTCAGAGTTTCTTCTTTCTCTTCTATTATAATTATTATGCTGTCTCCTATCTGGATAATTTGTGTACCTGTTATTGTTATTATTAGTCCTATCGTTATTTCTGTCATATCGTCTATCATTGTTATTATTGTTATTTGTGTTGTTGTAATAGTGATTATTATTTTGTCTATGATTGTTACTTCTATTAAAGTCTCGTCTATCGTTGACGTTTCTGTAATAGTCATCATAGTCACGTCTATTGTTGTTGTGCACCGTTCTCTGTACTCGGTTCAAATAGTCTAGTAAAGATTGGAAATTTGTAATATTTTGTATTGCTATACCTTGAGTAATATTGTCATTAAAATGTCTAGATAAGAATATTATAATTTCTTGCTCAGAAATTACTGGCTCTAAATATTGTGCCTGGGAAAATAAAGACAAAGCATAACTACTCATGTTGTTGCTTCTTCTACTATCAAATTTTCCAAAATATAACTTTTCCCTAACATAGCCTTGTTCTGTTTCCCCCCAGTATTGTTTCAAAAAGTTACTTTCAAAATCGTTGAAATTATTTATACTTACATCATTACATGTGAACCAAAGTAATGTTTGACCCTGCAAATGAGATCTAATTGTCTCTTTCAAATCTTCTATCTCTCTGATACCTTTTAATTTATTTTTAAGATATCTCAAGAAAATTTTTGGATGCATTTTTCTCGTATCCCCGTCAAATTTAGGAATACTTTCCCCATGGTTATAGATGTAATTTACCCCTTGAGTATTGATGTTTGGATTCGTCTTGTTTTTTATGGTTTCAAATTCTTTTACTAATTCCATCATTTTCTTCTTAAAGTCTTCTTTAATTTCCCTCTCAAATTTTGTAAAATCTTGTACATTCCTATCTTCCTTGATTTGTTTTAACTTCTTGTCCATTTCCCATATTAGTTCTTTCTGAGTTTTTAAATTCATCTCCTCCGCAATCGATAAATTCAACTGGATGCCTTGCTCTACATCATCTATCCTGGCATTGGTTTTCATGACGTTTCTCTCCATTCTGCCTATCTGTTCCTTTCCTTCTTCTCGTAGTTTATTTCCCATGTCTTCTATCTTTTGTTTCCGGATGGTGCCTTCTCGCATTAAATGTCCATATAGTTTATTCATTTTCTCTTCTTGTTCCTTCTTGTGTTCTTCGAACTGTTTTTTCATTTCCACCATATGTTCTGAAAATGTTTCTTCTTGTTTGTCTAACCTTCTGTTAATTTCTTTCTGTGTACCTTTTATCTCTTCTTTTGTGTTTTTTATTATATCTTCTCTGGTGTTTCTAATATCAGCCATCACATTTATTAACTCTTCATTTTCATTTGGTTTAGGTTTTGTATAGTGATGAACTTCTTCCACCATACTGTCTCCTTTCTCCAGTTCCGCTGCTTCTTCAGCTTGGATAGCCATCGTCAAACGTTCCCTTAGTACTTGTTCGTTTCCCTTTGTGTCCATATTCCTGGATTTCAGGTATTCCCTTAGCTCATCCACTGTCAGTTCGTCGATATTCATTGATTTGTCAGCCATTATTATTTTATAAGATTTTCCCTAGATATCTCAAAAATAAAATTGTAACCTGTTCCTGTTGCTAATTTGTTGAACGAGCGTTACTTAAGTCGTCTAACAAACGCCCCACGTTGGGTGCCATTTTATTGTATATTTTTAAATAATGCCTCTACGTTGGGAGCCATTTTTATTATATATAATTTTACTTACGCCCTTATGTTGTAGTGCTATTTTATATTATAATTTTTAATTTACCTCAGTTGGGCTGCTGTTTTTTATTATGTATATTTTTTTTTATTTTAATATAATATATGTTTTATTATTATTTATGGGCGCCAGAATTGGTTACGCTTACCGCTATACCCAATTCAAAATTATTATCAATTTTACTTTACCTTTTAAATACTGTATCTCAGGGATGAGATTCGGCACTTGACGTTTGCTAGCAACAAGAAACTATAGGTAGATATCAGAGAAAAATAAGACGAACCTGAACAATTGAACATAATTTAATTAATGAGAAAAGATAAGAAATTTTTATAATCAATTAATAAACCAATATTATACGTTTAAATTCATTATTGTATCATTATTACGCAAAAACCATATAAACGCTTTCATTACTATAAATATTATTGAAACTCAACAAATAAATTTCGTGTATCATTATTCTTATTCTATGTTTGAATGTACATCAAAAAAAAAAACTTTCAATCTCAACCATAGATCTTTAAGTGCGAAAACGTGTAGTGTGCTGTTCTGTTGAATGTTTTGTTTAGTTTACAAAATGGAAGGCAAAGTGATGTGTCTAAGAATCTTTATTATTATTATGCAAAAATCTAGTGAATACTTATTTAATATGAATTTAGTGTTTGTGTCCGTTATTAGTGGAGATTGAACAGTTAATACTAACGTTTAACCAATAAATTGCTATCACAGACTATTAACCTACATACAAAAATATACAAGTGAAATGTTTTTATAGAAAAAGTTCAATATACACGTCGAAAATGTTCATCATTAGTTATAGAGCATAGCATTGAATGTGCTGTTCTTGGAGGAAAAAATGATCAGCTGTGATCAAACAAAAACGAAGTCCAAGATGTAGAAATGATGATATATGTGGTTAATATCGTCAACAGAGTATCTCTATTATAAGATACCTTGGATAACCACCAGAATAATTGTAATAAGGTAATTATAGTTATAGTTCTTACCAAATCTAGATGATTTCACTAAAGTTCACTTATTTTTAATTATACGGAATGTATTTCAATTTATTTACTTTAAAACGTCGTCTGAACACTTTTGATTGATGTTTCTGATAATTTATTTAAGTTATTTCAAATTTTAATAGAAATTTGAGGAGATAAAATTTTACACGTCCACCCTCTAATTCATTTTTTACGGCGTCTCCTTAAGCTCAAAATCAACAACCTTTTATTGTTTTTAAGTTTGTTTTTCCAGTTCATTTGTTGATAAACAAACATTGTTTTCCTGAATCAATATATCTATCCTTGCGTTAGTATAGACGAAATCACTTTGTTTTTATGCATTTCGAAAAACACACCGAACTACACCGTACGAATGACTAACATAACATTGCTTCTAGCGTTGATCTTTTGACCTTGACGTTTGCTAATAATTATAAAAGTTTATGCGATATACGGGGTTTCCGAAAGTGTCTATAAAATATAAAATTGTAATAATCGAATTTTGTTTGAAAATTTATGTGATGATATATACAGGGATCACCACAATTATGTATAATATTACGTTCGACGTAATTTACTTGTTGGTGTTATTTATTTTGCAATATACTTTAAAAGAAAATAGATACAAAATTAAATAGCAATCTCTTAAATTAATTTATCAATTGTATATTATAGTTAAAAATTTCTTGACACGTTCAACTCATGTCTTTACGGATTATTTCTTTTTTTTATTGGATGTTTACTAACGAACTACTAAGATTCACACTATTTGTATGATGCTGATTTGATTTAATTTGTCTGATAGATATATTTCACTTTAATATATATATATATATATATATATATATATATATATATATATATATATATATGTATATATATATATATATATATGAAGATGTACGAATTGTGCGTGACATATGAACAATAACAAAGAACAGATTAGTGGGTATTGCACGCAAATAGAAGAAGGGGCTACTGAAAAGAGTGGTAACCGCAGACATGCATGTTTCTGGCTCATTAGCCTTCATCGGTACGGCATAACCAAGAAAAGGTGTTCAACTTGGGAGCGAGGATGTTAATTGAAACATGAGAAAACACAAACAACGGATTTCAACAAGATAACCAAACGCACATTTGTGCCTTCAAATGGAAGATCCCGAGTTTTCAGGACAACAACCAACAGAGACACGGAGGCGTCTATAGCTCTCTCGTCTGAACTTTCCGACCCTGGAAATATATATATATATATATATATATATATATATAAAGATGTACGAATAGTGCGTGACATATGAACAATAACAAAGAACAGATTAGTGGGTATTGCACGCTAATAGAATATATATATATATATATATATATATATATTCAAATCAGAAAATCAAAACAGATGATTATTCTGTGATAATTATCGACCGTACTATTTATATAAACAAAAGGTGATGATTGTCGGGTATGCGGTCAGTATAAGAAATAAAACTCTATATTCGCATGCTCAATATTTCGCTATTGTTCAATAGCATCATCAGAAGACACTACAATAATTAAAATATAAATACGAGTTTTATTTCTTATACTGACCGCATACCCGACAATCATCAGCTTTTGTTTATATATATATATATATATATATATATATATATATATATATTCGAAAGCTCGTAGAATAAATATTTAAAAGAGTACACTTGGTATCATTGCCACAAACCCACAAAAAATAATCCTGATTATTCAGTTGGCAAATAATTAATTTAAAATTACATACTAATATGGGTTATTACCAAACCATTTCAAGAACGTATGGTCAAGAAGCAATAATAAATCTGAAATCATGGTCCAAAATTAAACTTAAGCTTGCGAAAGAGTACAATAGAAGATGCTTTCTTTTACAATGCAGAAAGAAGAATATTATCCCAAAGTTTTTGGAAAATAACATCAAATATGTAGAAAAAGTACTTATCCGACAAGAACAAGAAACAAGTAACAGTTATTTCATCTATAATAGATTAGTCAATAAGCTTTTAAATAACGAGATTATTTGTAATCAAAAAACAATATATAGACTTGAAAATAACCTTACAAAATTTAAAAGTCAAATAATTGATACAACTAATGAATTTATCTTTGATAATTTTTCTGGTAGACAACAAAGTATTTATAACAAATTATATTTTAGAATTAAAAATAAACAACAAAAAAAACTTAATAATTTAATTAACAAAAAAATTCATTCAGTTCTTAAAACACAAAATAATTGGATAAAAAATATTTCTAATATAGATATACCTAAAGATATTCTACAATTTTTATCACTAGGCCCAAAGTTCAGTATTGAACCTATAATTACAAAGGATATTTCAATTAAAACTATGTTAGCCAATATTGATTATATATCGTCTTTTATACAAAACGAACAAGAAAGAAATATTGTCATTGCTAAAACAACAAATGTTCTAACTAATCATATTCATGAACCTAAACAATTTTCTGTATTTAGAGAATTATTATATAAAACCAAAAAATTTTTGAAGGAAAATCCAAATTTAATAGTCATACCATCTGATAAAGGTAATGTTACAGTTGTAATGGAAAAACAACAATATTTCGAATTATCTAAAGAACTAATAGATAATAATACATCATATAAGAAAATCAAAAATGATCCTACCTATAAAATAACTAATGATTGTAATAAATTAGTAAAGAAATTATTCAATAAAAGATATATTGACAAAAATACAAAAGATAAATTAACTAGCTATAACGGTATTTCTGCAAAATTTTACTGTTTACCTAAAATACACAAACCAACATTATCTGCTAGACCAATTATAGCATCAATAAACACCCCAATTGAACCTCTCACTCTTTGGTTAACTGAAATATTAACAAAATCATATGATTATGAAAATGAGTATTACATTAAGGACTCCTTTGAAATTAGCAAAAAATTCAATGATATAATATTACCACCTAATTATGTTCTTCTAAGTTTAGATGTAGTATCCCTTTTTAGTAATGTACACTTAAATATATGTTTAACAGCCCTTCAACAAAAATGGAGTGATATAAGTAAAAATTGTAAAATTAGTAAAGAAACTCTTTTAGAATTAATAATATTTATTTTCAATAATACATATTTTTCGTATAATAATATGAACTACCAACAAATTTTTGGGACACCTATGGGCTCTTCAATATCTCCTATATTAGCTAATTATGTAATGGATTACATTTTAGACTTTGTTATATCTGTTTTACCATTTAAATTGTTTTTCATCAAAAAATATGTGGATGATATAATTTTATCTCTTCCATTGGAAGAAATTGATAATATTCTTTTTTATTTTAATAGCTTTGATCCTCATATACAATTCACTATAGAAAAAGAAAACACAGAACAATCCTTACCTTTTCTTGATACTAAATTCATTAGAAATAATGAAAATAAAATTTTAATTGACTGGTATAAAAAACCAATGAGTTCAGGTAAATACATTAATTATCATTCTTATCATCCACGTAATACAAAGATCAACCTAATCCGTCAAATGAAAAATAGAGTCTTAGAAATTTCGAATCCAATATTTCATCAAAAAAATATAAAATTATTGTACAACCTTTTTTATGAAAACTCTTATCCTCCATATCTCTTAAAACGAATTTTATATAATACTTCTGAAAGAATGACTGACATTTCTAATAACATCACATCAAACTTGAATTATATTGACGCTGAAACTGACAATAATCATATGCCAATGTATGTGTCTCTACCATATATTAAATCAGTTACACCAAAAATTTCTGCAATATTCAAAAATCATAATATAAAAGTTGGTAACAAGCAACATCTTACTATTAGGTCAATCTTCAGTAAAATAAAAGATAAAACTCCTACCAATAAACTGGCTAATATAGTTTATGAGATTCCTTGTGATACTTGTAATAAAAAGTACTATGGTCAATCTAAGAGGTCACTTTCCAACCGAATTACCTCTCACAGCAGTGACAGCAAGTTGTATCCTGACAGATGTGCACTTGCTGAACATGTGTTTTATGAAGGCCATAGCATGAATTATCAATCCGCTAAGGTGTTAACTACAGAAAGGAATTATAAAAAACGTCTATTTTTAGAAACAGCTTACATCAATCAAGATGTTGATTGTATAAATAAAAAAACAGACCTGAATAATCTTAGTGTAATATACGCATATTTATTAGAATTTGAAAAGCAACATTTAAAAATTTGAGTACAAATCATATAAGTAACCTATAATAAAATTATTTTTAACATCAAAGTAATACAAAAAAAATTCATATTGACTTGGTAACATTATTTAATACATATATTGTTTTTTGAAATTTTATAATAATTTTTGGATACTATTTGAAATGATTTATTATACATATATTTTACAACTTTACCTGCAATCTCGTTAAATAATGTAAGTATTTTTTTATATACCCTTTATTTTAATTTTTGACCATATTTTATAATTTTTAGTACTTGAATATGAATACGATTGTATTCGAAAGCTCGTAGAATAAATATTTAAAAGAGTACACTTGGTATCATTGCCACAAACCCACAAAAAATAATCCTTATATATATATATATATATATATATATATATATATATATATCTAATTGGAAACTGGAGGTGAGAATGTTGCGCATGATGAGTAAATTCAAGAACGGTAAGCAATTATCAACCTCAAACTCAATAGCGAAGCCAACTCGTGGGTGAACAGTATTTAAAAAATCAAGAAAGGAATAAGCATCTGAAAAACTACCTCGAAAGAGGACAACATAATCGTCCTCATATCTGTAATAGAGCAAAATAGAATGTATGAAATTTGGATTATTCATGAAAATTCTCTCCAGGTTATTCATTAATACAACCGCTAAAAAGGAAGATAAACAGCTACCCATAGCCAAACCCGTGCATTGTCCAAAATAATCATTGTTAAATTTAAAAAAAAATTGCTCCAAAGCAAGAACAAGAACATAACAAATATCCAAAATCGAAAAAGTATCGATATGATTAGCAAAAAGTAAATCTCTGATCAGCATAATACACTAGAAAATAAATTTTTACCATATAGAAAGATTAAGAAGACTGAATACGTACAATTTACTTTCAACACCAATTACAGTTTTGTTTATATAGTCTCATTAAAAAGGAATGTTTGAAGATTGTGCATTATTTTGTTATTTTATGACGTGCCAGAACATTCTGAAATATTTTTATGTTTTCTCGTCTATTTTTCTATTTGACAAGGAAATAAATCACATCTGCTCAATGAAAAAAGCCTCAATAGGTAAGAGTGACACCTTGAGAAATTTTAAATTGTCAGCAATTTAGATTTTGTTTTATTTGATCATGTTTCTTAGAGACAAAAATTTTATTGAAATTTTTGAATTTTCAAAATTTTGCGTATAAGTTTTTTAAGGGTTTGAAGTTCTTAAGGTTTTAAAGTTTCATGAAATGTTTTGAAGTTTTAATGTTTTTATTGAGTAGGGGAGAGTGGGCCACCATGAGACGGAAAAAGTCTGGTTTAAATTGTCGGTTAATTTATTGTAAATACGACACATATATGTCGTCGGTACATAAGTTATGTTACATTAATGTGAAAAATGGATATAAACTATTTATATTTGAGTATATTTTAAAGTTATGTGACATTCATTTCTTCAGTGCCGGTCTCATAGTGGCTCTTCACTTGGGCTACTATGAGACAGGACAAAATGGGAAGAAAAAAACTAAAAATCGTATTGAAATATTTATGAAACACACAAGAAACCATTATTAGTATCATCACAACATTTGAAATGAGGAAATATTTATAAAACACTCAAAAACGATTGATCTTTATCTTATATTAATAATAAAAATTACCGCATGTTCAGTTGATTAAAATTGATTTCAAACTTATAATACGATTTCAATCGTTTTGTATTTCCTAAAAGAGTTGGTTTGAGTGAAATCATTTTCACATCAATGACGGGAACGGTGGCAATGTCTGGAACAGTTGGAAATATAAAATGTACTTCAACCTTCGAGGCTTTTCTTAGGAAATTGATTTTGACATCACTAGATACTGATTCTAGTTCGACTACTTTTCCTACAAAGAATACATCATTTTTTGCCTTGAATTGTACCAAAACAAAATCATTGGGTTCAGGATCCTTATCAAGTTCTTCAAAGCGTGACGGTTCGACTTCGGGAATCCACCCGTCCTCATCAGAATCGTCTCGGAAAGGTATCTCACTTTCAACTTCGGTATCATCTTCATCGGAAGATATGTTTTTAGTGATCTGTTTTAGTTTCTTCGCAAGCTTTGTTACTCCTGTTAATGTTGGATAGAGATATTTTTTTAACTTTTATGCCCAATAACCTCTCACGAAAGGTTACATACAGTTATTTGAGGCTACTAATAAAACAATACGGTTTGGTTGTTTAGCTATATTTGGTTCTGACTTCCATATAATACTAGCAAGGTATTGTGGGTGGCGGCACTTGTGGCGCGATACAAGAGTGTTAAACGTAAGACCACTAGTGGCTGAATTGTGTAGTCTAGAAGAGGTCGTACACTTTGAATAATTACCCGAAAAGGTGACGTAAACTCGATTAGGTTAAGAATCCAAAAAAATCACAATTGTTTCTGTAATAACAACAAAAAAGGTAATTTGTAATGATATAAATTCATTACTATAAATATCGATCCAAGTAACCAGTTAATGCAGCGATGACGAGGTACCCCACCAGAACAACAAAGTCCCCACGCCAAGATGCGCACGAAGAATCGACAGTGGAAAGGAAGGAGACTTCCACCACCACCGCTAAAATGTATATAAAAATGCAAGCCTACAGACAAGACGATAACTTGGTTCACGGACTCCAGCTCCTACAAGTTCAGCCGCCTCCAGTGCGAAGCGTAGGTCGAAGGTACTGACTATGACCTTATACGCTTTACACATCTCACCGTGGAGTGTTGTACTAAGTCGAAGTATTGATTCGACTTTTATACATCATTCACTTGAACGGCCGTTGGTTTCTGGTATTGACGGAAACGAAAACGATTGTTCAAACTGTTAGAATAATTTCGGTGCGGTATTGACGCATCGAAAATTCTATAGTATCTCTATAGGGTTTGCTAACGTTGAGATGGGTATTGACCATCTGTAAACGATCGCGCTAAATGTTAGTATAATTCAGGTGTGGTACTGACGCGCCGGAATAACTACATCCCTATACCACCGAGAGAGTCAATAAGTTGGGAATTGACTAATTATAAACGATATACTCACGTCTGGAGACAATAACCGAAAGAGTATTGATCTATCGGTTGTTCTCAACTTTGGCTGTCTGAACAATTCGTAGGACCGAGAGAATCCCGTATACCACAGTGGAAATTTCAAGTCGTTATACCAACCTGCCTACAGTTCGTCAGTACACATCGGTCGACGGAGGAGTACGGATCGTCGGAACGTGATTTTCAATATAATTACGCACCACAGTAGTATATATAGAATATTGTAGTTTAGTTTAATTTCATCTTTGTAAATAATATTTCTTTATAGCAATAAATCAATTAATTTAATCGAACTCTGTCTCCTTTGGGCTTACCTGGGCAATACGCATTACAGAATGGCGCCCGAGCAGAAAGATTAAATTGCGTAGCCCAGTATCGACATTTTTTTGCCCTGTTATCAGAGTATCGAAACAAAAGAATTTATATAACCAGAAAATTAATACGAATTCGAAAGATAGAGTTTTTTTTTTCTTAAGACATCATAATGAACACTGACAATGGCATCCGAAAGCGATGATGAAGCGTATGGATTAGAAGTTGCAGACGAAAAAGTGGGATGGGTTTATAGACTACGACAACCAGATATCCGCGCAGAATTAGAAGCCAGAGGGTTAGTTTCGACGGGGAAAATGTCAGAACTAAGAACCAGGTTAGTGGACCACTTACGGACGGCCGTCACACAGACACCAAATATCCAGGCCAACAGTAACGTTACTCTTGAACCAATAATGCATACTCAACCACAGGAGGACAAGGATTTGCAGGCTCTAGAGATAATTAGGAAATGGGGTATACATTATGATGGATCCAGAGACCCAATAGAATTCCTGGAATCGGTGAATGAACTAAAAGACTGCTACAACATACAAAGCAAACATCTATTTCGGGCACTTCCTATCATTCTGAAGGGAAAGGCAACATTGTGGTACAGAAACACTAAAAATCAATGGACAGGATGGACAGATTTTACAAGGGACATCAAAACATTTTTCAACCGAGATAACAACTTGCAACAGCTGGAAGACATCATACGTAACCGCAGACAACAGACACACGAAACTTTCTAAGATTTCCTGTTAGACATCCAGACATCCATCAGAAGACACAACGGTTTTTCCGAAACTCAAGCCATAGATAGGATATATTCAAACATGCTCCCCAATCATCGCTTATACGTAAGAAGAGGGGAATGCAAGACGATGGCAGAACTGACAAAATTAGTCATCGATCACGAAGATATCCAAAAGGAAATTCGGATTCAAGACAAACCAACACCGAAATCCCGTTACGAGTTACAGGTTAACTCCATACATGCCACATATTCCGTCCAGAATATAGAACACAGACTACAGAATTTCAATAGGAATACATGCTGCTGGAGATGCGGGAGAAGAGGACATAATCGTCGGGTATGCCGTTCACGCCCAATACTATTCTGCAGTCATTGCAGATCGACAGGAATTCCGTCAACAGATTGCACTTGCAGAAGACAACCGGGAAACGGCAATGAATCTGAACGAACCAGGGGCACTTCAGTTTCCCCAATACAGGCCCCCACGGTCAACGAGACAATAAACCGATCCCCAGACAGAAGACCGCACGCCGTAATGACCATCCAGGGAGAGAAAACACTCCATGCATTACTCGATACAGGGTCATTAAAATCGTACATAGGAAACAGAGGTTTACAGTTCGTACAAGAACAAGGACTACGTCCATGCAAAGAAGAAGTCTACGAAACACTCGCAAACGGAAAACAGACACACATACAACACAGTTATACAATACTATGTGCAATACAGAATACGTGGGGAACAGCACAATTTTACTTCCTACCAGATCTCACTTCTGAAGCCATAATTGGAATAAACGAGTTGGATGCATGGAACTTCAAGCTGAACTACCCGAGTAGTCATCAGCTAACCCAGACGAACAACGAATACACCCCAGTCAACGTAGTCAATTCAGAAAATCCGCCCAGTTACAGCCCAGACATGTACCCGACAACCAATCCAGATATAGACACGCAGCAGAACCCAGATACAGATACCGATTTCAACGTAACCGACCAGACCAACCAGACCGACCAGACCGACCAGACCGACCAGATCGACCAGATCGACCAGACCGACCAGACCGACCAGACCGACCAGACCGACCAGACCGACCAGACCGACCAGACCGACCAGACCGACCAGACCGACCAGACCGACCAGACCGACCAGACCGACCAGACCGACCAGACCGACCAGACCGACCAGACCGACCAGACCGACCAGACCGACCAGACCGACCAGACCGACCAGACCGACCAGACCGACCAGACCGACCAGACCGACCAGACCGACCAGACCGACCAGACCGACCAGACCGACCAGACCGACCAGACCGACCAGACCGACCAGACCGACCAGACCGACCAGACCGACCAGACCGACCAGACCGACCAGACCGACCAGACCGACCAGACCGACCAGACCGACCAGACCGACCAGACCGACCAGACCGACCAGACCGACCAGACCGACCAGACCGACCTGACCGACCAGACCGACCAGACCGACCAGACCGACCAGACCGACCAGACCGACCAGACCGACCAGACCGACCAGACCGACCAGACCGACCAGACCGACCAGACCGACCAGACCGACCAGACCGACCAGACCGACCAGACCGACCAGACCGACCAGACCGACCAGACCGACCAGACCGACCAGACCGACCAGACCGACCAGACCGACCAGACCGACCAGACCGACCAGACCGACCAGACCGACCAGACCTACCAGACCGACCATACCGAGACCTACGGACTGATAGACCGACCAAACCGACAGACCGACAGACCGCCGGACCAACAGACCGACAACGTCCCAACGTTGATGACAACAAAAAAAATCTTTCCTGGAAACATTTTTTTCCCGAAGAGAGGGAGATCTGTAATGATATAAATTCATTACTATAAATATTGATCCAAGTAACCAGTTAATGCAGCGATGACGAGGTACCCCACCAGAACAACAAAGTCCCCACGCCAAGATGCGCACGAAGAATCGACAGTGGAAAGGAAGGAGACTTCCACCACCACCGCTAAAATGTATATAAAAATGCAAGCCAACAGACAAGACGATAACTTGGTTCACGGACTCCAGCTCCTACAAGTTCAGCCGCCTCCAGTGCGAAGCGTAGGTCGAAGGTACTGACTATGACCTTATACGCTTTACACATCTCACCGTGGAGTGTTGTACTAAGTCGAAGTATTGATTCGACTTTTATACATCATTCACTTGAACGGCCGTTGGTTTCTGGTATTGACGGAAACGAAAACGATTGTTCAAACTGTTAGAATAATTTCGGTGCGGTATTGACGCATCGAAAATTCTACTGTATCTCTATAGGGTTTGCTAACGTTGAGATGGGTATTGACCATCTGTAAACGATCGCGCTAATTGTTAGTATAATTCTGGTGTGGTACTGACGCGCCGGAATAACTACATCCCTATACCACCGAGAGAGTCGTTAAGTTGGGAATTGACTAATTATAAACGATAAACTCACGTCTGAAGACAATAACCGAAAGAGTATTGATCTATCGGTAGTTCTCAACTTTAGCTGTCTGAACAATTCGAAGGACCGAGAGAATCCCGTATACCACAGTAAAAATTTCGAGTCGTTATACCAACCTGCCTACAGTTCGTCAGTACACATCGGTCGACGGAGGAGTATGGATCGTCGGAACGTGATTTTCAATATAATTACGCACCACAGTAGTATATATGGAATATTGTAGTTTACTTTAATTTTATCTTTGTAAATAATATTTCTTTATAGCAATAAATCGATTAATTTAATCGAACTCTGTCTCCTTTGGGCTTACCTGGGCAATACGCATTACAAATTAGCTATAACGAAGTGGCGTTACTGAAATACCCCAACAACTATATTGTTTAAGGAATATCCACCGCAGAGTATACTTTGCGTTTACATAACATAAGTAAGTCACTTTGAAGTTTTGCAAATTGTTCCAATAACTAAAATCTTAAACTTTATTTTTAGACTACGAACTGATGTATCTACAATAAGGAGCCTAGGTTCTCAAGGGTTCTCTAATATGTAATTCAATATAATATATGAGTTCAGTGTTCAATAATTCATTGTGGTTGTTTTTCCCTAAGTGAATGTTAAACTATATGTGTTAAAACTTTATATGTTGACAAAGAACAAATCCCACTCATGACTACCACTTAGCTGTTAAATTACGGTGAAATACTCGTTCATCACCGCCTCATACAGTTGCTTCTTGAGCCTTTAAAATAATATGAACATGGTAGTCCTCAGATGAACAGCGCTGGTAACTTGTCAGGTATACAGGAATCTGGGGTCCAAAGTATTCCTAGGACTAAGTGGAAACAGAGAGTCCAATAATGATTGGTATTCAAAAGAGGTCTAAAAAGAATAATTCTGTATCATCTTTTGCTGACAAGGTGTAGGTAATAATGAAAATATATCCATTTTAAATAGGTGAATCAATTATTGTTCCTAAGATACCTTATATTGTTTCGTATTTTTTTTTCTTTATATAGCTAAATTTGACTATCTAAACATGCTAATCTTATAATTGAAACTGACACTATTAATTATGACATACTAAGCATATCCTAATATCTAAATGACCTAACTCTCCTACAGGAAACTGAAGCTTTCTCAAGCAATAATACAGTTAGCTTATCGAAATCTACGGAAAAGTACAACTTTCGCTTAGTAGAGCTAGTTAATAAGTTGGAATCAATATTGAATTTTCTTTTCTTCAATATGATGTCCAAGTATTACTTAAGCTACTGATTTTATTAAAAAGCTAAACTGAATATGTCTGTAAAAGCCGCAATTGAAAACCAGTGGTTCTTTTGACCAGTTCCATAAGAATGTGCTCTGCGTTGTTCGAGTCTTCAGTCTATAGAGTAAACAAGTACAGTGAATTACTTGATTTTATAACTAGGTACAAGATATTGGAAGTACATACCTTTCGATGTCGGGTGACCTCAAGGTGAATTAAATTTTCAATTACTACAATTGAATTTCCGCAAATATTTAATTCTGATCCCCTTCAGGGTACTTATAGGTGCCTTAATCACCAAAGTAATACTTGAGATAACCTGCGAAAATTCTAGAAAAACTCCGTAAAATGCGGCAATTCTTTCACTCCATACCCATGGATAGCAAAAAGAAAGCTTTTTTTTTGTAGACTGAAAATTCCCACCTAAATCTATTAGATTCTTAGAATTGTTGGTCGAACTGATTTCAAATATTGGTTTAGCAGTCACTTATGCTTATGAGATTTAGGGACATTTATGAAGTAATGATTTTTGAAGTTTGATAGTGACAATATTGACAATTGATATATACATGATTAATTATAACTTGTTATCAAAATAAACATTGAATTTTGTATGTATTTTGTTTGAGAATTTGCTTTTATTTCAGTTAGAAAATCATTTTATTTTCATATTTGGTGGTGAGATTTTAGTTTTAGTTAGTTATAAATACTTCTGGTCGAAGCGATACACCTGGTAAGATTATATCTTGTTTTGTTTCTTAAAAGATCCTTGAAATGATTTTTTGTACATTCAAACGATTTTCTCTAAATAATGCTGGTGTTCTTGGATTGGTAGCCTAATTCCTAACCTTTGGGGTATATACTTAAATGAGCTTGTAACAGCTTCCTTCCTTTTCTTCTGTTCTTTTTCCTTTTTTTCCATTTCTCTCTGTTCAATTTTCTCCTTTTTAGGTGTGTCTGTGGGTATACAACTTTTACCTCTTTTACGCTTGCTTTTTTGTAATTTTCTTTGGCCTGCCTTCGGGTACCCTTTGAATAACTGGGTACTAACAAAAACTGCTGTAGCAGGTTTATCTTCAGCTGGATTATCTGTAACATATGGTGTATTTGAGGAGGTAGATGAAATTTGTATAAAATGGGATGTTTGCACAGAAGTTGATGGTATTTCTTCAGTAAAATCTTCAATGACAGGTGGGACATCCATAGTCGTTGACGTAGTCTGCTCATCAGCAGTGTACAAAGCTGAATCATTTAATACATCTCGATCAGTCACTGAACTACCTCGAAAATCATCAGTGGTGGATATTTTCCGATCAAAAGGAGAAATTCCGGTTTTCTTGAAACCTGCCTCAATATTTAATGGAGTCATGGATCGTTCAAATGCCACACCAACACAACCAGCAACTTCATAAATAGATAACGGTGTGCCAGGATGATGTAGAAGCCAGGAATCAACTGCAGAATTATAATACGCCTTTAACGGGGCAAATATGGATATAAATATATATATATATATATATATATATATATATATATATATATATATATATTGTATAGGATTCAATATTTATTTATTATTTATTATTTGACACTGAAAAATCATTAAACATGTATACCAACTCTATCAAAGGGTAGGGTTCAAGTGCGCCATTCAAATTTACTCTAATTATTGGTTTGTGAAATTAAAATGAACAAAATTATGATTTCAGGAATTTTTTTAAAACATAGAAATTTACAAAAGGAAAATTTGTACAGATATACTACAAAAAAAATAAAACTACTATTACTATTGAACAATTGAAATGTTTTTTAAATAAAGGCCTTTTTTTTAATTTAGAGATCTCTAATATAATATTTTAAAATGGTACCTTTTATTTAATAAGTTTGTATCCACTTCAAACTAATCTTCATTTGGACATTTGATAAGCTGAGGACAAAGTTCTGAACAGTTTATTTCGTCTTCGCCTTTTGGACAATTAATGATTCCGTCACATCTGTCTTTATACGGGTCAAAACATCTATCTATAGAAATATTACTGCAAGGGGTAGTTGATGAATTACAAATAGCACACCCCGTGAAATCAGAATGATCTGTACAAACGAAATCTGCTGTTTTACAAATATTTGTGGAATTGTAACAACCAGATCAATCCAAACACATAAAAACACTGGGTTATTATATTTTAAAGTTACGGAGAGTTTGTTTCTTGAAGATAGTACAACAGATTTGGGTAGTATGTCGTTACTGCACACGTTCAATTGAATATTGTCGAAGTTTCTAATTGACAAACACGTGGAATTTCTTGAGAAGTTCAATTTTAATATTCTTAATGTAGTTATTGTATTTTCTGGTGAAGGTATTACCCAATTACATAAACTATTAATGTTTCTGTCAGATGATATATACTGTATGCTTCCTTGTAATTCGAACGAGGTCGTTTCTCCACAATAATCCGGAAAGTTTGCGTAAATTAGCACGTTATTCTTGACGAGATCAATTATAATACGACTTTTCATTTTGACATTTTAAAAACCAACTGACTTTTTTGATTTCCATCATAATCTATCACGTTGCGGGTTGCTATCGAAACTTCTCTATATCGTATGAATTGTATAGATATTGTGTGATTAACGACGATTCACTGTTTATATTACCATGAAATTTTAAGCTGTATATGAAACATGAAAATGACATTTTTGTATTAGAAATTAGCATATAGAGATAAAGATTTTTATACATATGAATATTAACATAACTTATTTACTATTTATTAAAATTCCTGAAATCCCTTGCATAAAATAACCTAATTACTAACTATATGAAAATTTGACGCGTTTCTTTTAAATTATTTTGAATTTCATTCTAATTTCAACGGATGCTTTTGAAATTACATCATGTACTGCATTATTAATTTTAATCTCTATTGTATCTGAATCAGATTTCAATATATTCGATTCTGATGGTTCAAAGAGTATATCGTCTGTTTCAATATCTTTGGTCAGATTTTCTTCAGTATTATAGTGAGGATTTTGTTCACTGTTTTTACTATCAGCATCTATAATTAATTCAGACATGTTTTTTTTCACAATTTATAAATATTCGTTAAAATGATGGCTAATACAGTACAAGATTGAAAAAAATCAATATGACTTATTTCAGTTATACTATTATTCCTTATTAAATTGAATACAACCAAATGAAAGTGCTTCAATATATATATATATATATATATATATATATATATATATATATATATATATATATATATATATAACGGCTGTAGCTTGTGACTACAGTGTGGAGGTAGTATAATAATTGTAACTCCATTATCTTTAGCAATGTTGAGTGTTTCTATGATAAGGTGGCTTTCATGATTCTCGAATATTAGGATAGTACGGCTCTTTTTGGCGGATCCACTATATTTTACGAAGTGTTTCAATACATATGGAAATATTTCTCCATTCATCCAACCTGATGAAGTTGCGGAGACCTAATGTACCTGATGGGGCTCCATTTAACATATGGCTTTCAAATTTTTTCGTGGAAACACTATGGCAGGTGGTAAAGTATTTCCACTAGCACTTATTATACAACACGTAGTAATTAATACTCCACGTTCACCACTGGTACATTGACTGACTTGTTTAACTACTTTTGCCGATAATACTTTCTTCAGATTCTGAACGATCGTCGTACCCGTTTCGTCTAAGTTGTAGATGCGAGTGCCATCAGAAAATGCTTCGGAGCGATCATATGCATTTTTAAGATTATCAAAGAATAACTTAACGTTATACTCATTAAATGACGAAGCTCTGGAAGGACTGCACCCTTCAGGCTGCCAAATACTTAACTGTTTGCTATGTATTTTTAGAAACCCTTGTAACCAGTCAATGCCAGTCAATTTATTTCTTTTCCAACTTAACGGAATTTTTTTTGGTTAATTTTTGCCATTTCATACGCCAATTCTCGAGTATCTTTTGTTGTTTGTCTATAACATATTTTAAAGCACATGATTACATAATCCACAAGCGCTCTTTCTTCATTATCTGTGAAAATTAATCTATGTTTATATTGGCTTTTCATGGATATTTGCATGTTAGGGCCCGTCTTTTCTTTTACTTTTTCAACATATATCTGCAACGTCTGAAAGGATAAACCGTTCCCTTCTGCAGCTTTACGTAGAGACAGTTTTACGCCACCTTCCCCTATCAATACTTGTCGAACAGCTCTTCTCATACATTCTTCTGAAAACAAACCTTTCTGGCTTTTCCTTTTGCGATCTCTGGACATCTACAAAAATTAATTTACCTGATACAGCCAGTTCCTTATCATTCATGCGTTACTCTGGTACCGCATGAACTCGTTCTCATCATGCGATGATTCGTTCCACTCAGTGACCTTCAACAAAATTATCTCGGCTAAACTGCATTTATATATATATATATATATATATATATATATAACATTCCCATAGTTGAGAAGTACTCGTGAATTTGAGAGAGCAGAAATTAACAAGAACCAAGAAAAAGTGAAACTGATAAGAAAAAAGGCCTGAAAAGAAAAAGGTAATTGTATAATAAGTCTTTAAACGAATAGTTATTTTTATTCATTGGGTCATAATTAGCTGGCGACTCACCTCGGTTGGTATGGGGCCTCAACATGTGGCTTCCAATTGAAGTTTCGTTCAACTGGAATTTTGCTAAGTATTATCAGAGAAATATATCCAGCTATCTGTTGCTGGCTTTAAAACATATATCCAAGCGGCTTCCTCCTTGATTCAACCACAAAATTCCTTTTTATAAATCCGCTTACAGCGTAGCACGTTGTTCCACAATCGTTGCTTTCAAAAAGGGAAAACGGAAATATATGTCACACAAAATATCTTGTTTTCCTTTAGGCTAGTACCACTGTTGACCGTGGGAGCTTCCTAAGCAAGCTAATTACCCATATAGATTCAGACCATTTTTATATCGAATAACAAGAATACACTAATTGAAGGTCAAGTTCATTTGTTTATAATTATCAAATGAGTAGTTGAATATCTGGAGGTATTATTTATTTTTCAGGTGATTTCGTGAGAGAAGGATTTTTTTAACGAGATTTATTTATCCATAAGGGAATTAGAGAGTTGAGCTACCACAAGGATGAGACCCATGCTAATTAAATTTTATTTTAATATTATTCACTTAGAATTTTCCTCGTTTTGTTATTGTTTTCAATAACCTAAGCAGGTAAGATATTGAACATGTAACACACTGTGCCCTATCCTGAAAACTTACACTGCACTAAAATACTGAAATGCTCATTGTTGTCCACAGCGGTTATATTAAGAATGTTTACATTTTGGCACAAACGCCCGAACAAACTTTTTAAGGTTACTTTATCCATGGTGTACGTGATAGAGTCAAGACAAAATAAAAATTATAACCTATAACAACGTGAACGTGTACTATGCCACTAGTAACTAGTCAACTAGTATTCATAAACAAAGCCACGAGTGATCCAGAGCACCGCTCGGACCTCGCGCTCTGTACTATACAGGCCTTTGCCTTTACGTGACCGAGACATGATTGTATTCCACCCATTTTTTCTGAGAGAATTCAATTTCATTATTTCACGACCTATATTCCATATTTTCAATAAATCTTTACATCTACATGTGTTTCCTGATCCTTGTAAACTTTCTTATGTTACGCCCATATAAAAATCTTGCAATAAATCTAAAATTAAGAATTACCTCACCGAAAGTATTTGAGAGCACATTATCTAACCCATGTCTCTTCGGGAATTATTAACTCTTAGCAATTTGGTTTTTCCTCGGGCAAATCGACTGAGCTTAGTTTGTTAACTAAGTTACCTAACTGTTATATTGACTTTATGTCTGAGTTGCTTGAGAGAGGATAACAAGTGGATTCCGTGTATACTGATTTTCCCAAGGCTTTTGACAGGGTGAACCATTGTCTTTTACTTTGAAAGCTTGATTTTCTTAGAATTGGAGTTTCGGCATTGCAGTGACTACGTCGTTATCTTACCAATAGAGCTCAACAGGTTCTGATAAATTATTTCTATTTCCATCAATTTTGTGTGACATCAGGGTGTTCCCCAGAGTTCACACTTAGGTCAATTTCTCTTCAATATGTTTAGCAATGATATTGTTACTTGTTTTCGTCATGCTAATGCACCAGTATTTGCGTACGATTTGAACAGTTTTGAAATTATTAATATCCATGAAGATGTTGGAATGATGCTGTCGGATTTGGATAACCTATCCGAATGATGCACTCATAACGGCATGAATCCTAATGTCGACAAGTGTCATGTGATTCGCTTTTGTTGTACCCAGCATTCAATTACTTACCTTTAACCTTCAACTTTAACCAACACATCACTACTCTTGTACATAAGTCCAGGAAAATGTTGGGTCTTGTTAAGAGAACTACTCATAATTTTACTGGTATTACCTCTATTAAACTTTTGTATTTTTTCTTAGTTAGGTCTCACTTCGATTACTGATCTTCTGTATGGTCTACACATTATTAAGTTTATATTAGGAAACTCGAACATGTTCAGATCAACTTTATACGCCATTGCATTTAAGCTACATGTCAATCATGAATATGTTGTGTGGCTGCAGCAGCTGCGAATCTCTTCTCTTGAGAACCGAGGGAAGCAGAAAGATCTTACATTTCTTTTTGAAATCTTAGATTATACATATAACTGTCCTCAATTTCTTAATGAAATGAGTTTATTTTTTCCATCGCAAACTACAAGGCAGAGTCGAATATTTTACATACATTTTCACAGGTATAATTATGCATACTACACATTTCTTCCTAAATCTATGAGACTTGGAAACTCATTGGTAGACCTTCCATTTTTTGATGCCTCAATTACTACATTTGAAAGTTTATTCGAGATTTGGATGTTCCGTAATTTATATTTTGTCAACCCACGATTTTCGTGTATTTTGTTTTAATACCTGTATTCATTATGGTGTATATATGTCTAGATTTGTCTACATTGTAAATTTTGCTCTCTTCTGTATTTTATATAATTTAAAAGATCTTGCCCGTGAATGAATAAATAAATTGTTG
Source organism: Galeruca laticollis (assembly GCA_963921935.1). Lineage (NCBI taxonomy): Eukaryota > Metazoa > Arthropoda > Insecta > Coleoptera > Chrysomelidae > Galeruca > Galeruca laticollis. The sequence continues at coordinate 46,022,444 of OY998181.1, read as the reverse complement.
TGTCTCTATATTCTTTATCATTGGTTCGACATTTCACTCTTCCTATATGGTTTCATTTCATATTTGCAATCGACGCAGCTGAAAGAAGACTGAACATTGGAAATGACGCGGTATTAAGAAATATTACTTTCTGAACAAGAAAGCTATAATTTGAAAAATGGAATCAAATTGCTTGAAAGAGAATCAAAACGGAACATTATTGTATTTGGACTGGAAAGGGATGATACTAAATTAGACATACATTGGCTAATCACAACATTAAACAACTTATTAAACATATATTCAATCGAATCTGATTTAAATCACATTTATATACTAGGACGAAACAAAGATTATTCTATAGAGATTAAATTAACTCCATATCTTAAGAAACATCCCATTTTTCAAAATGACAAAAATCTCGAAGGCAAAGGAATTTCCATTGCTCAAGATCTAACTACAGAGCAGAGAGAGGAATTTCAAATTCTGAAAACCCATCTACATATTGCTGAGCAAAAAGATGAAAAGAATTGTTACATAAGGCAAGGTGAAATTTATGTAAACGGTAAATTATAACAGCTGTGTGACGTGAGAATACTAGAGCGGGATGATAAAAACACATCTATAAAACAAACTTCAATCATATACACATATTATACAAAATGATGTTGAGAGTTTGATAGAAAAAAGACAAACATATACAGAGAATCAAAAAAATATGGAAGCAGACAAGATAAACAAAAACCAAGTCAAGCCATACAGTATCGTAAATACGATCCGAACACCTTTGACAAATCTACAAAAAACTGGAAGAATTCCCAAGTATAAGCCTGCAAAAGATATTGAGCACCGTCTGAAAGAATCATCAAGTGAACCCTATCAAACGACACATAATCGACGTCCAAGTCTAAGAACTTTTTATTGAAGTGTCTTTATTCTAAATATAGTTATTAAATTAGGAATATCTTGTGTATTGTGTGAGCGTCGCTTTGTATATTATGTGAGTACTGTTGTTTTGAGCTGTTAATAAAATATATGTTATGTAAATATTTATGTTTCCTTTGAGATTTTTAATTATGGATAGATATATACAATTTGAGCTAAAGGAAATTGAAACTTACACGTTGAGTAAAACTACTGAATGTAACCAACTGTCTCGACCATTACTTCGTGGAATCTACTCATATTACAGTTTTAAATGAAACTTACTGTTTCTAGATAATTCCACAATATATTGAAAAAATGTGAAAAATTAGAAACAGAGAAGATTTGACCTAAATATACCAAAAGTTACTATAAAAACGTTACAAAGCATCACAAAACATTTCGTTTAACCAAGAATGCCTTAGAAAAAAAAGGTAATACCAAATTATATAAATATAAAATGCAATACTAAAACACCTCAAGCACAAAAAACTATTAAATGTGCTCAACGAGTATGGCTTGAAGAAGAATGTAGAAACTGGTTCAAAATTAGAGACTCCTTAGACAACTACATAAAACTTGTACATTCTGAACTCACATTCCAACTACATTCAGTAAAATTTGACTGTTTAGATGAGCAAAAGAAATTTAAGAAACAAGAACATAAACTACAGAAACTTGAACAGACAAAACACAGAATTCAATACTCTAAACATTATGAAACTGTAACTATTCACATACCAACACACTCTGCACCACGATTTGAAAACCTTGCAGACACTAATTTTACAGATAGTGAAAAAGAATGTTCAAATAAAAGTTTAAAGTACAGCTTACCAACAAAATTTACGAATAATATTGAACGAATATTAGCTACAGAATCAGAAATAACTTTTAGTTTAAATTCAAATAATTATCTTTATGAGAAATTAAAAATCGCCAATTGAATCAAAAGTATAAAATAGAAAATAATAACCTAACATTTACAAAATCTGATAACGGGAACCAAACTGTCATATTAACAACTGAAGATTATAATTAAAAAATATATAACTTTATAGAATCTAGCGATGTACAAGTTCTTAGAGCAGACGCAACAAAAAAGTTTTCAAATAATGTAAAAGATATTGTTATTATTTCAAATGATCTTTCAAGTGATTACGAAACAATGTCCATCATAAATAAAAATTATCATTCTCCATAATTAAATGGAACCGTAAAATTTTATAAAAAAACGAAACCAATTAGACTTGTAGTTTAATATGTTAATAATCCTAAGAATATATTAGCAAAAAACAACAATATACTTAATAGTTGCGGATATACATCTAAATACTCAATTAAAAATCCAATAGAAATAATTAAAAGCATTCAACTTGCAAAAAAACTCTAAACTCATTTCATTTGATGTTACGAAGATGTTCACAAAAAAACCTCCTAAATAATGTCTCACTTGTAAGAAAATATTAATGCAGGTATTATATCAGATATACTTAATTTATTTGATGTATGTATTAATCAGAATTATTTCACTTCTGACAATAACATATATATTCAAAATGAAGGTTTGCCAATGGGACGCCCTATATCACCAATTTTGGGAAACATAATTATGGACAGCTTAGAAAGAAAAATCTTTGAAAGTAATATTTGAAAAAAAATTTGATGATGCCATATTAGCATGTTTTATAGGTAGTGAATGCCAATTGGATGTATTTTCAAACCAAATTAATAATTTACACCCAAAAAATAAATTTACATTAGAAGTTGAAGAATATAACTCAACCCATTTCCAAGATTCAAGAATTCAAAGAGTTAATAATGTACTTGATCATTTCATTTGCAGAAAACCAACACACATTGATGTGACTATTCCATATAATCCAATCATCCCATAACACATAAATTAGCAGCATATAATTCAATGATACATAGAGTTTTTTCAGTTCCCATGAATAAATGTAACTTCAATAGAGAAATTATTAGAATTAAACAAATAGTAACATCCAACGATTATCCATTACATATGATACATGAAAAAATTAATAAAAAAGAGGAAAACGTGGCATTACAACTAATATTTCCTGAACAAACTAACGAGATAACAATTTATAAAACCATCACATATGCAGGTAATATAACAAAGATAATATCTTTAACTACAAATACAACAACAAAAACAGAAAGTAATGTGAGTACAAAATTGTTAATTGTGAAAACAAATATTACCATTAAAGAAGTCTGGTAAATATAAACCTAAATGTCCAGAAAATGATGACGGCTACTTGGGTCAAACCCTAAGGAATTTTGAAATCAGATATAGTGAACACTAACGATCATACAAATTAAAACAACCAGATAAATCCCAATACGCATATCATCTACTTGACACCAAACACTCATTGACAACTGACAAAGAACTAGAAGTACTGCATGTTTGTGATAAGTAACAAGAACTGTATTTCTTTAAGGAATTAGAAAATAGAAGTCACTTGAAGAACCCACAATATCAAGTTGTCGAGGAACAGATGAATATAGGAAGTTCTCCACTTTTAAACTGTCTTTAGTGATAATTGTAAAGATCAGCAGATGTAGTTTTCCTGGTTTACTATATCATTGCACAGTTATTCTGACCTTAATTGAAAAAAAAATATCCTTCTTCTCTCTATTAACATTCATTAAGTTAATCACAAGGTAGGTCACTTCTTGGTCTAGCCAAAAATAATTATTAAACTTCAGGTAGGCATCAGATGAAATGTAACTTCTGTTACTCTGACGATGATACTTAATATTGAAGCAGTTGTCAAATTTCTCAAAATGTTTAACATTCTTTCGATATATTCTGGAATTAACTGAAAACAGTAAGTTTCATTTTAAACAGTACTACTGAATGGAATGAAGTATTGAATATAAACTAATTTTACAGATAGTGAAAGAGAATGTTTAAATAAAGGTTTAAAGTACAGCTTACCAACAAAATTTACGAATAATATTGAACGAATATTAGCTACAGAATCAGAAATACCTTTTAATTTAAATGATTATCTTTATGAAAAATTGAAAATTACCAATTGAATCAAAAATATTGAATCGTCTAATGTTAAACGTCGAACAAAAATGCCATTATAGTTTTAAATTCAATCAAAAAGAAAGTAGAAAATAATAAACTAACATTTACAAAATCCGACAACGGGAACCCCACTATCATATTAACAACTGAAGATTATAATTCAAAAATATATAACTTTATAGAATCTAGCGATGTACAAGTTCTTAGAGCAGACACAACAAAAAAGTTTTCAAATAATGTAAGAGATATTGTTATTATTTCAAATGATCTTTTAAGTGATTACGAAACAAAGTCCATCATAAATAAAAATCCTCATTCTCCATAATTATATGGAACCGTGAAATTTCATAAAAAAACGAAACCAATTAGACTGGTAGTTTAATATGTTGATAATCCTAATAATATATAAGCAAAAAACTTAACAATATACTCAATAGTTACGGATATACATCTAATTACTCAATTAAAAATTCAATAGAAATAATTAAAAAATTAAAAGCATTCAACTTGCAAAAAACTGCAAATTCATTTCATTCGATGTTACGAATATATTCACAATAAATCCTCCTTAATAATGTCACACTTGTAAGAAAATTACTAGAAGATAAAAATATTAATCCAGGTATTATATCAGATATACTTAATTTATTTGATGTATGTATTAGACACAATTATTCCACTTTTGACAATAACATATTTATATCCAAAATGAAGGTTTGCCAATGGGAAGCCCTATATCACCAATTTTGAGAAACATTTTTATGGACAGCTTAGAAAGGAAAATCTTTGAAAGCAATATTCAAAAAAAATTTGATGATGACATATTAGCTTGTTCCATAGGTAGTAAACGACAATTGGATGTATTTTCCAACCATATTAATAATTTACACCCAAAAATTAAATTTACATTATAAGTTGAAGAAAATAACTCAACCAATTTCAAAGATTTAGGAATTCAAAAAGTTAATAATTTACTTGATTATTTCATTTGCAGAAAACCAACACACATTGATGTGACTATTCCATATGATTTCAATCATCCCATATCACATGAATTAGCAACATATAATTCAATTATACATAGAGGTTTTTCTGTTCCTATGAATAAATGTAACTTCAATAGAGAAATTAATAGAATTAAACAAATAGCAACATCTAACGATGATCCATTACATATGATATATGAAAAAATTAATCAAAAAGAGGAAAACGTGGCATTACAACTAATATTTCCTGAACCAACTAACGAGATAACAATTTATAAAACCATCACATATGCAGGTAATATCACAAAGATAATATCTTTAACTACAAATACAATAACAACAACAGAAAGTAATGTGAGTACAAAATTGTTAATTGTAAAAACAAATATCACCATTAAAGAAGTCTGGTATATATAAACCTAATTGTCCAGAATGTAATGATGCCTACTTGGGTCAAACTCTTAGAAATTTTGAAATCAGATACAGTGAACACTTACGGGCATACAGATTAAAACAACCAGATAAATCTCTATACGCAAATCATCTACTTCACACCTAACACTCATTGACACCTGACACAGAACTAGAAGTACTGCATGTTTGTGATAAGTAACAAGAACTGTATTTCTTTAAGGAATTAGAAAATAGAAGTCACTTGAAGAACCCACAATATCAGGTTGTCGATGAACAGATAAATCTAGGAAGTTCTCCACTTTTAAACTGTCTTTAGTGATAATTGTAAAGATCAGCAGATGTAGTTTTCCTGGTTTACTATATCATTGCACAGTTATTCTGACCTTAATTGGAAAAAAGATATCCTTCTTCTCTCTATTAACATTCATTAAGTTAATCACAAGGTAGGTCACTTCTTCGTCTAGCCAAAAATAATTATTAAACTTCAGGTAGGCATCAGATGAAATGTAACTTCTGTTACTCTGATGATGATACTTAATATTGAAGCAGTTGTCAAATTTCTTAAAATGTTTAACATTTTTTCAATATATTCTGGAATTAACTGGAAACAGTAAGATTCATTTTAAACAGTACTACTGGATGAAATGAAGTAATGAATATAAACACAACTAATAATAAATATGGATATTCGGAGTATACATAAAAATCTGGAGAGATTAAAAAATTTCCTAAATAACTTCGATCATAAAATTGACTGTATAGTGCTCACAGAAACTTGGAATTTGAGGAACAGTCTCTGCTTGATATACAACAAGGGTCACTACAATCGGGCATAGCCCGGTTGCGCCAATTTTAAAAAGGTACAAGAAATCGTATAACCCAATTGTGCCCACAACCGACCAGCCCCTAAAATCACCATGACCCACTTGCGCGGAAAAGCCGGTTTTACTTTTCAACTAAAATACTTCAAATAATTATTGACAAAGTATACAAGACATTTATTCAAAGTGTACAAGACATTTATTCATATACAAATTTTATTATAATGATAAGACGCAATTTTTACAAAATCGAACCTTTCAATTTGTCCTTGTTTAAATAAATTCAATTTTTCGGCTAAGATTTCAATTCTGTCTTTATAAGATTCGTTCGTAATTTTAATTGGTAAATGAATACTATTAATTTTAATGTAAGTTTTAGTTTGACATAACCTAACCTAACCTAGCCTAATCTGCTGAGTCTATAGATTAGGCTTATTTTTACCATCGGCGCAACTGGGTTATCATAAATTTCCGACCCTTTTGAGATCCAAATTGGACCAGGTAGGCGTAATGGGGTTATACCCCTACAATCATAATGACGGGGTTGTCTATCTAGACTCAATTCTAACATAATCTACAAGATTGAATCTTTTTGCAAGTTGATCAATTTAACAATACAATACGATCACCGCAATACAATAAATATTGTTGCGCTTTATACATCTCCTACAACTAACATCAGCGACTTCAATGTAGCACTCCAGAATTATCTTGGAAACCATGTATCTCTATCACACCATAGCATTTGCTGGGGTGATAATAACATAGATATTTCAGAGAATGAACAGATAGGCCACCAAATAATTCATTATCTTTATATTCCAAACCAATCCGAGTTTGACTTCACCATTAATGAATGACCCAACCAGAAATAAAGGTTATACAAAATCCTGTATTGAGCACATTCTAATTAAAAGTGATTCCCACACAATTGATAACTCAATAACAATTATTCTACAATCCTCCCAGCAGATAATTATTCTACCATGTCACAAATTATTTTTTCTAATGGGAAACTCAAATATAACCCAGAGAAACAAAAAAATCATATAAAATATCAAAGGTTTAAATATATTTTAAACTCACTCTCATGGATTGAAGTTTTGAAAAATTACAATGTCGACGCAGCAATGATATAATTTATCAATATACTTCAACAAAAATTATCTGAAACGAACTCCGTGGACAACAGATGAACTTGTGATATCTATAAATATGAAAAACTCCATGTGATTAATCTTACAAAGAATTCTGAACAGTGATTTGAAAAAACAAATTATTTATATAATAATAAACTACGCTTCTTAATTGGACTAGAAAAGGATACTCTGGAAAGAAAACACGAAATCCGAGGGCTCTACCGAATTGTGGAAAACGGTTTACAACATATCTAAATCCCAACCAAAAAATAAAACGTGATATGAATTTGATACTACGAAAAGATGGTACTGATATCGAGGGCCAATATCAAATTTCAAACGAATTCAACAAACTTCTCTGTCATTAGGTAAATCAATATCCAGCAAAAACTTAGGACGATACTGTAAGTAATTCCCAGAAAGAAACTTTGAATTTTATTTGCCATGGAACTGACCGATTCCACAGAAATAATAAAAATCATACGTAATTATAAAAACAAAAAAACTCCAGGCAGCGATAGTATTCGAACGGAAACGCTGAAGGAGATATCCGATCAGATTGTACTTCCCCTTGAATACTTATTTATTGAGTGCATAAGTGAGGGAGTGTGACCTGCAGAGTTTAAAGAAGCCATTGCCCTCTTATGAAACAAGGTAGTACCTTCTGTATTGAAAACTGTAGACCGATCTCGCTCATTACGCATTTAAATAAGATATTTGAGGAGATCATCCTTCCAGACAAACAATGCGGTTTCGAGAGATAACATCTACTGACGATTATGTTTCAACGTTACTATCTCATGCACATCATCAGTAATAAAAATAAATGTCTGTATGTGAATACGTTTAGATTTAACTAGAGCTTTCGATACAGTCAGTCATCCTCTGTTAGATTCGTCACAAGAAATTGAGATAAAAGGTATCTCTTTGTAATCATTCAGTAGTTATGTGTCAAATAGATACGAAAGGGTTAAAATAAAAGGCGTAATGAGCAGTTCAATGGATATTGAATATGGTATCCCACCAGCTACTGTATTAGGTCCAACACTCTTCAACATATACATAAATAGTCTATTTTACTTGGATTGCCATGGTCAATTTATTGGATTCGCTAATGATACAGTTATCATCTACGAAGCAAAAGCTTGGTATAAAGTAAAGCAGAACGCTGAACATAACTCTTCAAACATCATAAATCCGCCGATATTAAGATATCCATCACCAGAGGAAGACTTTAATCTTGACACTGATGCGAGCAACGTAGGAATTGGAGAAGTATTCTCACAGATATAAGGAGGCCAAGGAAGAATGCTAGGATATATCAGTAAAGTTCTCTCCAAACCAGAACGAAATTACTGTGTCACGAGAAGAGAACATTTGGCGGTAGTGAAGTCTGTGGTACACTTTTAGCAGTATCTCTATGGAAGGAAGTTCTTAAGCCGTACTGATCATGCAGCACTGAAGTGGTTGTTGCATTTTGAGAATCCCAAGGGCCAGATAGAGAGAAATTTTTCCAAAAATGACCGGAAATGTGGTATAACTGTTTTTATAGGACCCGTTGTACTGGCTCTGATGAGTATAAAATCAAGAGAGTTGATCTCTGAGAATCCCTGAACAATATCCAATCATTAAATTGGTCACTTGTATAAACTCCGGAGACTGAATCGTGCTAACAACCCGTAATTTCTCATTACCAAAAATGTGGTAGTACAAGTACCATAGCACCCGTTGTACTGGCTCTTGTTAGCTGAAAATCAAATAAAAAATTGTCACTTGAATACACTCCGGAGGCTATATCGTGCTAATAAACCAAAATTTTTCCTAAAATGTCAAAAGTGTGGTACTTTAAGTACCATAGCACTTGTTGTACTGGCTCTGGTGAGCCAATAGAGCCAATTATTAGACGCCCTGAAGAAAGAATAATAAAAATTGGGTCACTTTCATACACTTCTGAGGCAGTATCGGTCTAACTAACCGCAATTCCTCCAAAAATTACCAAAAATGCAGTATATCTGGATTCATAAGCCTCGTTGAACTGGTGAACTTAAAATCAATAAATATCATCTGTAAGATACTGTGAATATTATACAATCATAAAATTGGTTATTTGTATGATCTCTGGAGACTGTATCGTCCTATAAAACCGAAATTTCTGCATAAATGACCATAGCACCAGTTGTACTGGATTTAGTGAGCTGACAATCTATAGGGTTTGTCTATTAGATGCCTTTAACAATATACAATTATAAAATTGGTCACTGACATACACTCCAGATGCTGTACCGTTCTAATAAATCGAATTTTTTCCAAAAATGACGAAGATATGGTACATTGAGTACCATAGCACCCATTGTACTGGCTCTGGTAAACTGAAAACCAATGGGTTTCATCTGTGAGATGTCTTGAACAATAGTCCATCATAAAATTTGTGACTTGTTGCAGTGCGGAGGCTGCATCGTGCTAACAAGACATTTTACGAAAAGTGGTCGACGACAAGGACGACGACGCTTCTGAAACCTACTGGCCAGGAAAGATCTATGCAGGATTCACCAAAATAGTTACACACTAAAATTCCATTTTTTTGGAACACCCAGCGTAATGTTAGATTTTTCAACTCCACAATGAATATTAAGAATTGTCTATGAAACGTACCTACCGTAATGTGATATTCAACTGTTTTTGAGAAAATGGGGACGGAAATTTGGAAAAACTAAACCGACAGGGCAGTGCAAATAGTACCAAATACTCTGTGCATCACCTACAACATAATTTTTTTGCACAATTAATAGGTCAATTTCAAAATATTTACATTTCTTTCCCAGGTAGCACATGACGCCTAAACAACGTCCAAAAGACGTCAAACATTCGTCCAACAGACGTGAATTGTACGTCCATAATGACGTCCAATAGACGCAGTTATGTCACATCCATGAGACGTCACTTCTTTGACGTCTATTGGACATCACTTCTATGACATCTTTTGGACGTCATCTCTATGACATCATTTGAAGGTCACTTCTATGACGTCTTTTGAACGTTACTTTCTATGCGTCTTTTGGACGTACATCTATAAGTCTTGTGGACGTCACTTTTATGATGGCTTTTGGACTCCTTACTTTTCAACAGTAAGATGTTAGTTGCACCAAAATAGGGACAGCAACATGACGTTGAATAGAGACGTGATAAAGACGCTTCTATTTTCCCTGATATCATTTTCATATACAAGCTGCATGTTCACTCGTTTTTAGATCGACCTATATGATTTAGCTTTATTTGTTCATACGTTAAACTATACGGCAGAAATCAAAGTTTGTAATAAAAAACAAATTATTAGAAAAATATTTATTTTAACAAAAAACGACGATGCATGTTTGTCCAAGGCACAATAATTGTCATGTTTATCTAAATATATAAACACAAAAATAATTCAAAAATATTGATTTTTCCAGTATATATTATAATAAATTTAATATAAATGTATTATACAGAATCGACTGAATAATGTTAGAAGATATGGGGTGCTTCAATTTATTAACAAAACTTAAAACATAATATATATGGCATTCCTGTGTTACTTTGATATCGATGAATACAACGTCTTTTGCATTTCCTACCACCTTTGCAATTGCCATGATGATGGTACCGTAGGTAGGGAAACTACTTCTATAGGCGGCGTTGCATTAGAAGCTGATGTTGAGGGAATTTCTGATGGCGCTAAGATACCAGAAAATACCCTTGGTGATATTTGTTTCTTTTCTATAGTACCTAAAATGTTGTCATTTAAGTTGCATAGTGCTAAGTACCAATTTAAAAGAAATTAGATATAAAACAGCATTTAGTTATAATTGCTACCTCGCTTTAGTTTGTGAAAATTGGTATTAAATACATATTTCAGTTCATATTACAGTTTATCTTGCTATTATATTTACCCGACAACTTTTTAATTTTGATGTGTAGTGGTCTAGAATATTTACTTTCCTCTTCACTATCACTACCTCCAATAATTCTCCTAATTCTTTTTCTGGGTCCACTTAGTGTAGTTTCATTATCATCAGTATCCTCAATATCACTGTTGACTTGTGCTTCTTTTTCTTTTCGAATTGTTTTTTCTAAATCATCTACATAATACATTGTGTAATAAAAAGAATTGAAATCTTTTATCGAGCAATTAGTTGTGAGTAAATACGAGTAAATATCTTAGTATCCAAAAGGGTCTAGACAAGTTCCACATGGTATTTAAAGAAAAACATGAAATTATGCCATCATGTATCATGTGGTTATTTCTGGTATTTACTAAACTAAAACTGCATGTATGTAGTTGTGGTATGAAACTTACCGGTCTAAAAAACATTTTTTTGACTCCATATAATTTCCATTTCTCGCAGTCCACAGCGTGATCGTTTTCTAAAGAGCGCCGAAAGATTCTTCTATCTTTTAATGGCGGCCAGTATACCTCCTTTTTCAAAGGTGTAAGCCAATTCTGACTGATCACTGCGACACTTTCATCGCCCGTTTCATCGAACAGAATAACACAATTCATTTTCTTTTTCAAAAAAAGGTCTATCAAATATAAATTAAAATCTCTCCGCCTGGACTTCCACTTTCACTCACTTATTAACGTAACCACAAAAACAGAATCCACTGAGTTTGTTGGAACTCGGCAGGCTGTTACACTACAGGGACGTGGGTTACCTGTGACAGGGACCGTCAAAACTGAGTGGACTAGTAGAGTTAACGACAATTTATCGCATCTAAAGTTCTAAACTCAATTGGGCTACTGATTTGAGAAGGTCAATGGAACTGTTTTCGGTCCTCAAAATGGCCTAATTGTATTTGTATGCGCGGTTTCGAAAAGCGCCATTGCCAAGCCCCCATTGCCCACACGACATGAATATCTTTTTCAATTTTAATATAGGTTTACTGAAACATAATTAAATTTATTTCTCTAATTATTTAAGTACGAATATACTTAAATTGAATTCCAAGGATTAAAAACAATGATTCAATGAAACTTAACTAATTAGTATATTCTATTTTGCCTATTTGATGATGGTTATAGAAATAAATGTATAAATTTATTTGCATGTGACAACATTGTAGTGTTGAACAGACTCGGACCAATGATACAAAGCGAACGCACGTGGGACAATTTAAAAACAAAAGAAGTATTAGAATGATTCTAATATCTATTCATAGTGGCAATTTTACGTTTTCTTTCTGTATAAACTGTTTAATTAAGTACAAATTTGAAAGGTAAATAAATATTGGTGAATCAGATCGTAACTGCTAATAATCTAAAATACATAAGATTAATAGAGATACAATAATATGTACGCAATAAGTGTATTTTTATATTCTTCCATTATTTCCAGAAGTAATAAATTAAACACACTTGTTTTAATATCATTTTAAATTTTACGTCCTTCGAAAGACGTCATTATCATAGCCGTCCAGTTGACGTCAATTAAAAGGACGTCATATAGACGTCGTTATCATAGACGTCCAGTCGACGTCTATTAAAATGACATCTTGTAGACGTCACTTTCTGGTCGCATGACGTATGGGACCAAAAATGAGCAATAATTGACGTCTTCATGACGTCAGTTACCTCATCTTGGCTACCTAGGATGCGCGCGGCGCATAATATGCTCGAAACTGAACACGATACACTTTCTAATAAAGAATGAATCAAAATGTTATCACATTGAATGAAAGAACAACTGGATACCATTGCTAAGGTACTACTGGTGGCATTCAAGACTAGACAAGTCACGGCTTGCTCCTGTTGGTATATGGTAGGAGTTTTAGTAGACGTGGCGTATTTTATACACAGGCACGCCCGCTGGAGGATTAAAAACAACGATCAAATAAACATGGAAATATACTTAAAAGTTCCAAATTTTCCATTGTTCTACTTTTCCATATACCAAACAAAGTGTCCTGGGCAGCAGTCCAAGGCTTCTTGGAGCTCGTTAAACCCAAAGATTGCATCTTATCTAGGAGTACCTCCCATTCACTTGATTTTTTTTCTTCCGCTGTGGTATTATTGGTTTCAAAACCCCCCAAGAGAATATTTTTGATGTCTTTAATACCCGACAGTACAGCCAGCTACAAATTTATTAATTTTGGTGAAATAGGGCCCTGGTTTTCCTGGTATTCTTTTCCTGCTTTTTTATTCTAGGTTTCACAGTTTCTCAGTTAACATTGAATTAAACGGAAACAGAGTTCTTCCATTTACCACTTATGATTGAATTAAAATTATTCCGTTGAAAGATATACTCAGAATGTTTTCAACTGCACTAACTAGGCTGAATTCTTAAAAACAATGTCACGTATTGATAAGACTTATGACAACGTGAACTATACGATCCTTATGATCCACAATCTTCCTCGTAACGATATTTTCGCGTGCAGTAAACCATTCATCTCATTTAAAGTGCGATTTGTAAAAGCCGATTAACAGAGCTCCGACAAGAAAAATATATTGAAGGTTAAAAAGAACGATTATTATGGAGAATTAGTTTAAGACATCATAAACTTGAGACAATTTTATTTGAAACGTCGCAACATAGCCACATCACAATTTCAATGACTCTTCCAGTTATCTCCAATGAAACAGTCAAACTATTAAGAATTCATCCTTTCCCTAAGACATTTTTATGTTTAATTTAATTTTTAAACGTTCATTTGTTAATACAATACTTATTTAATCAGTTGCTTTTCATTTGAAATCACTCCTCCATCAAAGTGAACGCCTTCATTGGCCAAAGAAATTAGACATATTCCTCCAGTCTATTTTACGATACAAAATAGTATATTGAAGTATAGGTGGATGAGAAGGTCTTTCAAACACGCGCGAATTTTCGAGCACGATGACGCAGCCGGAGTACTCGAAATAGAGCAAGTGTTTGAAATACCAGTTACCCACAAATACTTTACGCTATTTTTTTTATTGGTGCACTTTGAAATCATAAATTATTATCATTATATTATGTTATTACTACAAAAAAATTGAAATAAGTACTAATCATGTAAAATGTGATGTTACATCAGTATACCTTTCTTTGTTATGGAAATGAGAAAAACTCAAATGAAGCAACTTGTCATCAAAGATTAATTGTTGTCACCGTAGTGCTTAAAAATGAATTGTGATATCGATTTTTTGAATAGTAAAGCAGAATCGCGGTTAATACCGCAGAAATCTAGAGAGGCGTATAAAAAAGAATAAGAAGAGCAAAAGGTAACAGATATAAATGAACGGGTAGTACTTGCTTACCTTCAAAAAATATCGGAGCAGTACAAGGCGTTGACTATGTGGGCTATACATTCGAAATTATTATAATATATTCTATATTTCTGTATTGCTAGTCTCTAGGGTTTTTGTGTCATGTGTCAAAAGTAGCTTGGCAAGCCTGAGAGGCAGGACCAAGGCAACAGCACATGACAACACTTATAAACAATCCATGAAAAAATGTTTGGATTTTGAAATGAAGTCAATTTATGAAGTGAATATTGTATCATTCGAAAATTATATACGATAATATATTTAAATCATTTGTAAAAGCGCATGCATTCATGAAGGGAATTAGTGAGAATGACGTAGCAAAGAGGGCATATGTATTCAATGGAGATGATTTGCGGAAGTTTTTCATAGATTCCCGGACATTACCTATTTTGAGGGTATTTTTGGATCTTGTAGAAGATTTGGTTTATGCAATTCACGCTAACGTGAGTAAAGGAGCAACACCGGTTCTAGCTCATTCCTTATGCAAATTAACATGGGAAATCGCCAAGGTCCATCGTGGTAATTTTTTACTCAATTCGATCTGCGCATGCGTCGGCCGTCAGCAATTTTTGGTATAAGAAGCGAAGGGGTTTGGGTAGCACGGGGGATGGGGGTTTCGGTTGGGGTAGCGGCTACGGGGTGGATGGGGGGGCCCGGGCCGCCAAAGAAGAAGCGAAGAGGGAAGGGTAGCGTCTGCGGGGATCAAGTAAGGGTAGAAGCGAAGAGGGAAGGGTAGCACGGGGGATGGGGGTCCGGTTGGGGTCGCGGCTACGGCCCGGGCGGGCTCTTTGCGGGGGTTATGCAATGATTTAGAAGAAGCGAAGAGGGTTGGGTAGCACGGGGGAGGCGCCTACGGGGATTACGCAAGGGTGTATAGAAGAGAAGTAAAGAGGGAAGGGTAGCACGGGGGAGGGTAGCGCCTACGGGGATTACGCAAGTAAGGGTGTATACAAGAGAAGCGAAGAGGGAAGGGTAGCACGGGGGAGGGTAGCGCCTACGGGGATTACGCAAGTAAGGGTGTATACAAGAGAAGCGAAGAGGGTTTTTAAGGGTAGCGTCTACGGGGATTACGGTACGGGGGTTATCAGGTGTCGCTTGCCATCATTACCATAACGGCGCTAACTATTTGTCACCAGAGTACCAAAACGGCCGTGGGTAGCTGGGGTAGCGAAGCAACTTTTCCCGTATACTGCGCATGTTTTCCGTTACATATAGGTCTAAAAAGACACATTTCGACGATCTGCGCAAGTGCTAAGGGCCTTTCTTCATATCTCTGTTATTATTTGTCGGATTGGAGTCTAATAAACGCCAATATGATTGTTCGAATATTATCGTATACAGGATGTACAAAGATGCCATTAGGGCACTAGCACATATCTCTGCTATTGGTCAGATTGAAGTCAAATAAACGATATTATATTTTGTTAGAATATTATCGTATACAGGATGTGCAAAGATGCCAATACTAGCACATACTAGCAAGTGATGACGGTAGCGTCTACGGGGGTTATGCGAAAAGTGTGTATGTTGTTATGTGTATAAGGTAGAGGGTGGTTTAGAAGAAGCGAAGGGGTTTGGGTAGCGTCTACGGGGATTACGCAGGGTGTACGGGGGTTATGTGAAAAGTGTGTATGTTGTTATGTGTATAAGGTAGAGGGTGGTTTAGAAGCGAAGGGGTTTGGGTAGCGTCTACGGGGATTACGCAGGGTGTACGGGGGTTATGCAAAAAGTAAATAAGTGTATATGTTTTTACGTGTATAAGGTTTGGTGGGATTGAAGTGGAATGAAATACGAAGAAGACAAGAGGTAAACATGTAAAGCCATAAGGGCACCATGATGACGTCACCCATGCTCAGTCGATAATGGGGGGGGATCAAAATAAAGAACAATTGAATAAACATTTTATTGTACAATATAAAATTGAAAAGTATAATAAATGAAAATAACAATACTTTTTATATAAATCTTTAAGGAATAATGGTGTCAACATCCATGTAGGCATCAATGGAATAGTGGTCCCATGGTAAGGTTTCATCGGAACCAGGAAGAATAAATCGCTTATCATCCTCAGGACTCAACGCTACTTTATCTTGAACAATTGAATGGACTAGATGTTTGTCGGCATGAATTAGATTTTGGGAAACGGTTTTCTGTGTGAAGGTGTCAAGGCAATTTTCATAGTCTTCAAACGTGATTACGGTCTTCACAACTGATGATTTTACCCCTTTAGCTTTCTTAGTTATTCCAACGTTTCGAATTAGACAGTCTATTTCTTCTTTCTCAAAACCATCATTCGCAAGACGTTTTCGTTTTTCTGCTAGATCATCTTCAGAGGTAAGTAACCGTGTTGCATACAATTTAGACCGTAACCCAACATAATCAGTCATTATGATACCATTGTTCTCATCCCTCATCATCCCAAGAACCTTCTTATTAACTTGAGGAATTCCATAAACGTTATCAAGAGGATAGTCTGAGGTGTCGAAATATTTATAACAATCAATCTTCATTACTTCATATGGATCTTGATCTCGAATCTCATATATAAGACTATCGGTATCGGTGTACAGCACAGTACAGTTCTCACTAAAACGATTCATCATGTACTCATAGTGAAAATCATAGATCGTAGTTTTAGCCAGATCTAAAATTGCCATTCCTACATATATCGGTTTATTTAACCATATTTGCAGCTTCCGTATTTCGATGGCAATTAGGTTTTCGCTGAAAATCGTACTATTTTTAAACTCGGGCTTAGCTATGTACGATTCAGCACCATATCGACCACTCCAATGAGAAATTAGCTTTACATCAACACGTTTGCGCACATTCTCCATGGTTTTACCTGCAACAATTAGAAAAAAGTGATTAGTATAGAAATATTTATATAAAACTAGCAATACTCACCAAACACGGCATTATTCATCAGTTTGAATAGGTTCTTCTCAAACTCTTTCTTCGCAGCCTTACGTAACTCAGTGTTTAAGTCAATGTAGGGCTTTAACCATGAACTCTGCTTGAATTTCAATACTCGATGTATTTTTGTTAATAGAAGCCCATTCTGTAACGCTTGCTTCAATGCTCGGTAATGTATAACGTATTTTGTTTTATTAGTTAGGGTAGCTATCAACTTAGTCTCCTCATTAAATCTTGTAGCAGGCATCATGGTCTTAGGATTTAGGTGTTCAGGACAAAATGGAATATCCTTATGCAAATCATGTAAATGAGAAGGATACTCCAAATCAACCTCGAGCATGTATCCCTCAGAAGCATCATCAGCAATTTCTGTAACGTCTATATTAGAGCCACACCATTCAAATCCTCCATAAGGGAGATATTGTGACATAACCCATCCATATTGATTATTCACATCATTGTACATTAAATATTTCGGTGGATTTGAAGGATTATAAGTGGGCATATACTTATTGTTAGCTCGAGCACGACGTTTTCCGCAAACTTGACTAAGTCCACCGCGTATACCACGCTCAACAAACAAAAACATGTCTACATCGGTGAGAAGTTCCAATTCTTGTCCAGTATGTTTCAGCATAGCATCGAATGTAAATCCTGGTAATGTATAATAATGCGCGGGATCGATGTTATACGTAGCAATACAACTGGAACGAAACTGCTCAAAAACGTCAGCAAGAAGAAGGATATCAGTCTTCATATACAACTCTACATATTCACCTAAGGTTTGTCATTGAAACGTATTCCAGACGCATTGTGCTCTACTATAAAGTTTACGTGAGCAGGGTTTATCTTCGAGATTATTATAGAAAGATTCGATAGGAGGTAACCTTGTTTCTTCAAAGCGGTCGAAAGAATTGAAATAGTCATAAGGCATCACCCCCTTCTTAGTTAACATTGTGAATTCTTCGTCGGGAACACCAGAAAACTGTGATCTCAAATTAGGAAATTCGGTTAAATATGAGGCGAGTTTATCGAGAGATAATGCCATGAATCGGAAACTATCGATAAATCTGAATTGGATTCGTGCATCTTCAACATGTTTTGTAAAGGAAATATATTTTTCTTTTGTAATAGGAAGCAAATCAATAGAGCCAGTCATGCGGGTAGCAATGTCTTCGATGATGAAATTTGCATCATAACCAGATAAGTTGTGGAACACTACATTAACAGTAGGCGAATCCTGATAGTTAATATTGCACCCCTCATGCGCTGCACCTCTATAATTGTTTTCGGGAATGAGATGATCATGATCTCTGACTTTCTTATCAGTAGCGGAAAATGGTGTTTCACAAATATGACATTCGGTAGCAGCTTGAAACTGGCGTTCTTGATTAGGAGTCATATGAATTCCATAAGGACAAAGGAACACCATACTGATATCTTGAGCAAGCAGATTCAGCTCATCAGCAAACCAGCGCATACAATCTTCACCCAAATAACTCTTATAAAAAGAAAGCGAATCATCATATGAACACTTGAAGTAATACCCAACGGCTGCAGGAATATGCTGTTATGGCTTCTTAGAATCCCCAGTCTGCTTCAAAACACTCTCGAGATCTGCATATACTATAAAAGGTGCCTTTACCTTATTCTTATAGTTTTTGAATTTAAGAACGTTTTTCCCCAGTTCTGGCATCTTAACAGCACAATCATTCATTTTCAAACAATCTACAACGTGAGCATCCAACTGTTCCGCTGTAGTAAATGGCTGTAAACATCGTTCACATAAAAAGTCCATTCGACCCTTGCAACATTTAAGATGAACATCTAGTTTTTCATGGGATCTGAAATAGCGTAGGCAACGATCACAGAAGTATTTTTTAGCGTCTTCTTTACTAAGTTGTGAAGATAGAAGTCTTGATAGATTCTTTATCCAAACAAAGTGATATTTCGTTGGCGCTTCATCATATTTATCTTGCACCATCAACAAATTTACATGTTTATTCATCGTATTTCTTGTAAGGTAAGTTGGTAGAGTAATGAAGGTCTTTTTATCTTTTTGTAGAATGTGAACATTTACGGATATATTATTTTGCTTCTCAAAATTGGGGATCTGCTTCATAGTCATAGGAAACTGAATGCCCTTTAGTTTTAATATGGTCGAATAGTGGGGGTATGATGAAATTCTAGCCGCATTTTTCATGGCAGGAAACAGTGCCGACGTCACCGCCCATGCAAAGCAGGAGTCATCTTCATTATTGATGTAAATACAAGCCTGCTTCTTTTTTATTTCTGCTGGTAAATCAATATATGAGGATCCCAGTTGTGGAGTATATTTATTGATGTTAACGCCTAAGTTCACCACCTTCTTCAATGCCCAACCACTATCACGTTCTTGAAACTCCTCCAGGTCTTTAAGGATAAGTGCAACGACTTTAGTATCAAACCAGTCATCAATGTTTGTATCTTTGTAAATTGGTGAATTGTTCGTTGTAAAATATTTAAACTCATTGAGAATCTGATCTCCTTTAACAATTTCAAATTCACCTCCGAAAGCCACATTCACCTTAACAGCTACCTCTTTTTTTAATATATTATGTATACGTCGTTTAAAGAGAGCCCTACAATCTTTGAGAAATGCGATGGGATCCTTATGCTTCAGGTTTGAGATGCTACCAGTTCTGATGCGACCGTTAAATGCTGCATCCAGATCATCCCATTTTACACATTGTTTTGCAGTTTCAATATGAGATGATAGGTCTCCACCATGTTTTTGAATATATTTAAATTGGTTATGAAATGATTTTATTTGAGTTATACTAGTTAAGATATGCTGCTTTTCTCCAATATTCTTGGCACTCCGTAACGCATTATTTAGTTTTCTTATAGCTTTTCTAGTCGGACGGAAGACTGAACGATAACATTTTGTCTAGACCAGCGATTGAGGAAATTTGTGTCTGTTTTTCCATAAGAAAGCATGTAAAAATGATGCATTTTAAGCTTATTGAGCAATTCTGACACTTTTTAACCGTAATATTTGAGGAAGATATGATATATTCAAGTAATGATTCCAATTAACAAACAGTGATTGAAACAAGAAGTTTATGATCTGTATCTGTAGGCTACGATTTAGCTAGACTACAAATTCCATTCCGGCAACCTTCAGGACCATTGATTACGAGAAAAAATTACCATTCGAGGAATTTTAAAAGAATAATAAATTACTTATAAATTGAAAACTTTTCGCCTATTATGATATTTTTACTTGAGGAGGATATGATATATTCTAGTAATGATTCCAATTAACAAACAGTGAAATAAGAAGTTAATGATCTGTATCTGCGGACTACGATTTAGCTAGACCACAAATTATATTCCGACAACCTTCAGGACCATTGATTACGAGAAAAAATCACCATTCGACGAATTTTTTAAAAGAATAATAAATTATTTATAAATTGAAATCCCGAATTTGTCGATCACGAATTGTTTATTATTTTTCTATATTGTCTATTTACCCATAGTTAAACATATACTATTATTTATTATCTATTTTTTATATGTGAGGTCGAAGGAGATTCTTTAATAGCCTTTAGGCATCAATTTTCCCTGATATGTGTTGAAAACATACAGAAAATACTATACGCACTTGAACTAATAGATAACCGCATGTTTTGTAGGCATGTCTTACAGATATCCTAGTTAAGTACTTATCCCACAATGTGGTAACTGCCGTATTTCTGTGCGGAAAAAAGTCGATCCCCCGTTTTATATCCGAAGAGACCTCAAAAAATACTTATATGGTTAAGAGAAATCGATATACGAGACCCACTACTTTTTTTCCGACCAAAAATTCAATTACAATTTAAACTACAATACATCTCAAAAATCTATATAAAATTTACATATGAGGTTATAGGCACTCTTCAATAGCCTTTAGGCGACTCTACCCCATAACAGAAGGACACTATTCGTACATAACTCAAAAGGTGACTGCTCGGGTTGTAATCGAGTCTAACCGACACCCTAAGTTTTTTGTACTCCTCCCACTGTGTGGTACCTGTCATATCTCTGTGTAGGAAAAGTCGGTACCCTTTTTATACCCGAAGGAACCTCATTGCATGCTATCAAAATTATATATCACAACTAAAACAATAAATATTTTTGTAGGTAAATACTCAAAAGATACTTACTCGTTTTGCCTATTTCCTTCTGCAGCAATCTTCACCCCAGGCGCGAGCTGTTGTGTACCACACGTCAGGGCGATTTTAGAAGAGCCCATCTAATTCGGACGTCAGACTAGGAATAAAAATTTATTAGTCTAATATTTTACTAACCAAAATTTTTAACAATTGACAATCAATTAAACTTTTTTGCATAAATCTATCTACATCCCTTCACTTTTTATAACAAACAATGATGATCTTACCACACAAACTATTACATCGTCGCAGACTAGTGAAATTACTAGTAAAAACAATGATATATGGGTGTATATTTCCATATTAATTAATTTTTTTTATGCAACTCTAAATAAAAAGATTCAAAATATTCATAAAAAAAGATCTCCTCAGATGTCTATTCTACATAAGAATCAATGCATATTTATACTTTCATCTAAGTCGATGACGTCATAGATTCTCGTTACTAATAACATACCTTATCAACGAAAACCGACAAATCCAAACAAGTTCATATTAAAACGGATACATGATTTCAAAAAACTTGGGTTATGATGAAAAATTAAATGATTGTAACAGTGATTTTTCATTATGTCCAAAACATAATATTCCACCTAGTTCAAAATATAAAAAGTTATTGTCTACCCATTATCGTAAAAATAATTATAAAATTCACTACCGGACACTAAA